>JAJJMC010003761.1:11908197-12167200 GCA_023531435.1 Papaver californicum | reverse complement strand
TTTTGTATCAACTCCCTATTTATACTACAATATCTTTTGAAATCTTCTCTCGTTTAATGTATTTATTCTCGGCAGAAGCAAAGCACTTCTCGATCTCATTTTCTTCACGATCTTGATATTATTTTTGATTATGTTTCCTCTTCAAACACGAGAAAAATAGTTGTTCCCAACTCACAGGATATACTCGAGAATGTTTCTTTCCATATTTGACGGCTAACAACTGATTTCATGATATTATTTCTTTCTTCCCTCTAATTACCTACAACTTCCCAAATAGGTAAAAAAGATTTTATTGTCTTAAAACTTAAAAAATCTCCTTCTGGATCACATTAATATTCGAACAAAAGAGAGTTGAAATTTCCCACCAAAAGATATTTTTGAGCTTGAAGAGGAGGTGCCCTTATCCTAGGTACAGGTGCCTTTTAACACTTTTTAGGTTCCTATATAACTTTTTGAGCTGATTTTCTCCACAATTATTATTCTTCGAAAATACCTACAAATACAATAATATAACATTATTAATAGAAAAATTGAGTAATAGCAATATAAAGATGAGCTTAAATAAGACATAAAATTGTATCTATCACTAAGTAAGTATTAAAAGCATCCCCTCTTTCGATCTCTTTGGACTTAAAAAGCATTGCCTCTAATAATTGTTCACGGAATTTGTTATAAATATTGCGAGTGTATATTTAGCATCGTGTTTAAGTATCAAATTTCTTTCATCAATAACCCTTTCAGTATGTTCTGATATAAGATCCTCGCCATCTTCTTTATCAACAATTTCTTTCAGTGCCTGTTTGTACCGAACCAAAAATTCTATGAGATTGGTTTTTGACGACACAAATGATTTAAAAAAAACATTTACCCCTTCACTGCAGCCCATTGTATTCACACCTGCATAAAATGTATTTATATAGTAGACAGGTACCCAAGATTCTCGTATCTCATATAAATGTGTTAGCCATTTATTGTCGCTTAAATCAAACTCTACGGTCATCTTTTTCCACTTTTCCTCGAACTCTTGTATTATATAAGTATGATGGATGCAACTTTTCATATCACTCTTGAACTTCGACTTCTTAAAATAAATGTGTGATAATTTTTCTGGGAATTTTTTCTTTATGTGCCAAAGGCATAAACGGTCGCGAAGGATGTTGCCCTCTCATAGCTTGAAGTCAAATACTAAACAACCATGAAAATGTAGCTTCAGTCTCATAATACTTCACCAAATTGTTCATATGATAAACGTGATCGTGTATCTACCCAGAAAAAGTTTACATCTCTGCCATGCTCATCAACTTGAATTCTATCGAAAAGGATTCTCCTTTTGTTTCATGTGTAAATAATCAATAACAGATTGGGCATCATCAACTTCTAATTTTTTATGCCTAACATTGTGTAAATGATTCCAACAATCTCTTTTGTTAAACCCAATTTTTTGACCTTCAAGGATTGCAGGAACTTTTCCAACTTCAAGGTTTTTCATATTAAATTTTTCTGCCATACTTTTCACTTCCCCTGGCATGTATTTGTTGGACTGCATACATGTTCTTTTCCGTGGTGACATAAATTTGTGATTATGAATCTTATGATCATCTGAAAATGTCTTCACCGTCCATATGTTATTTTCTTCGTTAAGAAGAACATGCATCTTTGTTGTGCACCCACATTGTATAGTATTGTAAATTTTACCTTTTTTTTCCACTCCTTCTATATTGTTTACTTTTACTTTGTTCCATTTTCGAGAGCAGACCATGTAAACTGTTGTCACTTCTTCCATACCTCTGTGAGTTTTATTTGTTGATCGAACACAAGTTGTAAAACCATTTCGTCGTCCATATTCCATATAATACTCTCAGGCTTTTTCGTAACTGTCAAATTGCATTCTTTCGTATGGTGTATATATACTATTACTCTTTTTATTTGAAGTCAAAATATCGTGATCAGATAATTTATCCATTATTCCTATAATAAAAGAATATAAATATAAGTGTATAGATGTGTTTACACCGCTACAATAAACTGAAGTAACTAGTTTATTGACAGATACAAGTTGATTGTGACCAATATTTATAGATTTCCTATAAAACCTTGATTTGTGATATTTATTTTCGTTTTCACTTCCGTATACCAAAAAAGAGAACACTGCACTCAGACTTTTACAAGTGTATAGAAAAATCATTGAACTACGAATCAAAACAAGAACAAAATCAACACCGTTTTAACTCAAGTCTGTAGAAGGATTATATCCGTGACAATTAAAAGGTGTTATTATGAGCAAAACAAGGATCAATGAACTACAAATCAAAATCACTCAAATCAACTAAATATATAACCACAACTACCTACCTTAAAAGTTTGTTGTAGCATAACTTAAGCAATGTTGCTGTCAGCCAAATTAAAACCTAATAAAGTATCACAACCCCTAGAATATAACATACCTTCGGTTTAGATTATATGCTTTTGTTGATTTCTACTACCAGTTAATCCATGGGTATCAATCAATATTGAAGTTGGATCAATCGATATTGAAAATATTCAAGAGGAAAAGAACGATTGTTGGATTTTTCTTTTAATTGAGATATTTTTTAAGAAACTGTGTAGAGAAAATATTGGAATATATATTAAAGATTAATATCTTGTTTACTGAATTTTTATTTGGCTCCGTTAAAATGAAGCCGAATAGAAAAAAAAAGGAAGGTGTTAGTTGCCACATCAGCACAAATCTGGACCATAAGATTTTTCTTATCCAACGGTCTTAGAGATTTATCAAAGAAGTTTGTCAAAACCCTTTGTTACACGATCCTGATCGCTAGACATATTCATTTGATTTGTTAATTAGTAAACTAATGGCTTCATTATCCTTCATATTTAGAATCTCGACCCTTGTTACATAACTCCCTAAACTAAATCAATGATGGAGATTAAAATGTTACATACACACTCGTTAAGGAGTGTGTACAAAATCAGACTCGCATTAGAGCAACTCCAGTGGGTATTGGCATTTTAGGCTTAACAAACTCAATTCTCCACAATGTGAGAATTAGCAAATTAACCAACTGGACTCAATTTTTATATAAACAAATATTTCTTTTTATTAGTGGGTCCATTTTTCAAATAAACAAAAAAAAAATAGTTTAGTAGGACTACTTTATTTTAAAATTAGAATATATATATTAAAATAACCAACTTAACTAACTAATTAAAATAAAATAAAAATAAAAACTAATTTTCCTTGGCCTAGGGAGAGCCGATCGGCTCAACATGGACCGATCGGCCCATATTGAATCGATCGGTTTTACTTAAACCTCGATGGGCAAACCTTAAAAAATATGCATTTGTCAAAAGAAAAATCGGATTTACGCATCCCACTATGGAATGATAATTGGCAAATTAACCGATATATCCACCCACTGTTACTCAGACCTGTTCCAACAAATTAAGCTTATCATTATTAGCTTGTAGCCATTCTATTCACTTTTAGCACCACCAAAAGTGGTTGAACTCCAGTTCACAGTAAAGAACTTTAGAACTTTAGATTTTGAAAGAAGAAAACTTGGTGTGCCTGTGAAGGTCATACTGTTCCACCACAACTCCACATTTTTTGTAGAAAGCCAGATGAGAAAGCCAGTGATTTTCGATTTTAAAATAAGGTTTAGACCTCACATCTAGACTAGTTCATTCAGTTCAGTTCAGTTGAAGGAGTAAAAGATTACGATCAGAAATAGTTCTGATTAAAACAGTTTGTGTTACCAAATCGGACTTCACATCAAATCTGGAGCAAACTAAAAATCTGTCAAGTCGACAAAGAAACGGATCATCATGTCTGACTATCCAAGTATAAGCACCACCATTTAGAGGTAGGTCTATTACCTCCATCCCAGCAATAAATTCGTTCAGCAATCTTGTAACTAATGAAGCTAGTTGCCTCAATTACCGGACTCAATCACCGATTTCACTTAACAGCGAATAAATCTGAACCTTAAATCCTTTTCTAAAAGAATCTAAATCTTACTCCCTCTGTTTCTAGAAAAATGTCACTATCACTTTTTCATTTTAGTCTAAAAATAGGCCAAATTAAAAAAGTGATAGTAACACTTTTCTAGAAACAGAGGGAGTATTTTATTTTAATTTAAATATCAAATCAGTTTTATTTTTTTGGTCCCCATAGTTATTGGATTCATCCGGAGTTACTTTAGTTTCACTGTAGCTAATAATGCCTAGTGGTTTGAATAAAAATGGGGTTGAGAGGTAATCTCATATAGGGGCTCCCATATTTGTATAGGGGTTCCACATATAAGATAAAATAGAGACATTTGAAGCAAAATTTAAAAACCCCTTATCCATGATATTTTTATAGTGGCTAAACTACCCCTGATTAGTTAGTATTAGTAAAACTAATTAGCTAATAGATTAAGCTAATCATAATTAATCATAAATAATCTTATACTTAATCAAATCAAATTAAAAAAAACAAAATTTGGTTTGGTGGGAAGAAAAATTAGAAGAAATTTACGATAATTTTTTAGGGTTTTTAAAAAACCCTAGATTTTGATTCAATCAACTAGAGTAGTGAGGTATACCTCTAACTTAAACTCTTAGTCTTTTAATGGCTCAAATTTGATGAAATTACGTAATAAAAGATGATTTTTTTTTATTCAGAGAATTTTACGGTTGGGTTTTCATGTCGAACCCAACCGTAAACACCATTTACAGTTGGGTGTTCTTCTCAACCCAACCGTAACTGCTAGTTCAGGGATGAACTACAAATTTTAACAGTTTTACGGTTGGGTTTTCGCATCGGACCCAACGGTAAATAATCTAAAAAAAAATCATTATCCATGATGATTTACGGTTGGGATTTGCCAATCAACCCAACCGTAAAAACCAATTTTAGTTTACAATTTCATCCAATATTTACGGTTGGGTTTAGGCTTCCCAACCCAACCGTAAAACATCTTTTGGACCATTGAGTTTAAGGTAAAATTGGGGTTTAAAAATCAAATTTTTAAACTTATTCAATCATTTTAACTAGATTGAAGGTAAATTGGGTCATTCAAACAAAGAAAAACCGAAAACAACACAAGTACTAGAATCCAATTTTGAATGATCCAGGAATATTTACGGTTGGGTTTTGGCTGAAAACCCAACCGTAAATAGCCGTTTTAGTTTTAGTGGATGATCATTTACGGTTGACATTTGTAATCGAACCTAACTGTAAATAACCGTTTTAGTTTTAGTGGATGATCATTTACGGTTGACTTTTGTAATCGAACCCAACCGTAAATGATCATATTCATCTCCTTTATCCCATATTTTCTATGCATAAATCAGATTTTTATTTGGTTTGGTTGGTGGAAAAAATAGAAGCAAGAAAAGAGAGTTTTTGGTTGTTTTTGAAAAGCCCTAAATTTTGATTTTCTTAACCAAAATGAGTGATTCTAGTGACAAATTTGTGGAGGGTGAATCCTTGTATGATTGTCAAACCAAATTTTACATACCCATTGATGGAGACCCAACTATGTATGATTATTTTGATGGTAGAGAGGTTTTAAGTCTAAGTTGTGATGGTGAATCTCAACCAAATGGAGAAACTAGCCGTCAAACTGAAGATTCAATTGGCGAGAGTAGTCAGGTAAACCTCTAACTTCAACTCTTGCTCTTTTTTGGCAAAAATTTGATGAAATCACGTACATAATATTGATACTTTTTGTGATTCAGGCAGGTTTACGGTTGGGTTTTCTTCTCGAACCCAACCGTAACCGTACTTTTCATGGAGGAAAACCCAATCGTAACAGTTTTACGGTTGGGTTTTTATCACCGACCAAACCGTAACTCATTATGTGCATGGGTATTTATTGCACTAGTTACGGTTGGGTTCGACTCTTGATACCAACCGTAAAACTGTTAGAGATATTTTATTTTCTTTTTACGGTTAGGTTCGAAGCCACAACCCAACCGTAATTTCTTCTACGATTAGGTCCGACGCTCATAACCTAACCGTAAAATTATAGTTTGTAGTATTTTGTTGCCTAATGCCTTGATATTTTTTGTTCATCTCGAGATTGTACCTCACCCAATTTATGCTCAGCCTCCTCCAAATGATATTCAAACTAGAGATACTACGGATCACTATTTGAACGACTTGGTAGGTTATAGATAAGTTGTTAATTCCTTTGGACAATATAGCTAAGTTTTTTTTTTTTTCTAACTTTGTGTTCTTGGACCATGTAGACATGGGATAAAAGAGATGATGCAAAGAAATGGGCTAGAGAACATGACAAACTCATCATGTGTGTGATTGTTTGTAACAACCAACAAAAAGACAACAGTTTTCAAATGGTTTGCGAGTGTAGTGGATTCTATACAAGTCATGCGAAGACGGGATGTCCTTTCAAGCTTCAATTTCATACCAACAACGAGAATAAGTGTCTTATCTAGAGTTGTATGTGGTCGTCACAACCACCTACCACCAGAGACTTTGTTAACGCATCCTTCTGCGGGACGGATCACCGAGGAAGAAAAGGTCATCGTAGGCGACATGACGGAAAAGCGAATGAAACCCATTGATATCCTCGGACACTTGAAGAAAATAAACCCAAAGAATTTCTCTATGTTAGAGACAATCTACAACGCCAAAGCCAAGTTGAAGAGTGAGAAATGGCAAGAAAGGGACACAATCCAACAACTTATGTACTTGGGGGAGAAGCAAAACTACACCATGTTCCACGAAGAAGATGAGAATAAAAAAATTAAGCATATTATATTGGCTCATCCCGAGTTTATGAAGTTAGCACGGTGCTCCCATCAAGTGCTTATAATGGATTGCACATACAAAACTAAAAAGTATGAGCTCCGGGTCTTGAATATTGTCGGCCAAACTTCTACCAAGTCCCCGTTTAGTGTTGCCTTTTGCTTCTTGAGAGACGAGATCGAAGAAAGCTATGTTTGGGCATTGGAACAAGTTAAATTATTCTACGTTGAAGGATATACCCCTAAGGTGATTATCACCGACAAAGAATAATCCTTGATGAATGCCATAGCAAGGGTATTCCCGGATGCTCATCATCTTCTTTGCACGTTCCACTTGTGGAACAATATTCAAACAAGTGCAAACCGATTATTCGGCCAACAAAGAAAAGCGAGATGGAGAGAATTAAGAAATTACCGGTACCTCAACAAGAAAAGGCCAAAGAAAAAATTCGAGGAAGATGACAAGTTGGCGGAACTAAAATGTGTTAGTTTCCAAAGTGAATGGGACGCTTTGACATGGTCTATCACCAAAGAAGATTATGAAGAAAATGTTCGTATGTTTTGCTTGCAATGGAGTAATTATCCAAGAGTTCTGAAGTATTTGATGGATCATTGGTTGAATCCACACAAAGGGAAGTTTGTAGCGGCATTCACAAACCAATATAAGCACTTTGACAACCAAGCTACAAGTTTGTAGGCAAAAACCTTATTTTTAACATTAAAGGAAGAACTAAAGGAAATAAAATACAATAGATCATTAGATGATTACACTTAAACACTTAAAGATAATAGATGAAATCATGATAGGTACTTTGTTCCACAATACGATAGCAATCAGTATGCAAAAACGGCTCCCCTTGTTTGATTCTATATTGCTCCATAGCCATCACATGCTGAAAAAAACAAATCAATTATAAGTTTGAATTTTTGAAAACTCTTTTTAATGAACGATTTATTAAAGAACACACTTACTCTTGCCACATAGTTTTCGGTGGGAAGTGCTTGGTACCTCAATTTCATTTCCTGTTTTAAGTTCTCCATTTTTTCAAACAATGCCTCAAACCTTCTCTTAATGTCTCTGAACGTCCTCCGATTTTCATTCCCGTCTAATCCCATAAAAAATTGAAACAAACGCTTCCACCAAGAATCGGAATTGTGATCCTCCATCCAATCTTCATTGACGGCTTGGTTATTGTCGTTGTAGTGCGCTCTGTCGTACTCGTGCATTATCATCGTAACCCACGCTCTAACAATTGCAACATCTTCATCGGTAGTGTAAACCATTTTTAGTGCTTCAAAGGGTATGGTGAGAATGAGTTGGAAAGTCTAGAATTAGAATGAAAATGAAAGGGATAGGGAATAATGAGAAAGAGAAAGGGGAAAGGTTTCCTTTTATAATGATGAAATACCCAACGGCTAGATTTTCAAATAAAAGATCCGTTGAGTTTGTCTACTTTAAGGAAACACAAAAACTGTTCATTTTACGGTTGGGTTTTCCAACCGTAAATGATCCTCAACAATAAATGTTAACTAACCAGAAGAATTTACTGTTGGGTTTTACAATCGAACCCAACCGTAAATAATCCGCAACACAAAAAATTTGACATATGCAAAATTATTTACGGTTGTAAATCAGAAATAAACCCAATCGTAACTTTCAAAAAATTTGTAAGTGCAAATTTTTTTACGGTTGGGTTCAGAATCGAACCCAACCGTAAACTTTGATCTTCATCTCTTACCTTTAAATTTACGGTTGGGTTTGTTTAATAACCCAACCGTAAAACGAAGAACAAACCAGTTACGGTTGGGTTTTCCAATCGAACCCAACCGTAAATTTTTCTGTAACCCAAGTTCTTCATTAGTTTGTTTAGTTTTATCCGGATTGTCATCACTAGTACCTTCTACACCTTTAGTAGGATTCTTCATCACGAAATTTAGAGTTTAATCGATGACGAAATTTTGATTCGATGGAGAAATTCGATTAAAATGGAGAAGGAGGAGATATGAAGGGAGAGGGTACGGTTTTGTTTTGTTTAGGGTTTAAGTGATTGAAGGACAAATTAGATTTTTTCATTAATAGAAAAATAATATGGACATCCCTTAACATATTTTTGGGTCATCCTGCCTTTAGTTGGAACCCCTCTACAAATGTAGGAGCCCCTATATGAAATTACTTAGAGAGAGTGGTTCAAGTCACTAATTAGCACAACTTTGACTTAAGGTTGCATATTTATCAACCTTAACAAATTAGAAATCAAATACTCCAACTTAATATTTAAAAATAAAAATAAATCTCCAACAGTCCAGCTTTACAAAATTTTCAAATTAATCTGTTCCCTAAATATGCTATTACCAGGTTATTAAATCATAAAGCTTTAAAGACATATTCACATGATGGGGATATCTGGATTCTTTATTATCCAATTGAAAATTAATTTGAGGTACCTATAAAATGGCCCAACTTCTTAGAATTGATATTTTAAATTGAGGGTTTTTGGAGCTAAATGCTTGTTTAGGTATCTAAAAAGCATTTTCATTGGGCTAAATTAACAATATGGGTTCTAATGTGAATATAAAAACAAGATCTATGTCCGGTCAAACAAGATCAGTAAAGATTTTTTTTTATGTTCCCATATCCATTTGGATATTATTGTTCCAATCACCTTTGGGTGATAGATTTCTTGGTTACAGTGGTCAAAATCTTCATTTCCTTTCCTTTGTAAGGAAAGAGTTGCAAAAGAGGCTAAATGCCCATAGCAAAGTTGCAACAATAGGCAAGAGTCAAACTGGAGCTCGACTCCAAAACGCCTTCTTCAGGTCCGTCTAGATAGCCGTGGCTCTGCTTCTTCTGCTGTTGAAACATAAAATGTTAAGAAACATAATGCTGTCATTTCGCTATAAAATTCCTTTGCAGCATTGATTGCTATTGTACCAAAATCAAATATTGCACCATCAACCAAACCTGTAATGTAGTTCGTGTCAAGCATGCTGGGATGGACGAGCAACTCTTAGACGATAACTCGAAACTGAAAAGTTACTCTGAAAGAAGAAATACATTTGACTAGCTAGCGCCTAGAAGTATGCACCATCGGTTTTGGTATGTGTTGGAAATTTGAATAGAAATTAAGTTAGTTACAACCAAATTGTGAATGGTTGTATCTATTCATATAAATCCTTTCAATTAAAATTTGAATCACTTGGGAAAAGGGATGTGACTCTCTATGAAAGGATGCGACTCTTCACGAAAAGGTTTTTCCAAAAGTCTCCATGCATCTATATAAACCCCAATCACTCTCTATTGCATAAGTGTGTTTTTAGAGCCAAACTAGTACTAGAAATTTTATAATTTACATATTGTCTTCAAGAGTTAAAGAAGAGTTTTGTGCTACATCTATTCACGTTCGATGTTTGGTGATCCTCGAAGTGCTGCGAAGAACACTAAATGTATTGTTGAATGCTGGAGACATATGCCATACATTGTAACAACATTAAGTACTGGGCATTAAATGTCTTGAGTAAAGAGATTACTCACCTCAATACATCCAAGTAAGTTTGCTTAAGTTTTGTTTAGATTGATCATCTCTTTCTATTCTTCTTTTTTTGTTTTGAAGTTGGTATTACGGAATGTAATATATAGACGAAATCGTTGTTACAAAGAGTTATAACGAATCGGTGAATATAATACACGAATTGTATTATGGAGGAATCGGAAACGAAGATATTTTTTCCAACAGTATGCCTTTTGATTATATCACGAAACCATCAGTACTTGTAACCATCACCACTACCGTCATCGGTTTTCATTGGTTTTGAAATTGTATCATCAATTTTTAACATAGCTCTGATTAGGATTCAGCAGATTTATAATTCCAGATTGGTGCATTAGTGACACTTAGCCCCAGACGAACTGGTCAAGCTCGTGCCAGGCTGCGAAAGTACCCTTATTGCTGTATGCTTCTCGCTCAGGACTCCTCCAGGGTAGATTGTGTCGTAAAATACACGAATATATTTTGCATCCCTAAGTATAAGAAGTTAAAACACAATCACACCTGCACTGATTGAAGTCGGCAACACCATTTGAGATTCTAAATATATGCAGCATCTGATTTTTCATTTTTCTTTCAGCATCACAAGTTGCGATATTAGTCCAAAACACATGTGGGTGACTGTAAACCTCCTGCTTCCATATATTTAACACATCGCGCATGAAAGAAACCCAGAATAAACTAATAAACATTGTCCTTGGATCTCACACAGGAGTCCGGTTCAGAACAATGTCTAATATGTTAGCTCAATGTTTCAACTTCCAACACTGATTATAAGAATTTTAAGTTTATAACCGTGGACTTGAAAATAGCACAGCACATGTTTGGTATCTCTCTTTCGGGACGTATTGGTAACAATATTCTGAACAGAAAAGTTAACAACAGTTAGAAGGTATAGATGAGTCGAAACCTGTCTGCATTCTAATTTACTGATATAATTCTAATTTACTGATATACAGACGAGTCTGCATCCTAAATTAGCGATTATAAAAGTTACAACAAGTTGAACACTCTACTGTGGAACGTGTAAATACCAAGCATCAATAGTTGACTAAGAATAGGAACAAGGTCAAATCCATTTGTTTCGCTTAAAGTGAGACTAAGGAGATCACGAGCATGATCATCATCTCTTCTTACTTGGCAGATGATGCATGCACGGTAGAGAAAGAAGCGGGGAAGGGAACATGAAAATAGAAGGGTTTCCAGAGAATAACTACAAGAAAATGCAGAAGGGAAATGGAATGAAGGTGGTCATTGTGACTCTCATCCCCAGAAAATTACTATACCAATGTGGAAAAAGAACCTTGGAATAACATATTTATTTATAGAAGAATTGAAGTGGTGAAACATGTAAAAGAGAAATATACAGTTTCTAGAATATTACATATCTGGCAGAGTTGAGGAAAGATGGTGACCCCGCGGTCACACCAATTCCTTCCCACGACACTGCAGACATTGGTGTCTCCCTGGAGTACAGGATACATAGAACAAGCTCCTATATGCCCATCTATCGTCAAAAGATCACAGAGCTAAGAAGAAGAAGAAGAAGAAGAAAAAACGTGTAGTAGCTATCCAAAGAATGAATTGTTTCATTGATATAGAAAGCTTGTAAGCTTGTCACGCAAAAAAAAAAAAAATCATCTCTAAATTAACCAGTTATAGGTTGTCTGGCCTCATGAGGCTGTCCACTTCTACATTCTCATTGGGTTTCTTTTCGTTGCGTTCCATCTCCTTCACTTTCTCAAGCTTCCTCCAGAGATCTAACCTTTCTGGTCCATATGTCGAAGGGATCTGCCAAACACAGGGCATATGTTTATCTCAAGGATATCAGTTCAGGATGCAGCATCTTGAGGAAAGACAGATAAATCGTTCAAATGTAACATACCATTGATGGAACATATCTTTTGATAGCAGCTAACATAGCCGCATGCCCAACCGCAGTAACCTGCGAAACATCAGAATGTGGTTTTCAGGGAGAGAGGCAAATAGTAGAACTTGTGAATACAGCAGAGAGACATAGTAATAAAGGAGATAATTTGTATGCACAGACCGGAAGAAGCATCAGAATGCCAATAGGTATCACTGATGCCAAGTCTGTTATTGTTCTTTGGAGTGCCTTGCTTTCTTTTACAGTCAGTTCATCTCCGGTAAGAACCCTCAGTAGCAGCCCCATAGCTGTGGTTGTATCAATTGCTAACAGCTGAGTGCCTTGCCAAACATCCTGCTCAAACAAAATAAACACCTTAAATATGTCAGCTGTCTCCATGAACAGTATAGGGGAATAAATAATAAGTTTTTGTTTACGTAAATGTAAATTTACTAAAAGACTCATGATAATGTAATATATATGTACCTTGCCAGCTTCTTTCATCTTGTCGATTGATTTTCCAATGAAGCTTTGTTTTTTCTGAACTTGAACTAATCCGCCGCCAGCAGCTTTAGCATAAGTAACAATGCTTTCTGAGCCAGCAATATCCTGATAGAATGGACACATATCTCGATATTATAGTTACTAAAGCTGTCGAGCATGATGCATATTAAATAGGTTACAAGAGAAGTAACTGTGTACACCAAATCACAAAAAATATCAAAGGTAAAAAGCTTAAAGATTTGATTGTATAGAAGAAAATCCAATAAAAATAGAGAATTGGGAGGAAACAGTATATAAGTGGGAGGTATATGCTAAGCTGCCACCCGCCGTATGCTAATGATATCTTTTTGCAAGCAAAATACAAAGTGACTATAACAGATTTCCTGTGGTTTCTAACTAGTTTCTCAACTTAATGAATCGTGAACTAAGCTTATCACGCAACCACCGTAGAAAATAAAAGAGAATCTCTTTCATTAACTTTTACTTCAGCAGAACATGTCAAATCAAATATCCAAAAGTTACCTCATTCTCAGATTGCTGGCTACTTCTCTGCACTCGTTTTTCAAGTTCGATCAGCTCATGCCTTAGAAGTTCAAAACGGCGAATTTCATTTGAATCAGAGTCTGTATCACCCATATAGGAACCAGTAGCTTGTCCTACACTTTTGCCTTCCTGCACAATGATGAACACTTAATTTATTATCTGAAAGAAAAAGAATTGAATTTGCTAATTCACGCATATAAGAGCGGTGAAACTGTGAAAGTGTTGATAAGTGATTATTTAAGATTTCGCTGCATCTGACTGTTAGTATTTAAAAAAGTAATCCTAAGAAATTTCTGAACGTGAGTAAGGACCCTCTGTGCATACCGATGATCCAGATTCTGTCTTCCTCTCTGGCACCAACATGCTCCACAAACCACAGGGTTTATCAACACCCCTGAAATAGGCAATGGCATACAAACTTCTTAAATTAATCATATGAACAAGAGAAAGATATGCCATGTCTACACCCTAAATAAGATAAATACATGCACATGAAATATGAAAGCAAGGCTGGACAACAAACCTATCTGCTAGGGTTCCATCTCCAACACTACCATCCGCATTATCACTTATTTTGTTACTCTTGAAAAATTGTGAACTATTTTCGACTTCTTCCTGATTGATTTAGCAGAAAAAAGCCCATCAGAATATGCTATTATAATTAGAGACATTCAATTGAAACCAGCGAAAGCCAGAAAGAACTTTTTTTTCACTCAATAAGTATGATGAGAGAAACTAAAGTGAACATTAAGATACAGGCAAGAAAAAACAATATTGTGATTCATGTCATCAAACAAGAAATGATTAAGAACCTGCTGAAGAGAAGCCGCTTTAGCCCTGAAAGACGCTTCCAAAAATTCGGCTTCTTTCTTGAGCTTCCTTATCCTCTCAAGATCACAGCAAGAGGCTTTTAAATGCTCTTTCCGGTGATCTGAGCTGGAGACATGCAACTCTTGAAGCAATTGCTCTAACCTTTTTACAGCTTCTTCAACATTCTCCAGTGCCTGATTTCAACCATTGAAAGCTTACAGAAAGCCGGTATATAAGAAATGATAGCAAGAAGACAGGGCACAAATGAGGCAAAAAAAAAATCTTGCAGAAGGTTAATGCCATCCAGAGAGAAGTTGATCATACCATCACAGCATCATTTTATCAAAATTGTACAAATCCAGACATTTTATCATATATATTAGTGTAGGAGGGTGAAGGCTACCTTGTCAAAAGAATCCAGCTCTTTCTTAGTCTGTGAAAAATTTCCAGAGACTGTTCTCTGATTCCCCACCACATTCTCCTCCATTCTGCTTTTGCACCAAATTTTGAAAACGTTGTGCAAACAGTTAATCATGAGTGTTGGCCTAACAAACACCGACTTGCAATAACTTTCAATATTGGGATGTCGATTGCATATACAAGTCATATAGAAAACACTGTATCAGGGCAAACGAAATGTACAAGTTTGACCCCTCCGGAAAAGCCAAAATTATAAACTTTAGTATAGATCATAATGCTCCAAGTCTTCACTATATTGGTTTGAACTTTAAATGACCCAAGTTTACACATAGTATAAATCTTAATGCTCTTCGCGAAAATTGATAAACAAAACAAACTACGGGAGCATGGTTGAAGAACCCAAACCCAACACACTTGATGAAGGAAAAGATAGATGGTGTGAGTCGTGTGACTAGGTTGCATTAAATTCTAAAATTGACCCACCAAGTCAAACTCCAAAAAAAAGATTGTAATCTACCTAACTCGAAGAAATAGATATGCAGACAAGTATACATCTATAAGCTTACTTCGATATTCCCAGCTCTTCTGTGCACGCTTTTAACTTGATGTGCCTATCAACAGAATATAAGAAGTTTAGAAAATATAATTATTTAAATAGTTGGTTAGAGGACTAAGAAATACAGAATAGTTCAAACTAGTATAAGTTTACTTACCCTCTAGAGAGAAACGCTGCTGATTTAATATTAGAAGGGTTCTCCAACCATTTACTGTACTTGATAAAGCTTTGCATCCAGTAAGAGGACACATCTAAAACTTGGGGAACTGCTGCTGCATTAGGAGGTCCTTTAGCTTTACTGGAGTGGGATCGAGATCGTTTTACTGCACCTTCCTCAATCGGATAAAAAGGAAGCCACTCCAATTCTTCACAAACTACCTGTTAGTTTGAAAACTCAGATCATATTATCACAAAGAGAAATATTAACTCAAAAAAATTAATTACAGATCACGCTGACCTCCACGTACAGTTGATAAGAGCTTATTGAAGCGAGCTGAGGATAATATAGCACACTACCCCCTATGAGGTACCTGAAACAAGACAGAAAACACGTCAAGCAAAGTAAACAATAAAAAGAAAACTTAAGAGGAGCCTATAATTAAAGAGTAAGCTATATACCTAATGAAACTCTCAACTGGATCATCAAGGACATCGAAGTTATTTTCAAATAAAAACGACTGTGTACTTCTCCCTAAGGCGATGAAGAACCCAAATATTGCCAAATCCTTTTCCAGTACCTGTATACACAATCGGAAACCTTAGAACCTGAATCTACACGATCAACAACTGTGTTACCCAAATCAAATAAGTTTTGGGAATAGGGGGCTAAGTTCTATTAATCAATGTGATTCTGCATGTCCCCGCAAACAACATTATAAATTTATAATTATGAATCAATGAATGAAGTAAAGAAGAAGAAAAGAGAAGTACTTAATTTAACTAAAACACATTGTGTACAAAGAGAAGGAAGGAAAGGCAGAGGAAGTGAACTGCAAATGAAATTAACATCATCAATATGTAACAAATATAATGGTCAACATGATCAAGCACGGTATGAAAACCAGAATTTTCATGTCAATCAAAGAAAAATACTTAAGAATAAAATATAATTTACTCTGTTCACACAATTCTAGTGAATGTTAACTTATCTAAACATGCTTTTTATTCTTACACATATGCTGGTATAGAGTATAACAATGCAGTACCAGAGAAAATGTAATACCAAATATAACTGTTGATTGTGTTTGTTTTTCTGTGGTACCATACCAGAATTATGCCTGGCACTTACTAACCAGTGTAACACCAT
Source organism: Papaver californicum (assembly GCA_023531435.1). NCBI lineage: Eukaryota > Viridiplantae > Streptophyta > Magnoliopsida > Ranunculales > Papaveraceae > Papaver > Papaver californicum. Next base: position 12,150,893 of record JAJJMC010003761.1, on the reverse strand, counting down.
AACAAGCATAAACCAGTTTTTGTTCCTCGTATATTAACCTTTCAAGAAGCAGGAAACCACTTAGAAGGATATCGACTTAGTTCTAGATATTTTCTAACCTCCTTACTTTCGCTTGTAGTTAGTTTAGACCAAATTTTCTCCCGATCAATTGCTTGCTGCAGCTGTTGCTGGACAATTTCCACCCAGAAAGCAAGCTCTTCTGCTCCTTTGTCGTTTACTCTACAGGATGCAGCTCGTGGGCCAAAGTGAACAAGAAATTCTCTGCGTAGACTGATATCCTTCATGGAAAAATAAGCTTGTCGTATTGGAACGAAATCAGCCAGCATGTCCATCAATCTGCCGGTTTCATCAGGAATCAAGGAGAAGAATTGAGGACAAGAGACTTTAGCTGGCCCAAGTTTTGTAATTGCAGCGACGCAGGTGAGAGCAAGCATGAGAAGTGATAAATCACTAGAGCAGCCTGCAGCCAGTTTTAATCCTTTTCCATATCTGTCAATAGAATAGAAATTGCATTCTTAGTTTTCAAAGCAGTATCTTCCATGCAAATGTAAAGCCTGTAAAGTAATAATATAAATAATGGAGTACCGCATACATTGAAGTAGCTGCAATGAAGCGTGGATCCCTTTCAAAATAGTTAACAAACGTTGTGACAACAATAGGTAGTTGATCTGACCAAAACCATTCATATGCCTCTGGTTGTTTCGCTGACAATTCATCTTTTATTAAATTTTCCAACGGAGCACATTGCCTAAGTAAGCTGCACCAATGTAACATGTGTTCATAAAACTGAAAACCACTTCTACATTCATTGTCAAAACAAGAATATTGCGAAGAAAGCAATTAAAGTTGGAAAAAAGAAAGAATGAATCTTGCATTCATCAAACTAAAATAATGAATATGATCAACATGAACAGGTGACCCTAAAGGTCAGTAAATTCAAGTTTATCAAGCTGTGGAAAGGAAATTTGCCCATCATATTGTGATGTCTGCTGCAATGGATGGAGAACCACATCCATTGCAGGGCAGATAAGAGTTACAGGAAAGATCACCAATATTTAAATTAGAGAGTTTACTAACCTCCGTTGAACAAAAACATTAATATCCCTGTCTCTTTGATCCCCACGAGATGAAATCTCGCTAGCTGCTTGCAGGAAAGAATAAAGGGCAGCCTGACAAAATAAATTGTCAGCCAAGCTACCTACAAAATAAAAGCTACAAAAAATGTGACTCTACCAGGTCTCATGCCACAAAGTATATCTACATGATGAGCTCACTATGCAAGCTTTTACACGAGAAAATCTGAGTACAGAAACAAAATTGCATACATTTTCGCTCTAGCTAAACTCAACAGAGGAATCAGTCGTCTGAATAATCAGGATTGGAAAAACCTTTAGAAGAGGCAACTAATGCACAGTCTCTATCCAACTCTTCTTTTTTTTTCCTCATTTTCTCTATTCGTTTGTCATGATAAGAGAGGTAGCAATTCGAGTTCTTTAATTGTATAACTAACCAGCCACTGAAGGTGATTTAGAAACTAGGTTTTTCAAAATTCAAATTAAATATAGCAGCCAGCTTTGTGATGCTACAAGATGCACGTGCAAGATACGTTTTCTGGATATGCGAAGACTGGTGATCAGTAATTGTGGCATGCTAGCAAAATGAAAATTCCAACATAACATAGCTGACAGTCTGACCTGGTAAGATAGTGATTTGACCCATGCATTGTTGTCAACACCAAGCCATGAGGCAGAGAACCAAGAGCTTTTCAACAAGGAAATCTGCTTTATAAGTCCCAACTCAAAGACCCTTGCTGCATCATGTAAGGACTGGATCAATCCATCACTATAGTCTTCACCTTGCAAGGATTGATCCAATTTGATCCTCATTTCCTCTACACCACCGCCAGGGCTTGATTGAGAAGTCCCATTAACTGTAACACCATCATCAGAAGAAGCCAACGCAGAGAAATCTCCTTGTCTTCTCGGTTTACAAAATGTGGGACGATACTTTCTAAATTCAACCCACCTACCACAGTGAGTATTCTTATCATACTCCAATAACCCATGCCTCATACGAACTCTCTTCCTCGGTGAACCCCAGCTGCATAGTAGCTGGTTTATATCAACCACTTTCCTGCAGAAAAAATGGATTCACATGGATTTGAAGTGCTACCCAGACATAACATCCAAAAATCACACTTCGGAAAAATTCTAAAGCAAGTAAATATCAAATGGGTTAAGCCGTCAAGGCTTTCCAGTGTTAGCTAGTTTAAGCATACTACTCTATAGTGAACGAGTGATTCACATTTGAGAATGAATAAATTGAGTTTATCATCATCCAAAAGACAATGGCTGCAAGACAAACATTACTTAAGAAAAGGCACAAGAGACAATAGTAACTTTCCCAACCAAGTGGGAATAGCCTTATTGGCCAGGGTCTGACTCTCATACTCTAGACCAGCAGCAATCCAAGTCTCGCACCGATCCTCTCCAAAAGTAAAAATGCCCCCAACAAAATCAAAAACCCCCACTGCTCTCATTTCTTATTCGGAAAAAAGAAAAAGAATTAACTTAACGGAATTCATAATGATTCTCTTGAAGAGGTTCAACACCTCCAATTGATATGTGAACGAAAATACTCATTCCGATGCCTACATTCAACTGTAAAACTGGACCTAGTGTGAGGAGATCTATGCTAAAATCTAATCAACAACAATACTTCACTAAATTCACACTATAAACACTTAACAAACTGAATCACAACAAAACAAAATAACAAAATTCAGAAAGTAAAATCGAAGCAAAATTCAAAAAACAAAATCCAAAAAGAAAAATCGAATTAGTGAAATTAAGGTTACCTGGAAGCGATGAAACTATGATTTTGCTGTAATTTAATGTCCATAAGAAGTTGTTTTTTGGGGGCGAAAAAGAAAATGTTAGGGAATTTTTAGGCGGGATCTTAATAATTATTGTTGTTGTCATGGGTATGGGGAAGAGAAGAACAAGTAGTGACGTGGTTGTTATCCGAAGACGTGGTGAAATAAATGATCACATAATATATTGTTATATTCTCTCTATTCCATCTTCCTTTCTTTGTTTTTTAGAGCTTCCCGATGGTAAATGTGGATATTTCGTATGTGAGATTACTTTTAAGACATCTTTTAGGTATAAAATCCTAAATATTAAGAGAAAAAAAATATTTTATCTTTAACCCATAAAGTTTTTATGATTTTTTTACTTAATTATAGGTATATAATTGGTTAAAATTATTTCTATTTTTGTTTTTCAATGATTTTTATCAATGAAAGTGTAAAGACATCCTCTAAGTGAATGTCTAAAACTAGAGGTTCATATAGAGGATGTCCAACTTTTTTTTTACCACATCATCCTCACGTCAATGGGTTGGAGATAAAAAAAATTCAAATATGGATGTGTATCCTATATGGATTAAGACTTTTTTCTTTACAAACAATCCATTGGAGAAGCTCTTAGTTCTCGACACCTTTGTAGTAACCATAAAGCCATTTTTTTAACTTAGGATTACTCTCCCACTTGTGCGATACTTCGTACTTCTGTACCAGGGTTTTTCTTTTCTTTTTTCTTTTCTTTTGTTAGGAAAAAGGTTTTTACTAAATTAAAAGGAAAAGAAAACGATGGTGGCAATCCGTTTAGTGCTTAACGCAATTTAAGATTATGCTCGATCTGTTGGAAAATGACAAAAAAATATAATTTAAAACTGTGTTTTTTCGTCCTACTTAATTAAATAGATGGCTATGATTGAATAGAGTGGGTCTTACTTGATTGTGTGGATGACTAAGAATGAAACGCAGTTCAGAATTATATTTTTTTGTCATACTTGATTCGTTGACTAGTCAAACGCAAGACGGATTTACGTTTTGTTGGATTCCACCATTAGACTTAAACTTTCATGATCTATTTCAAATGTTAAGGTGGCATGTAAGACCCATTCCATAAGACTTTCTCTTATACAAATTGTAGCTTCTATAGCCATGATCACAAGATTCATTATTGAGTTGTTATTTTTTTCTTTATCAGATAGCTGGGGTTAAAGTGACCCCCCAGGGATGAAAAAAAAATCTACACCAATACAATTCCCCTATTTATCCCCCCTAACAATCACACATAACTCAGCAAAACAATCGATATCCTCTTAACTCTCACATCCATCAATTTGATAAGAGGATTGTAACTAGCAAAAACATTTGTTGCACTATTAATCTTTTTATAGACATTGTTAGAGCATTGCTCGGTTGAACCCACCAAGCGTTGGTATGTCAAGTTTAGTTCCAAAACTCGAGTCGCTTGAGTAGATTACTAAAGTCAACTTCGTTAGGTTAGACTAGGAACATAAAAATGTTGAAACTTGATCTAGTTACTGATAAAGATCTGAAAACGCATCGAAGACAACAAAGACATCATCCTTCATTTTGAGGTTACTAACTACATATTTGACTTGTTCCATTTATATCATTGTTCTTACAAGTCTTTATTAATTGAAAACATAACATGCAAAGTCAAGATTGTTACAATGACTTTAGTATTGGTGACTTGGTCGTTATATTATGATCAAAGTATCAAAAGGAAAGATATACAATAGTTGTTTCGACAACTTAATTATATGGAGTTACAAAATATAGTTTATCTATGGACTTCGTGTTTTCCACATTGCACCAATTGGTAACTTGTCACTATTTAGTAAGGTGAACTTTCGGGTGAATCCTTACTTTAATAATTACGTTAGAAAGCAATTTCAGAAACATAGTTTAAAGAAGTTGACTTGTGAAACTTGTTTTCTAATAAAAAAAGGAATTCATGACATATCCTAGAAGTAGGACTGGTCCTTGAAATAAGACTGATCCCAGGACCGATCTCTTGTGGCAAGGACCAATCCTAACTATGTCTAACTTGTTATTACATTTTCGATATGTCTATTATCTTCACGGGTTTCTGCATACATCAAGATGTACACTATTAGATTAAGAATGTTCATAAATGTCAACATAATGTTGAACATCATCTGGAAGGTTGCTTTCGACAATAGCATCAGAAGTAGCATGTTATTCTAAATTGGGGAAAAGACGACACCAATGTCTCGAACAACATCAGCCCTGGTTCTCTCAACATCAAGATTGTCTTTTTGTTTTATCTCGTTTTCCCCGTAAAAGCAGGACTTTCATGGGTCAGAATACTTTGAACATAGGAAATTCAAGTGTGAACCATAAAATTTAGAATATGCTCGCAAATGAAATAAAGATTCATTATAGAGTATCCTTGGTGGAAATATATGATTCGAAACTATTACAAAACGTTTTCACGACAACCGCGTCAGGAACATTTTACATTTGTATGTTGTACGGCTACAAAAGTTGCGGAGTCTTATTCCGACACAGGTATAGGAAGTATGGCCAGGATACTAAACAAAGTAAAAGCTGAAACTTTTCAGAATTTTATGTGAAATCTTCCTGGATACTTACTTCTAACCATGTTTGACCGTCCAAACAAGCACTAAAATCGATTTTTTTTATTTACATAACATAGTTGGTCTTTCTGCGATTCCAAATTGGGGTTAACCATCGAATACGGACATTGTATGAAGAATCTACAGTTTTGTTACTAAAGTATCTCCAATATGAAATTTTATGACGACGAGATTAATGAAAGTTTTATGTTTTTTCATGCATATTTCAATTCATTCGGCCATTCTAAACACGTTCATACATCATTATGAGTCCAAAGTGAATGAAGGAACTTACTTGGAGTTGGGAGGGACTAGTAAGGGAAGCCGGAGTTTATCCATCCAAACAAGAAATGTTATCTTCAACGAATTCTTTCTCGGATTCATATCCACTACCTTGAGTCTCTTCATCCATGACTAGAGTACCCGACCAAACTTGGGGACTGTTATCACCTCCCGGACAATTTAATAACCCCACCCAAAGACGACAATCATTTGTTTAACTTCAAGACTACATATTTTACCAAAAACCAAATGCAGAAAGTAATTTACTTACGTTAGAATCAATATTCATTAATGTTGTTGATGTTCTACCAAAAGTGGTTGTCTCTCCAAACCTAGGAGGTTTGAGGTTTACAACACTGCGATGGATTATCATACGCGGCCTACCATTCACAGGTCGGGAACTTCCACCAACCACGATATATTTACTAGATCGAGAACGTAGGGAGCGCTCCGACTACAACCAAGAAATCAACACTCAGTTATTATAAAAAAATCACATGTTGAAGGACATAATTAAGTTTAAGAGATTGTTACCTTTTATATCTCAGTGATTAACTTTCACTTCGCTTCAGAAATCAGCCTTAGTCTTGGATTGTTTGTTTGAGCTTCCCCAGAGGGAGGACCACGGGATTATTGGTACGAAATTTTTAATGAGGCTCAACCGTCGCTTCCAGAAATTTCCGTATTCAACATTCATCCATGATTTCCTATCTGATCACAAGAATGGAAGAATTTTTCATGGAATATCAGCAACATCCATTATGTGCCTCAACACATCTAGAGATGGCGCCTCAGCATGACTAAAAGGTACATGTTGGTCGAAACCCATTTGACGAGCTGCTCTATTTATATTGTATCGTCGTGTCGAATATTTTCCAGAGATGTAAGCCAAGATGTAACCTGGCATACAACTATTCATGAACGTTTTCTTTCCCACACTAGGGCCATAGTGGAAAGTAATGTCAGGAACAAAATCAGAAGTGACCAGTTGTGTTATATGATCAGGTTTTGAATCCCAGGGACGAAATTTTACCTTACTTTCATCATCCATCAAGTCAAGAAGGCTCACATGAGTGAGTTTATTTTTACTCCACCAACATATTATTGAATACTCAATCGGACTCGGATATACAGCCATGGTCTGAGGAGCATACTCAGGAAAATGTTTACATAACCACGATTAGGGTTATACATGGCTCGGTTCGGCTCGGTTTTCAGCTGAACCAGAACCGAAACCATCCCACTCAGTTATTGGTTTTCATCACCATAACCAAGCCATTACCATTCGGTTTCGGTTTTGAGCAGAACCGTCCCGTTTCGGTTTTATCCAGTCGGTTTTGGATAACCGTTTATATTGTCAGTTTTACGTAACTGACAAACCAAAATTTTAAAATAAATTTTAAACAACATCAACAACAGTTTGATGCAACCGATTAGTATAAATATAATACAGCACTGCGGCACTGTCACTCATAGTTAAATTATTGAGTTTGAAACACTAAAACAAGCACTCATGCTGAGTTTGTAACAACAACTTACTTCCTTACTTGCCTGCCACGAACAAAGGCCTGAAGCCTTACAATCCCAAGTAGCACTCATTGCTAAGCCTGCTCAATGTATCCATAATATTTGCCTGGGGCACAAATACCAAGTCAACTAATTAGAGAACTAGAGATCAATCTCACAGAGAAACAAGGACGCTAAAATTACACAGTTGCTCCTCAGTCAGAGCTGGTCCACTTGTTATGATTCTAAAAATTTGACATTGGACATGGCATCAAAACCAGATGAGAAGCCAAACATCATAAACAAATTACAATCTTCAAAGAAAATGCAAGTTGCAACAAACTGAGCCACACACAAAGTGGGTCAAACATACAACGTCTGTCACAACTAGTTTTTCATCATCTCCTAGCCTACAAGGTTCAAAAGTAAGAGTAGAATGACCACTTTTATCCTTCATACACCTCTTTAGATGGGAAGCTAAGGAAGATGTCTTGTCTTTCGCCGTGTCAGCCTTTAGTTTTGTTCTACAGCGTTTACAATGTTCCCATATTGAAGAATGATCTTCTTTGTTCAGGTGTTCCCATACCCATGAAGTAGTTTTCCGCTTTTTAATGGAAGTGGTAGCATCAGCTTCAGAATTGTTGGCAGGTGGAGATGGACCAGATGGGGCTTGTGGACTGGCATAAGAAGATGGAGGTCTTGGAAGAGGAGGATGTTGAGATGGCAATATCACATTTGAATTAACAGAAGCCTACAAGAAATGAACATTAAACTCAAAATTACAAAACAATAATAGATCAAGTTAACCAAGAGATTCAAATTTTTCATTCATTTATAATCTCTTCTTGAACAATACTAGAACATGCTATTTGACACTACAAGAAATGAACATGCTATGTGCCTGATTAAACATAATTGAGACCCCAGAACTTATAAAAAACTCTGCATAGAAACCATTAAAGCTTAGTAATACACTTTCAAACAGACACAACAATTGGTATTAAGTAATCTAGTTGTTCAAACAAGCAACAGACAACAACCAAGCATTTCATATCACTTTCAGCAAAGTAAAATAAAACAAGGGATTCATAAACATTGGGGATTGAAATGCTTTACATTTAGATACATCATAAGATTCGATTAGGACAAAAAATACAAGTTATATATACAGAGCATGAGAATAAGCAGTATAAACTATAAACCCTAGTTTAGCAAAATCCAAATTGCAGCAAACCCTATTCAATAAATACCTAATTGAAGCAAGCTCTATTCATACTTACTGGTGCTGATTGAGATTCTTCAATTAGCACAATAAAATCCTGCAAAAACATTAATGTAAAGTCAATTTTAATAAACCCTAAATTTTAAATTTCTAAACTTAATTCATGATAAATTAGTAACACAATTGAATCAAACGATATAACATACCATTAATTGAAGAAAATGATTGATTGGGTTTGTTTAATCGTCTGAAATTGTGGTGGTGTAGTGAAGATTAGGGTTGCAGAAGAAAAAGAAGAGAAGTGAAGAAGAGAAAGAAAAAGTGAAAGAAAAAAAAGAAAAAAAAAGAGGTGAAGAAGAAAGTAGTGTCGGTAGTTCTGATGTTTAATGGAGGAGAAGAAGAAAAAAAGAGAGAATTCATGGCTGTTTCTACGTTGTGGTGGTGATGAAGGAGAAGAAGAAAAAGAAAAAGAAAAGAATTAAAAAGCGAAGGTTAGGTCGAAGAAGGGGATATAAATTGTTGGATGGTCATGATTAGATCTATCTGGATTTCAATCTACGGCTAGGATAATCAATTCTACCAATGGTGGTTCGGTTAGGTTTTAGGTCAAACCAAAACCGAAACCATTAACCTCGGTTTTTTAATTTCTAAACCAAAACCAAACCATTAGTAAATGGCTCGGTTCGGTTTTCTCCCAATCGATTCGGTTCGGTTCCTTCCGTTTTCCGTTACCATGTACAACCCTAACCACGGTTGCAGAAAAACAGTATAGATAAAAGACTCAAATTTTATATAGTCGTTTGAAATATCTAAGTCACGAGTTAAGCAGTCCAAATGGAAATATAAAGAACCAAGGAATAAAGTACCAATGGTAAGTCTATCCCCTCGGGCGAGCGATATAGCAAGAGGGATAACTTAAGGTTTTTGTTTGCCACTGGGATGGTCGTCAAATATGTCTCTAGACATCCAGAGTATAAGGAATGCTACTACGCATAAAGGATCGTCGACAACATGGCCTTCAGATCTACCTGTTTCATTCCACCTGTAATTAATCCAGTTCAAGTAATTAATATTCAAACCACCTTAACATTTTTGCAACTCTTCCATATTATTTGTCAGATGCAAACTTGTCTTCTTTTCCGTTTCAGACAACTTTATGGGGATTTCCCTGTAACAGGGAGGTGTAACATGTTATCAATATCTTCCAGGGTAATGGTTAAACTCTCCCCACAAGAAGATAGCCGTATGAGTCATTTCACACCAACGAGAACAAATGTTATCAAACCTCTTGTATCCTTGTTCATATGGAACATCGCAGATGCTCTCACGACATGAATTATTCCAACATCTTCTAAAATCTTCTTGACTGAAGGCATACACAACATGACCTTTACCCACCTTGTCCATTCTGATAAGGGAATCTGAGGTGTCTTGAATTCAATAAATGAAGCATTGTATTCTTCTCTATGCAAACAAAACCTAGCTACAGTTTGGAGTGACGTTATGAATTATAATAGATTTTTTGAAATTTCGAATGAGATAATCAACATACCCGAGTGGAGCAACACATCCTCTAGAAATTCCCACCAAGAACTTGTTATGAACATCGGGTAAATTTCAGGAGCATCAAAATTTTCCCTTTTTCTATGACTCAAAGTTACACCGTTGTCATCCTTTCGTTCGCTAGCCATCTGCAGTAATCCAAAACATTCTTCTATATCAAGAACAGAAGAATTGAAGGAAATAAAAATAATTTATATATAAAAATATATATAAAATAGGAGCAGAAACATGAAACCCTAGTTTACCTCTTTTCAGTAGATGTTGCCGAAATATTACCAATAATTGTCGCGGGGTAGCTGATTTGAGTTGTGACGATGATGGAAACTCCTACGAATGACTGATGCTGCAACGAAGAGGATCAAAGAATAATCGAATAAGAGGTAAGCATTGATGCTCATGTAAAAAAATATGAAAAATAAAATCACGCAAAAAAAGGTAAAGTTTTCCCATCTCTTACCTTGTATTACCAACGATTGATGGAGGAGTGGTAATTTTGTTGGTACCGTGAAGAAACTCTACTTTTCTGATGATAATGAGAAGTTCAGATGAATTCAGAATAAGAATAGAGAAGAGCAATGACCTCCTCTTACATACCCAGTTTCCAAATTTGAAAAAGGAAATATGTTTCCTTTAAGCCATATGAGTCCGTATACCATATGGGATTTGGAAAATTTGGCCTTCCAACATTATTTTGCTCCAACTCGTGATGCCATATGCCTGTAGTTGTACGTTCCGCTCGGCTATGTATTCACCCTTGCTTCATAAGTTCAAGCATACCCCAAGTGCTTATGAGAAAAGGTAAAAATTTGAAGAAAAAAAACTAGACTGAAATATTTTACTTGGATTCAAGTATCAATAGTCGCGGCTTGGCCAAAATCCAGAGTTTACACAAAAGTAAAGAACGCACAAGACACCTAGTATGCTCTCGAGAGTAAAGCGCTAATTTCTGTTTGACCGAGAGCTTGGCGCCAACCATGCTAGTCCTGGAGAGCTTGGCGCCACTCTTGCTCTTTCCTCGAGATCTTGGCGCCAACCATGCTAGTCCTCGATAGCTTGGCGCCACCTTTACTTTGTCCTCAAGAGCTTGGCGCCAACTAATACTAGTATTTGAGAGATTGGTGCCACCCTTGATAGTCCTCGAGAGCTTGGAGATAACCATTGCTTGGCCTTCAAACATGAACCAACCCTTGATTAGTCCTCGAGAGCATGCGCTAATCCTTTCTTAGTCCTCGAGCATGCACCAACTCTTGTTTGGTCCTCGAGATCATGCGTTAAACCCTATTAGTCCTCGAGGAGCACTACGCCAACCCTTGTTTGGTCCTCAGATATTGGCACCAACTCTTGCTTTGTCCTTGAGAGCATGCACCAACCCATGTTTAGTCCCCAAAGCTTGGCGCCAACCCTTGCTTTTTCCTTGAGATAATGGCACCAACCATTGTTCTATCCTCGAACGCGCGCCAACCCTTGCTTGGTCCTCGAAGCATGGCGCCAACCCTTGCTTGGTCCTCGAAGCATGACGCCGACCCTGCTTAGTCCTCGAGAAGCATGGCGCCAATCCTTGCCCAGTCCTCGGAAGCATGGCGCCAATCCCTTGCTCGGTTTTTGAGAACTTTGCATAATCTTGACTTCGAACACTTCCAAGCTTGTGTCATTCCAAAGCCTATGAACTTTCAGGCTTGCCACTTCTAAGATTGTGCCATTTCCAAGTCTTGACACTTACAAGCTTGCGCACTTCCAAGATTAGACTTACTAACCTTACTAACCTTAACACTAGTAGTTAGTTTACTCAATTAACTAATCGAAAGAGTCATTCACATGATCCAACCATCAAATCTACGGGACATCAAATATGTTACGGGGGGGATACTCATTAGGGTATTGGTATGGCGGTCTATAGGCTGTAAGGTGTAACTGAATACCCACGATGAGAAGGAATTAAGTGGAACGTTACTAGATTAAGGATTAATGAGTATTACGGTTTCGAGAATTCTCCTAGCAATAATGGGTATTACGGTTTCGGGAATTTTCCCAGCAATAATGGGCACATTCTCAACCATGTTTCCACATAATTATCTCTCTATCTATTCCACTTCTTACGAGATCAAGAGTTCAACACCATAAATAAATCACTTCATTTATTTCCACAAGACAAAAGAACAACACAAGTGAGACAACAAGTTTATTGAAGTTCATCTGACTATCATAAACAACTTCATGTTCTCTACTTGAACTCTGCCAGAAACTTGAGTTCTTCAACTATAAATCACCAAGATTTGATTTCATCCTCCTCTGTTTCCCTCCGTAAGATCAACCATTCTTCTCAATAATTTATAATCTCCTACTCTTGTTGTGTAAAATCATAGAATTGTAGTCTATAAAGTCTGGCTAAACCAAATGTAAAACAACTGGCATTTAAACTGTATCGCGATAAATACTAAATAGATATTGTTACGTAGATGTCAATATGATATATTTAACACATATGCTAGAGTAAGCCAGAGGAACTTCAGTTTGGATTATAAACCTTTAAGCTTCCTTTAGTTTAACCTGTTATGTGCAAGAATAGTTTTTACTTATGAAACTAAACAACAACATAGTCACATATGTAAATGAGTATCAAGTTCCTTGGCATAAATGAATTCATATTAGATGGCTGGAAAATCTAACAAAGCCAATACAATGATTTAGCATGTCTACAACAAGGAGTTCATTAATCATAAGTTGTTACAATACTTAACATGGACACCAAATCGCAAGTTGTTACAAGATATAACATGGACACCACGACAATCAGTTTGATAAGTTCAATAACCGCAAGTTGTTATAAATCTTAACATGGTAATTATTGGAATATTGTAGAGTGTGCGTGCCGTTAGACAAAGTTGATTCGTACTCTGAAGGAGTAATATTTATTTGCCTTTAGAGTTAAGGGCCTGAATCGGCAAATATAGCTTTCAAATCATGATGATGATTAATGAAAGTGTAAACATAGACGAAATAAAAACGACCAGATGTTGTACAAGGAATCGATGACAGTTGATGCTTACCCGAGTAGCAAGGATCTTTATAGGGTAGCAGAGAACTTTTGTTGAATGACAGCATAAAGAGAAGACTTGAATTAGTCTTTGAATGAATAATAATCTGATTATATTGAAATCGGCGAGAACATACCAATTGTAGTAGTATAAAAAAAAACGGGATTAACAAAAGCCTTGAACTAAAGATGTGATGTCATAGGCCATTAGTATAATAGATTATGAAGAGTTATTGGGTGATAACTATGATGTATAATTAAAAAATTTAATAATCATCAATATAGAACTACAGATTGCTTTTGAAGATTAACTCGAGCAAAAATTGATGAAAATGATAACAAAAGATAAAAAACGGAAACGATTTGAGCGGATCTCCCTGCTCTGATACCATAATAAATTATGAGTATCGAGGGATTATCGATTAAAGGGAAAATAGAATTGATACAAGTGATTAAATTAGTTCGGCACTAATGGCCTACGTCCACTGACAAAATCCTGGAGGGTGAATAATGTTATTGATCTTCAGATGAACTTTCTGAGATAGTTATACATTACGATGAACTCTTAGAGTTAGCTAAACCTAGGAGATAACAATATCTCAATCTTATTTGACTAGGTATTATATATTTAAAAAACTGATTACATATTTATCTGGATAAACTTTGACTTTATCTTCACTTTCCGTGCATACATTGCATGGTCACTTTATCTTCTCTTCATTTATACGGTCACCTCGGTGTCTTGCACATAAACTCTACAATATTCCAACATTTACCATGTTAAATAACAACTTGCTTTTATTGAACTTATCAAACTGATTGTCGTGGTGTCCATGTAATGTTTTGTAACAACTTGCAATTTGGTGTCCATGTTAAGTATTGTAACAACTTCTGATTAATGAACTCCTTGTTGTAGACATGCTAAATCTTTGTATTGGCTTTGTTAGATTTTCCATCCATCTAATATGAGTTCATTTATACCAAGGAACTTGATACTCATTTACCTATGTGACTATGTTGTTATTTAGTTTCATAAGTAAAAACTATTCTCGCACATGACAGGTTAAACTAAAGGAATTTTAAAGGTTTCTAACCTAAACTGAAGTTCCTATGGCTTACTCTAGAATGTGTGTTAAATATATCAAATTGACATCTACGTAGCAATATCTATTTAGTATTTATCGCAACACAATTGAAATGCCAGTTGTTTTACATTTGGTTTAGCCAGACTTTATAAACTACAGTTCTCTGATTTTGCTCAACAAGAGTGGAACTCGAAAATTCCCGAAGAATCAAACCGTGAAGAATTGGAAGAAGAAATGGCCACAATTAGATAGTAAGTAAACTAAAACCCATTACTCTACTTGTTATGATTGTTTGTATATGTGTTTTCCGCAAAATTACAGTTTCAGAAAAAGGGTCGTTATGGTCCCAAATCAAAGACCATGATGAATTTTCATATGCATGTTGAAATTATGAAAAATCGTCATGGTCTTTGATTTAGGACCATGGCGGCCCTTACTGGTTTTGCTCTAAAGACGACGACTCTATTTAGGGTCATTATGGTATTACCTAAAACCATGATGACCCTTATTGTTTATTTTCACTAAAGACTTAGACTATTAGGGTCGGTTTTTTATTTAAACCATGACGACACTTATTGTTTATTTTCACTGAAGATAGAGTCTATTAGGGCCGGATTGGTTGTTACTTTAAACCATGACGACATAAGTTTTTATAAAACCAAGGGTCGCTATTGTATAACTATATGGTCATCATGGTTTAACCTAGGGTCGTTATGGTAGAAAATTTAAACCATGACGACCCCTGTTCTGAGTGCATGAATGTTGATCCTGTTTTTTTGATTTTTGTATGTTTTCGATTGTAGAGTGCTTAAAAAAGGTCAAGAAAGGAATAGGAAAACATCTACCCAATCCTCCTTCAAAACCTCCCCGCAGTGAGAAATTCTTGGGGGCTGGTCCATTTCACGGAAAACGGACGAAAGAGATACCTTTTGTTATCCATGAACGTGCACAACAAGGTACCGAACCAGAGGATTCCCCTTCTTCTTCAGCCTCCTCTATTTCATCTATGAATACAGATCATGACAATGAAGAAACTGAAGATGATGTTGATAAGACCAATGGTGGTTGTGGTGGTGGTGGTGGTGGAGCTGGTGGTTCTAGTGGTGTGATAAGTACATAATTCATATGATGTTAGTGTCAAATCCATACTACTATTTGCTATAATTCTTGCATTATTACTTGTTATTACGTCTGTTTTCTATCTTATATCTTATATTAGGTGAATTATCCCAATAAGAGTGAAAGTGGTTATAAAATAGTTAAGAAGTGAAGTGTATCCAAGTATTCAAGCTTCCCAAGGACAAACAAGAAGAAAGGAGTTCATTGTGACATGAAATGAACAAGGAAGTTGAGTTTTACATAAGAAGAAGGGCTAAAGACCAAGTTCAACCTTTTCAAATCCATAGTTTCTTATCATCAGCTTGAATATAATTGAAAGACGAAGCCAAAGCAAAAGAATGAGGTCATTCTGAGCTCGTATGAGGAAGTTATGAGCAAAACAGTCGAAAAGAAGTAAGTGAAACACACAACAAAATAATCGGTAAATAATAAGAACCCGTGCCTACCGATTATGGGATGTTTTGACCTAAAGTCTATGTATACTTCACAAAAATAAATTGCATACATTAAGGGGGTCGAGACTACCGATTATGGACGCTATGAGAACTTGAAATCTCTGTAAACTTTACAAAAATAATCGGTAGAAAGGTGGGGAATGACTCTACCAATTGTAGCACGACGAGAGCCACTTCTAAGACACGTTTTTTGACTTCTAAATCAAGGTAACATGGTTCTATTAGGACTCTAACATCTACATTTGATGAGGACTATATAAGAAGACTTCCATAAGCCTAAGAAGAGACCTTGACATTACTTTGCAAGTCTTGGAGGAAATCAACAACATAAGAGGAGAAAGCTAGGGTATCGGAGCGGTTCCATTATCGTAACGATTTCTTATCTATTTTCTTATATGTATAATATGGGTGCTTCTACATCCATGAGTAACTAAATACCTAATTGATTGAGGATGAATTCTAAGTTCTAAACATGATTTGAGTTATTTTTTATGAATCTATTTTGAAGTTCTTCATATGATTATCGTCTCTTTTTACTAATACGAGTGTTTATGCTTGATTGATAGATTATTTAGGTGGTCAAATAAATTAATTTGTTAATTAATCTAAAGCTAGTAAGAGTTGGGTTTCCGTAATTGTATCATAACATCTTACATAAGTAGAAAAACGTGAGACCTTGCAGAGAGATTCTGTGGAGCAATTGTGTGTAAAATCAACACTAGAAAGTGGACCGAGCGTACTGAGTTTAACAACTAGGATCAAACCTAAATTCACAAATCTTAAAGCATTTGAATGAGTTACATCTTGTAAGCGAACCTCAAGGTGGCTCCATTAGATAGAATCTGGAGACTAAGCGTACATGTTGTCCAGTGGTATAAGGAATTTTGGGGATAACTAAGCGTACATGCTATTCTACGGTTTGTGATAATCTGTGATGAGTGAATAATAGCATGTATACTAATTCAATGATTGTTTAGTAACGAAGAAGGATTCCTCGATCATATCTCTTTCCACTGCTTACAAACTAAATCTGTTAATTCTTTCTTATTTACTTTGCTTAAAACCTAAAACAAACCCCCCCTTTGTGACACTTTTAACAACTGAAACACCTCGTTCTTCGTGGGAACGAATCTTATTTACTAATATATTATTCATTAGTAAAGTAGAAGATAAGTGAATTAATTTGTGCACCTACGACACGCATCATGGTACTGGTGGTTCTAGTGGTGCTGGAAGTTCTGGCAGTGGTGGTACTAGTGGTGAGGTGATGATTGTGGTGGTGATGGTGGGAAGGAGGAAGAGGTGCAAGAAGAGCAAGAGGTACAAGCGAATGACAAGGGCAAGGCAAAAGCCCCACCAGCGAGGCATGTTCCCGCTACCCGCTTAATCCTGGAGGCTCAACGCAATGGAAAAGCTAGAGGCTTACCCTTAGAGGAAAAGTTTTGTTTTCATATCCGGGCTCGTGGGCTCGTACCATCTATGAGACCATCTTAAGAATCTGAACTTTGTTTTTCAATTAAATTTGTTGTTGTTATTTTGTTTCTTTATTGAATTTTGTTCTCCCTATTTTGTAGGATCATACGAATGCAACACGTCTTTTTAGACGCTAGTCTTCGTACATAAAAATAGAGTGCTGGCCCCTAGAAGGAGAATGCGCAAGAGTTAGAGCGTTAATCGAGAACTTCTGTTTGTATCCTGCCATACAAAACTCTGTCATTGTGTTTGATAGGGTTACGGGACTACCGTCGGAGCACACTTGAATGAGAAGCTAATAAAAGCATCAAGGGAACGAACATCTCAAATCAATGGGAATACAAGTCTGCTCCAGGTAATTGAAGTTATCATATTTGTTTGTTCGATGAATTGTTATTCTTTTTCAATCTTTTGTTTGATGAATACTTGTTTTATTGTTTTGATGATTGTATAGGTGTGGATTTACGACCATTTCCCTTCATTAATCAAAGACAACAAGGGCATCAAAGTGAATATATCATGGACCAGTGCTTAACCAAGGGGGACAAAATACACATTCACTAGGGGTCAGGAGAATGATCATAAGTCCATGTTGTTAGCCATGAGGGAAAATTGGACAACATGACAGCGAAAGATGTGGTCTTTGATCCGTATATGGAAGATGTCCCTAATAGAATGCACGATGTCTGTTTTTACAATGGCCATTTATTTGACCCTACCGGATTCTCAATATATGATCCGTCGAGAGTAATGCGCTAGCTTGGGTATATTTAAGATCCACGTGATGAGGATTATGTGCCAAAATTCTGACTTAATCTTAATAAATGAAAGAATGATGTTTCTAACATTGAGGTTGTGACGGACCGAATTTTTTTTACTTCCAATGGGTCGGGTTTCGGCCCATTATGCCAACTCCAACTTCCCAATACGCCACTCGAGAAACCGTACTTTAAATTTTTCAAACCAATTCGATCTCACTAAGCAAATGTTCATCGATTTAACTCAAATTGCTTTATAAGCTAGCAAGCATTGCTTTTAAATGGGTGAGGAATGGCCAGTTCCAATGTCAAGGTAGCCATCCATAGATGGGAGCCCCAGTTGGGCTTGAGGAATGGCCAGTTGCCATCCATAGCCATCCGTAGATGGGAGCCCCAGTTGGGCCTGAGGAATGGCCAGTTGTTATCCGTAGCCATCCGTAGATTGGAGCCCCAATTGGGCCTGACAACTCACAGTACTAGGTCAAGCTCAAACGACTATCTTTTTCAAATGATATGAACTACTCAAAGAGTTAGTAATCATTTCTAGATGGATGATATGAACTGCCACTATAGCCAATAACCATCCCTTCTCAGATGATATGAATTACCTGGAATGGTAATAATCATCTCTATCACATGTATCAGACAGATGATATGAATTGGCATCCAACAATCACCCCTCATTTCTCATTAGATGATATGAACATCCTCGAAGAAATTGTAATCATCTCTCAAGGTAGTATGAACAGCCAGTACTGCAACTACCTCTTACTGTCAAGGTTACAATCATCTCCGAATGGATGGTATGAACTGCCAAGCAGCAACCAAACCTTTCCCGACGATATGAACAACCTTAAGCAGTTGTGCTGAACTGCATAACGGCTGCCTACGTACCCTCTCTGTTGCTCGAAGGGATCAAGCACGACCGTAGTTCATCCTTCTTTAGTTTAACTAGTATGAATTGTATGAATTGCTTGTCGTGGCAACAACAATCTCTAAGATAGTATGAACTGCTTACCCAAGGCAGTAACTATCTCTAGATGTAGGAGTAAGTTAGATAATATGGATAGTATGAGTTACATAGAAACAACTATCCCTAGCACATCCCATCACCAACAATCATCTTGGCAACTATCCATTGATGAACAAGATACCATCATCTATATTTGTACATGTTCCTGCAACTTAAAATCAATAATATAAATACCATAATCTGTTTCCGTTTGAACTGTAAGTAATTTTACCTGTCACGGGAACTGTAAGTATGGAACTGTAAATATCAGAATCTGTATTAATACAAATACCTTAGGCAATGGTTAAATTACTGTGACTAGTAATAATCTTAATCAGTAGACTAACACAGATGGAGACACATCAATAACTAGCCCAGATTCAAACTAACTAAAAGAAAGCAAATTGCTAGCTTATGATACCTACCAAACATCAAGTCAATCGCTACTAGTCAACACGGGAAACGTGATAAATCTAGAGAACGTTTTACCATTCCACATTGAAATTCTTATCACTGTATATGCTTAATATTTGAACAGTTGAAGACATCCATTTTAATTTAACCAATAATGTAATGATTACTACAACACATATACACGCCTAGAAATAAAAATGCATTTATAAAATATCTTACGGAAATATGAATACATACCAAATAGTCCAAAGTATGTATGTGCCTGTAATGCGAGCAAATTCAACCTTTTAACCAGTAACATTAACTTACTCACATGTTAAGAGGAAACCCAACCACCCTCATATTGGGGACTACATCATCATTAGCCAAACCATATTATTTCAAGATATTTGAGTTTGGCCACAAACAAAATGAAAACATATCAACAATTGTCTTCACTAAATTAAAGTCTTTAAATAATAGTTCCGCTACGTATGCAATTATGCATATACATCTAAGCCACTATGTTAACTTACAATTAAGGATGCACATCTACATATCCATTCAAATTATCATATGATGTAAACAGACAAATCCTATTTTTCGCTCACCTCTTTCTCTATATACAAGGACTATATTTTATTCTCATTTTGTAGCATCATTTATACCAATTCTTAAGCCTTTCTTACATATAAACCATTATGCATAATAACACAAGATTTCGTCATTCGCAGACGTATGAATAATTTTGCACTAGACATATGAACACAAAATCCATAGCGTATATAACGTTCCAAAACTTAAAAATATGCAACATAACGCAGAGCTTGAAATGCTCAAAACACTCGGATTCAGTAAGGCGATGGTATTCATATATATTCGCATAAATAGAATGGTAGCTACGGCAACAAGTAAAACACTAAGAGAAGTTCAGTTCCATTTACAAAATCCATGACTTCTACTAGTATACATGTTACCATTTCGATCTATATATGCCACAAGACTTAATAAATTCTATGGACATCCTGGAAACTTGGTCAATCAAATGATATCTAACCATTATCCAATCTTTTGTCATTTCACTTAGTGTACAGACAGATAGAAACTAAAATGCATTTTCAATTTATGTAACACATAGGCAACTAAAGGAAAGAGGACTCCAACTTTCTACGACCCACATCATTTCTCTACACCAAGTAATAAAATGAACATCGAAGTCCACAAAACAAACCTAAATTCTAAAATCAATTTAGATACAAAGTCAGCAAGCTTACGAGTAGTTCGTGGAAAACTTAACAATTTTATTTCATAGCCACACATACCATTACTGAAATACTTAAAGAAAGCAGTGAGAGATCTTACCCCATTTTCTCTTCTTTCAGGACTTTCGAAAAACAGTTGATGTGCAAATCTAGCGCTTGCAAGAAGTGTCTTTCCGCTGTTTGTTTTAGGTCCTCATATGGCTCTTCCCCTGCAGTTCAAATCTAACAAGGTATCCACCAATCCTGGTATCACATTTGAACTAACTACTACATAGTCAACATCCCATAGCTATACATAATTTCTATTTTCAGAATGCAGTCACATTGTGTCCAAGATTTTCAGTAGTAAACGACACCTGATTTTCCTGAAATTTCTACAGTATCTTTAAGACACAATTTCACACTACATACACTAAAATAATCTCATCCAAACGGTTTTTTACAGAAATATACACATTACAACATGACTGTTTTCAGCATCAACACACAGAATCCAGTCACGATTCTTTTATGATTTGAGGTACCTAAAATGATCAGAACTTCATGAAATTTTTAAAGTAGGTTACCTACATGTATACGAACATCATACTAAAATTTCAGCTTAATATGATAAAAATACAGTGAGAAATTATATGAACAGCTGAGTGTCCAGGGTTTTAATCCTGCTGAACACAGTCATGGATCAAGCAATCTTTGAAGTAGTAAACATGACCTGATCCTCATGAAATTTTTATATAACATCTATCACATAATTAAGCATAACATACTAAACTTTTATCATAATCCAACCACTGGATCTAACGCTATCAGTAAAACAAAAACAGACTAATTAGGGTTTACAAGTGAAAAGAAAGAGGAAATGAGCAAATTTCTTCAATGCAACATGAATTGGATAAAACTCCACAAACCCATACAAGAATTTAGCATGAAATAGACATTACCAACATATTTGGGGAAAAACCCCAAATTTCATAAAAACTATTTTTCTTCCCAACTTGCTTCTCGGATGAAACCATGAACCCCTTTTCAATCTCTACCTTGTGTTTTCTTTACTGCCACCATAACTTCAGCCACACAAACTCAGAATTGGAGATCAATTTCAACATGCAGCCATCACCGGAGAGACTTCAAAAGAAAGGGGAGAAGAAGAAAAGGGGAAATTGAGCCCTTTCTCCGTTGAAGAAGAAAAAGAGACCCGAAATTTTTCTGTCTCTATGCAATTTATTGAAAAGCCCCTAGCTAGCTCATTCAATGACACATGTAGCACATGCTTGAATTTTATGCCTCCATGGCATTTACTAATTGTGCATATAAGCACTACTAAGGGATAACCCATTTGGTACAACATCGGGTTTAACTAAACCCGAGAAAAATAGTTTGAGGCGTCACAGAGGTGGTCTACGAACCTCTACCGGAGACCATTCATTGGGATAATAGGCATGCCAACAAGGTAGACATTTCTCTTTGGGAGAATGTGAATGAAGGTTACGAGGCAAATGATGGTTACTTGGAATGGTACCAAAAGTTCTCTCATGGCCGTGTGATAAGGGTAGATCCTCGCGGGCGGAAATATAACAAAGCTTCTACTTCGGCACCCGACACCAGAACTGACTCTAGCATTCTAAAGCTTGTCGTAAGTATTTTTGTCTTTCTTGTTCTTTTTTTCTTAAATATATACACTTATAAGTATGTTAACATCGATTGCAATTTTAATGCGAATAGAGGGATCGAGTGAAGATTGTTATCAAGGGACTGTGTTGCTTGAAAGCCAAGGGAAAACCGTTGACGCCTGACCAACAAGGTGAGTACATTGACTACTTGACACATGTTGAAAACCCCACTGTAGGAAAAATGTATGCTGATCTGGCTTGTGCAAGTAAGAGGTCTCGGAAACCGTCTACCCAAGTAATCCAAAAAGGTTTTGATACCCAAGGCAATGATGAACTAGGTGAAGGTGCTGATGAAGGCGAAGGGATCCAAGAAGATGGCCGACGAAGTCGTGGAAGTGAAAGATCTGCCTCAAAGCGAGGCCGGAGATCAACAAGGGTTGTGGTCGTGGTCGTGGTTGATTTATGTTGTTTTTAAGACATTGCTAACTTGATTGATGTTGTTCTTCTACCAGCTTAATTTTACGTTACTTGAACTCATGTTTATTTATGTTTCTAAGGTGCAACTTAATTTGCTTCAAGACAATCTTATTTTGGAACCGTGTTTTTTGAGTTTTTGTAGCCTTAGACGACAATCAAAAATCAAGAACGATGAAAACAATGAAGGAAAGACTGAATATCATCTAGGAACGATTTAATGTCGAACGATTTAATTGTTCGACATTAAGAAATCTTATCCTCAACCCGACAGTGGGGAACAAGTAAGTATATCTTATTTAGATGAAAAGTCTAATCCGATTTGAATAAAATTAACTTCTTATTATTGATTTTATTCTTCAGAGAACTCTTGATCTTAAAGAATTTAAGCGTGGCTATGGAATAGAATTTGGGCATGATGAATGTTATGAAGTCTTAAGAACATTCGACAACTATTTCAATTTACAATAAAAATTCAAGTGTAATGTGTTGATCTATGTTGATCGGTTCCTTCATTGTAATGTTGTTTCCTTTAATGATAAATGTTATGAATTATTTTTTTTATTTTTTTCTGAATTAGTGTTATGAGTCGTTATGGTATACTGGTATAAACTGATGCGGACCTTGCACAAAAAAACATACAGGAAAACGCCAAAATGTGGCATCTTAGGTCGTCATAGTCTTAAGGTATCGACCATGACGACTTCCTTTGATATACTAGTTCATCATCGTTTATTGGTATCTACCATGACGACTCTACCACACCAAGCAGCTATGAACCTATATGTAACGGCTAGTTGGCTCGTTTTTTTTTTTTTTTAATGTATGTTGGGTCCTTGGTTTCTATAAAAGGAAGTTCTTCTCAACATACAATGTTTCCCAAACATTAATTTCTTCATCATCCGAATATACACAAACATGGTTGCTAAATTCATTCTCCGAGAAGATATTGTGGCAGTTAGAGCATGGGTGTCGATCACAAAACATGACGAAAAACTCAAGATCAATATAAATGGGCCCTTGACAACTTTTTGGAATCGTATTTTCTGGGTTTTTGTTGCATTAGACGATAATCAAAAATCAAGATCAATAACAAACATGAAGGAAAGATTCGAATTGATCTACGATCAATGTTGGTTTTTTAGAACTAATTTGGTGGACATGATTGAGATGTATCCCCAACTCGAAAATTGGGAACAAGTAAGTACATATCAATTAGATGTTAATCAAATACGAATTTATTTGATTATAATACCACTCTTATTATTAATTTCCTTTTTCAGAAAACTCTTGCTAATGAACAATATAAGACGGACTGTGGCAAAAGATTCAGGAATGATGCATGCTATGAAGTGTTGGCCTAAAATATCACATATTTTAATGATCTATGGAATTCATTAACTTTATTGTAATGCTATGTTATTATATATGTATGCCTTTTATTTTGCCTTTTAATGAAATTACAATTACAAATTTCCAAACAAACTCGACAAATTCCTGAATCAACATATTCTTCATAAGGGGTTGGCATGGTATATTAGTGTCGACCATGACAACTCTATCCCTCGAAAATAATGGCAGCTATTGGTCGTCATGGTCTTACCAATGAACCGATGGGACTCTTGACAACATAACATCCAGGAAAAACCTCGAAAAATGGCTAACTTGGGTCGTCATGGTAACAAACTATCGACCATGACGACCTTATTGGTTTATCATATTTATCTTTTTTCCAGGTTCCATGTCATCATGGATTTACAATATGAGTGTGACGACCCTATAAGCATTTATTGTTTTTTTTACTTGCAACCAATACGGTTGGGTCTTTCAACGACTAATTATTTTTTTTTTTAAAAATAGTCATTGGGTCCTTAAGATTTATAAAAAGACCAAGTTTTCATCTCATCCTCACTCCAAACATAAGTCTGAACTTTCAAATTCAATCTACTCTCTTTCTCACCAAAAAGATAGAAAAAAAAACATGGTGTAAACTGACAGTGAAGATATAACTATAGTTAGGGCGTGGTTGACTTGGACAACCCATGAAGAAGGCTTAAGGAAATAGAGTTTATAATCTCCAACGATACCTTGGATCCAAACTTCGATTTCTAGTGGAACCGTGTATTTTGGGTTTTCGTGGCGTTAGACGGAAATCGCAGTTCAAGAACACTCAACAACGTTAAGAATAGATTCCAAGAAGTCTTCAGAAAATGTGAAGCTTTTAAAGAGGAAATAAAAGTCGTAAAGGAAGCCAATCCCATATTGACGGTGCGATAAGAGTAAGTACGTCAATATTGATTTCATCAAAAAAAGTTTTGACTAATTGATTTATTTTTTCAGTGGAAATGGCTCGGGACGGATATGAGGTTGTCAATGGAAAAAAGTTTGAGCATGAAGATTGTTATCGCATTTTGGAAAATAATGTATATGATTTCACCCTATATTATTAAGTGTTTAAAGGAAATGTTATGAATGCTATTTATTTTCCTTCAATGTTATGCTATGAAAGATGTATTCATTTTTGTTTCAATGAAATTCTTATGAAAAATGTATTCCTTTTCAATGAAATTGTTTTACAAAAATCAAAAAAATTCCAAATGGAGTCGTCAAGGTTATGAATATCGACAATGACGACGACATATTAAACTTGGTTAGAGTTGTTATGGTATATGGTATGAACCGATGCTACCCTAACACAAATTTCATACATGAATTTTTTATTCCAGAGTAGTCATGGTAAAGACATAGTACAGTGACGACCCTCATATCAGGTAAGAGTCGTCATGGTCATATGTTGGACCATGATAATTTTTCATAAGATGGTTAAGTTGCAGGTAAGGATCGTCATTGTCGGATGTTACGACCATGACAACTTATGAAGAATCGTCATGGTCGAAACCTCACGACCATGATGACCTTTACCCTGATTTTTTGCTTTCCCGCAATGATTCGACGGTTTTAACCAAAAATTCGACCATTTGTACAATATTAGTAGTTTACCAATCGATTTTGAGGTAAGGGTTTTTCATTTTGAGCATTGGAATCATTCATTTTTCAAACCCTAGTTTTCAATTTTTTACCCTCCCAAAGCCTCTCTTCTTCTCCACTCATGAAACAAAAAGAATTTTTTTTAATCTAATTTTAATCCTAACCATAATCTATATAATTAATCTAATCTAATTAATTAACTAAATTAATCATGTATTATGACTAATCAGATAAGAGCATTTTAGTCATTTATAAAAATATATGGATAAAGGCAGAGGGTATTACTTTTGGATGACCTTATTTTGTCTTTTTCTAAAGTCCCTATTAGCTCTACAAGCCTCCAATTAAGGCAGGTTATCAAACCCGTGGTAAACCATCCCATTAAGTCCAAATTTAAAATATTTCTAATACTAGATGGAGGATCCCAAAACCATTCCCCAATTATTCTATGCCTGCCGGTACCCTTTGCAAGAATTTCAGTCACCATATATAAAATTACGTTAAAAAGTCTTTTCTTATAATTTTATTTATGACGATTATTTTGTGCCGAATTTGTATTTAATTTTTTTTTGACACCTATATATATTGTTCCAGATAATCCACAAATATGAAACGAGGACTGATTCTACATTTTGTCAAAATAAATAATACCCAAATTTTATCATCTTATTTTTTTTTGTACGCTGATGTCACTGTACAGTGGTAAAATCATTAGGTGATACACTAGTGATCTGAGTTCAAAATTCGTCACTCGTCAGCACCAAATTCTTTACCGATAAAAAAAAATCATACGAAATTGCTAATTAGGCTCTAGAAATGGCAAATGAGTCTTTGAGATTTCTATTACTGGCTTCCTACTAAGTCTATTATTGCTCAATCAGGCCCAAAATTGGCTTTAGTATGTAACTACGTTATCAAATAAAAGGGAAGATCCGTTGACATGGTATTCTCATATTATCTCACAATTTTAGCGCTTATAAAACCCAAACGACAATTTGAAGCTAGTTTTTTTGGTGATAGTATATTCACGTTACAAAGCTCTATATTCCTACTAAAAATTAGGGAATTCCGAGATATAAAACTTCAATCATCTATCAATTTTAATTTCAACCATTAATTTTCAACGATTAATTTTCACAGTGATAAGTGGTGGTATTATATGTTTCTGATTGTGCTCATTTTTGATAAAAATATAAAGATTTATGAAAAGAACATATCACCAAAAAAAGCTATATTCAAATTAGTTACTGTTTAGGTTTGATAAAAAAATTGGCGCCGTAATTATAAAATAATATGTGATAACCATGTTAAGGGATCCTCCACTCAGATAAAACAAGTAAAAGCAGGTTTCAGTTTGTCACTTTCACTTTGATGGTCTCCCTATTTAACTTTGCAATTCTTTTTAGTTTGCCATTATCTGCCAAACCTAATTACAACAAGTACAATTCGCACCCGTATGCTACATGCCGATCAATGGACTAGCCAGATTGGAAACAGATTAAAAGGTTAGAACCTTTGAGCACTTCGCTGGTCTTCATTTATTCCTCAAATCCCGCTTTGGTTTATCCCAAATGAGTACGGTTGTAGAGAACTTAAGACCTAACATGAAAATAGATTTTTAGAGCATGGTAGTTTCTGTTGGAAAAAATTGTTGAATTATGCATGCACAACAAATAAAATCAAACATGAAAGAAATATCTGGATGAGTCACGGATTAGGTCGTTTTCTTTAAGACGTTTCACGACTCTGTCCAAGATTGTACAAACAATTCATCGATGTCGCGTCGTCTCCATGATAAAACATCTGAGTTCAATTTTTTTCACAATCATTTTTGTCTTGCACGGTGAAAAGATGTGATACTTCTACTCTTTTCATTCTTTCTCAGAATCACACTTGTAGAAAACTAAAGATGATCACATACTAGTTTTCTTTCTCAAAAATTATTTTTCTTTTAAAATTCAAAAACTTAAAAAAAAATTCTCTTTATAAACGAACTTAAGATAAACTGCTACTTAAAAAAACTTTTCTGATTTTTAATAACCATGGAAATAAGCATGTGATTAAATGTTGAATATTATTATGGTGTTAATTAGATTCATTAACCCATTCAACAAAAACGGTTTTTATCATTAAAACAAAATAAAGTTTTTTTTTATGAGAAAGTTTAATGGTTATATTAACACCATTCAATTGAGAGAATATTTGGAAATAAGTTAATGTTTTAAAACATATATTCCCAACAATCATCTATTTATATTTTTAGAAACATTGAGCAAAAAACGTATAGTTGTGCATAAGTAAAGGTATCTTCCGATTTGAACCTTTAGGAAGTATTAAACTCTCTAAATATCAGAATATAGAATGACATAAATCTTGAACTCTAATCCTATGACACAATTGGATTATCTAATAC
Organism: Papaver californicum; assembly: GCA_023531435.1. Lineage (NCBI taxonomy): Eukaryota > Viridiplantae > Streptophyta > Magnoliopsida > Ranunculales > Papaveraceae > Papaver > Papaver californicum. The sequence continues at coordinate 12,122,766 of JAJJMC010003761.1, read as the reverse complement.
ACACATCACATTACGGACGTGTGCTTGTATCCCAGTTTTAATGAACACTCCAAAGAAATACCCAAGATCTTATAGAAGACGTCCACACTTTCACATTTATATAGGTGAGTCTATTAAGAGTAATCTTATAGCTTGGTACCCCACTCTAAACAAAGCTATTGTAACGCCCTATTTCGAATTCTAGGTCGGCCGTCATAAAACCCAAAGTGTGACATACTTATGAATCATTTTACACATTCAAATCTTCAAACCAACACATGAAAATCCGACTATCATATGGAGCATATTAACATTTATCAAAATTAAAAAAAATTATTGAAATAACTTGGTAAAAAAATATTGTATATTCAACACAAGTCTAAAACAAAAATAAAATGAATAACTTTGACACGCACGTATATCCCAAAAATAAAACCAAGATTGGAAAGATACAAAAACTTGATTTTAACAACAAGCCGATAAATTATTTAGCTAGATACGAAGGAAGAATCTCTTTATTATGATTTATAAGTTAGGTCGTTTCACAGTTATGGTTTCCTACAAAAAAAAATAAAATAAAAAAATAACAAGTTGGGTCAGACCCAACTAATAATAGATTTTTTCACGCTTATAATCTCGGTAGAAAAATCCAATAAACCCCAAATAAAATAGTTTAACAAAACCTTTAATCTAGAACAAAACACTTAACACTTGGCTAATAAAGAAGGTATACGGTTAAAATATTATTTAACACTTCGGAATTTGGGAAAATGCAAGACAATTTGAGACGCCAGAATTATCCACGTGATTGCCACAAAACTAACTACACTCTCTGCAGCTAACTTGAAAGCCTAAGCTAAATGACCACTGGAACAGTCACCAAAACCTCTTCCTGGCTAACCGTTTTAACGATTTATAAAATGCCTTAACATGGTCCAATTAGTTAGCTAACCGTGCGTTAGCATACTAGATGTTTGCATCAACATTCTAATTCTTCCAATCAACCCCTCGGTCATCGCATAGATAATTTATGGATGTCAAGCCAACCACAACATAAAACAGCAAGTTACACCAATCGCTCTCATACAACATTACTGTACAGTCCGTGCCAGTTACACCGCAGGGAATCAAATTAACATGAGATTCACAGTTTTTGTTATGTAATTTATATCATCGAATAAAAATGGATTCACTCCCATATGCTCTGTACATCACATAGCTCACCCATCATAACTAATGCCATGAAAAAAATCAAAGACATAAACTATAACTAAGCACCACTAATCATCACAGTGCAACAAAATTTCTAAGCACAAACTATAACTAAGCACTAGCAACAATGGCCAGACTCTAACACTATCACACATCCCCTTCGCGATCTTGCATACAACAGCCCATGGAACCAAATCAAATAATAACACTAATTCAAGCAAGTGCGAAGAAAATACATAAATGCACAATAATTAACCGAATATAGTACCACACTACCACATATACTTTCAAGCAATTTCGATGTAACATATCAATTCATACGTTTAGCCAATCTTTTAAAGATGTACTAGATCATATAACGTAAAACAGTGAATGATGAACATAATTTACTAAGGTTAGAATTGTGACTTAAAAAAAATCTTAAATATATACTCTTTAAAATCAGACTCGTTTCTAGCTAGATCAATTTTTATTTAATCTATATGTCAACATGCAAAATTATTAAGTTGCAAGCCCTATTTATGCCAATGTACAAGGTAAGATCTGACCGTAGTTTAAATCCCTAGAGAAGAGATTGCACATATTTGAATGCCGACGACAAAGAGGGAATCAATATAAAATATAGGCTCAATCATTTGTGATATTATACGAACATCACAAACAGTAGCAAAAAATATTCTAAAACAGTTTTCGAAAGAAGAGATGTTAAACCAAGATTACTAGTATAACTCGTGGCTAGAGAATCCGTTAGACTTCATTAGATTAATCTATAAACATCATAAGAGATTGAAAACCTACGTGATATGTGCAAGGATAACACGTTTTAGATTCAATTCATCGTCATTTTCTTCTCCTTCCAATTCCCTTTCACAACATCAAAGATTTTGCCAAAAAAAAGTTTTAATACGGCTATTATATTACTTTTATTTTAAAACTAGGAGAAAAGTGGAAACCCTAGATTCTTTTATGGGTACATATATATGGTTTCTAAATTTTTATTAATTTACAAATACAACCTTACTATTTTTTTAATAACACCTAATTCTAATTTAGGATATTGGGTTTTACAGCTATAGACGTTATTTAGTCTGAAAACTCAACCTCAACCTCAACTTGCTTCAGGATATCATGCTAGGAGAAGATGCATGACTTTGTCCATATCATTTTTGATTTGTTTTTCCTTTTGAACATATTTTTTTGGATCTCCAGTCTATAGGTGGGGTATCTATCACAAATGACTCAGTTACTCAAGGGAATAAACCTTATCCCGTAAAATGTATTTACACCTTCTTATTAATCCTTTTGTCAAAGGATCAATGGAAACTCTTTTAAGATTATATACAATCCATTCATATAGGATTAACAATGCCTTTTTGTCGACATGTATGTCGACTCTTACCGTTGTAGTTAACGGTTCTTAACTCTTGAAATAGTCGTAGTACTATCACATTGAATTAATATGTTTGTTATCCTCTATCTAGTTGGGGAATGAATCGATCCATCCCTTGGAGGATTCATCCGAAAGGATATCCCAATCAGCATCGTAATATCTTTGAAGGATTGCGGTAAATATTTTAGATAGTGTATTTCTAGGTTCAAGATTCATTTTAAACACTTCATAACCTTCTCAATGCTTTACCAATTTTTCATACTAGGATTGGTAAATTTGCATATATAACCCCCACTACAGAAGAATCATATATATAGTCAATCATGTAGAAAATAAACATAATATGCTACCATAATCATTGTTGTCTAGTGCAATCACACACAAAATCAAACGTATTAACACTAAATTAAATGAGTGAAAACTAATTTATAATCATACTACGTATATTTTTTTATATTTTTTTTTAAATATCTTTTTCATTGTAATCAAATAGATCCAAAAGAATAACAAATTCAATTTAAAATTTACACTATCTTCACCCAAATTTTTTCATGCGAAAAAATAAACTAAGCTTATTCTAAGTTTCATTAATATCATATGAGTTAGAGATGAATTCAAAAAATCATTTATGCATATAAAACAAAACGTATTATGCATTTCACTTTCATCAATTCTGAAATCATTCGAACTAATCAAGCAAATAAGTTTTTCATGCAATTGGTTCAAAGTTTATTTCAGAATATATATGATGACTTATTTAACTTATATGTATTATGTTCTTGTAAAAACTACAAAGTTTTCCATGCTTGGTCTACATAGACTCGTCTTTTAAAACACATTCAAGTATATATTTCTACTTATTATGACGTTTAACAAATCATGCTTAACAGAAACAACATCAACAAAACAAGAGTATAAGTTAAGTTGGATTCTTGCCAAACATGCCCTTCATTTAAAAAGGAAATTCATAATATCCATTCAGATCTAACATCTCACATAAATCTCTTCTCCGATCCAAATCTCCATATCTCCAATTCTCATTCTTCTATTTTATTTCGATGGATCATACACAAGGTATCAACTCTCTTTAATCTCTCATCTCTCTATATCCCCAACTTCAATATTGAATTAGGGCTTTGGATTTCTCTAATTCGATTTTAATTTTTTTAATTACAGCAGGTCAACATGCTTTGATTAAGCGATTTTAGATTATCAATAACAAGCGGTGCTGTTTTTGTCCAATGAGGAAAATCACTAATTAAAAAAAGTTACTGATCCATATTAGAGTTGATCACCCCAATGAGGTAATAATTTTAAAACAAAAATTGAATGTATTTGACATGTTTGAAACTAGGTATAAATGGTTACTCCTTTTTTTTTTAGATGTGAGTAAATCTTAACAACACTTTTTTTTTAAACTATATTGTACAACTTTTGAATAATGACCTATCAGTACAAACATGGTGTAAAGCACCAAGATCTGGCGTCCTCTCACTGAATCCACAAATCGCATTAACTTAGCTTGAAAAAACATTGTTAATAGCATTTGGTATCCTTGCAATGCCGAGCCATAAGACTTGGTTTAGTACAAGCATATCATATAATTTCATAATTAAAATCATGTTCATTAATTGATGAGAGGTATTGATCTTGGTTTTGACTAGGTTTTTTTATTTTTTCTGTTTCGGTTTAGTTTCAAATTCCATCTCATAAGTTTCAAACTTCTATGAGTCTCATTTTATTATCATAAACAATAAGTATCTATTCATAATTTCTTGTTTCCATACACATCATTCTAAAATTGAATAATTGTTTTTTTAAAATCTATAATGCATTTAATAGACCACTACAACAACTACCAATAGTTCATCAGACATACCTTTTTTTTTTTTTGAAAGCTTAATTGGTCATAGACCATTGTCCAATCCCATTTCCAAGACTGAACAATCACCTTTCCAATCTATAATGTATTTAATAGACCAGTACAACAGCTACCAATACTTCGTCAGACATACCTTATTTTTTTGAAATCTTAATTGGTCATAGACCATTGTCCACTCCTTCCACATCAACAAAGAAGATACATCGATTAATTTTCGACATTTACCCTTAATTTTTATTTTCATTGAAAAATAAAAACTTGCTCAGGTAAGTGAAATTATCACCTGTCATAATCATTTACATGTGAGCAAACATATCCACAAATAAATAAGATATACATATACTCATACAAATGCTTCAAAATCAGTAAAAAAAATGGTATTACAAGTTTCTCTTAAGTATCAAACAAAGATTATGAAATACTATAGTTATAAGTTATATCACCATTTACAACTTTCTATTAAGCATATAATCAAACATGTGAGGTGCATATTTCACAACTAAAACCAGAATATAAAATAAGTACTCGAATCAATTTTTTTTATTTATATGTAATATTCTTACTTCTTCAATCTTCAATCTCTAATCACATCTCATGTTTCGAACATACATGCACAACGATTTTAAAATCAACATATCTCTTAAACCATAATCCCGAATGGAAAATTTTAAAAGGATTTTTTAAGATAAGTTCCTGATCTACAATTTTCAATTTTTATACGAATTCAAAATATCAACACAAAGATCAGGACTAAATTTCTGCTCGTCAAGATTTTTCAGCAATGTTATACAATTTTATAAAATACTTTAAAAAATAATTTTCGGCGTCCAGAAATTCAAAAACGTAATTTATATGATCGTCAAAATGTCTTAAATAAGAATTTCAAAGACCAAATTCAATTTCATATATGAGATATACTGAAAACTCTACAGCGTGTTAAAAACATTTGTTTATCATTAACAATATTTTAAACACTAGTTATTCATGAAAAAAATAATTAACCATGAAACAATCGTAGTCTATCAAGATCACAAATAATATATTAGGTATCAAGTAACCTAAAATTCCAAGCATCATACTAAATCGTTAAAGAAAAATTATATCGTTAATAATTTAATAAAACAAAATAAGCAATGATACTTATTGTTTTTTATTTTGATCTCTATGGCAGGATAAATCGTCTTGAAATTATAGGAACAATTGTTGAATTATGCCTGCACAACAAATAAAATCAAACACGAAAAAAATATCATGGCCGAGTTACGGACTAGGTCACTATCTTTAAGACATTTCGCGGCTCTGCCTGAGATATTACAAGCAATTCATCGATGTCACGTCGTCCCCAGGATAAAACAACCGGGTTCAATCTCTTTCATAATCACTCTTGCACCATGAGAGGATTTGATACTTCAACTTTTTTTTTCTCATAATCACACTCGTAGAAAACTAAGGATGATCACACACTAGTTTTCTTTCTCAAATATTTTTTTTTCTTTTAAAATTCAAAAGCTTAAAAAGAAAGTTCTCTTTATAAACAAACTTAAGATAAAAGGCTACCAGAGAAACTTTTTCCTTTTTCATGAAATTTTGATTTTTAATAACCATGGAAATAAGTATGGGATTAAATGTTGAACATTATTATGGTGTTAATTAGCTCCATTAACCCATTCAACTAAAACAATTTTTGACATTATGAGAAAGTTTAGAACCCTCATTTGGTAACACTCTCATAAATTTGGGGATACTAAAAAAAATATTATGAAATAATTTGAAGAATCTTTTATCCAAATAATTTTGCTAATGGCTAAATTACCATCGAATATCCCCCAAGTGTGTTAAGATTAAACTTAGATTTTGATTTTATCTTTTTAAGTGTTAGTTCAAGAAGAAGAAAAAGGATTTTGGGAGATTTGAGTGATGTGAGAGATTCTAGTGAGTTATTTGATATTGGGGAATCCTCATCTCACCAAATAGAAAGTGCTTACATTGAATTTAATGACTCCCAATTATAACCTTTCGTAGAAAATCAAACTTTCATCCATAAAAAACCCCTAAATTAAACTCTAAGTCACCAAATTATTATTTTCTTCCATTACAACTTAGATTAATCTCTTCTTCTTCTTTTTTCAATTCTGATTGTGATAAACCGATGTTCAGTGTACGAAGTAGAACTTGTTATATAAAAATAAATAAAAAGAGATGCTTTGAATTATAACTGGGTGGTTTAAACTTTAAAGTTTTTACTGGTTCATGTTATCGGGAACCCACACGGACAGAATAATAGTCTCTTTGTTTCTTGTCTTAGGTTTTTTTAAACAAAATCTTAAATTCCTTCCAAAGGAAGGAAGCTAAAGCATTAGCAGTAGCATTAGCAGTAGCACGTACTGGCTAGGAAAAACAAAAATTCGAAAAAGTAGTCGGTCAAAAGGAAGGGATTTTGGAGCGACTAGAAGTGAAGTAGGATTAGAGACTTCCCAAAAGTAAGCAGAAGAAAAGATGTTAATGCCTGCCGTAAATAGGAGAAAGTGAGATAAATATGAAATGAAGAAGTTATGGAAGGAGAGAAGAAGAATGGGAGGAGAGGAGTCGACAGTTAAAGAAAGGGATACTAAATAAGGTTTTTATTTTTATTTTTATCAATGTAAAGGGTAGTATGAACATTTCATAATTGAAAAAAAATATCCTTTAACTAAAATCTAGTCTCATATGATCGTAAGTATTCCCTAATTTATAAGAGTATTTTTGATTAAAGGTTCAAAGTTTGATGATCAAATTAACACCATTCAATTGAGAAAATAATATTTAAAAATCAACCGGTGTTTTAAAATATATATTTTCAACCGTTTTCATTGAAATTTCAGAATAATCTATCTGACGAGCAAAAGACTGATCGGTACACACAAGTTAACCCTTTGGCTCGTCGTAGGGTCACTGAGACTAGAGCCATTCCATGCTTTCTCTTTAGAATATATATAAATAAATATAATATATTACTGTTACTGAGCAAAGATGGAAGGAGATCATGAACCTGACTCTAATTAAATAGATTCAATTATATTGTTCTTACCAAAAGGGAGGCCTGCAAAAGTAGGTCAACAATATCTTCCGGTAGGTATGGGATCCTTCGTGCAAACTTGCTGAATAATAATTCACGATTGGGTCCCGTAATTAAGTGATTTTTACATTATTATAATATAATCAAAGGCTGCTTAATGTCATTTCCCTTAACATAATGCAACTATGAAATTGCATAGCGAAGAAAAATTCAACAAAAATATGTTGAAAATCCAAGTGTTTTACCATTAATGCCCTTGAGCCCGATGGTTAGACCATTTCATTTCAATCATTCACCTTCAAATTCCACGTACTTGCATCAAATAATGGTTTTCCTTTTTTTAGGAAGATTAAACGATTAGAATGGTCCATAACAAATGACAAAAGTTCAGGTTACTTTTTCATACCGGGCCAGTAATTTTTTTCTTCTTTCAAGTCTTTCTCCACCTGGGCCTTGAAAATACTATCCACGACTTTATGAATGTTAAGGACGCATTCAAATTCCCACTAGGATTAACCCCCTAATCTAATCTCTTTGCCCATAGTTTTCATTTGCATTTTGAAAAGCAGGTTGGGGCTAGCTAGCTAGTGTCAAGTTGCCCAACCCTGGTACATAATAGCTACATGACTAGATTCATTAAATGATAAAAGTGTTCCCCAATTGCAATTTGGCGAATAATCACCCTTTTGTCCATGATGTTGAATAAAGACCATAAGAAAATCTCTGACATTTTGGATTATTAAGACATACGATTGTGGGTTGTAACATCACAATGATACAATACATTGAGTATTTAATTGGCATATACATGTGAGGTATCATACCGGTTTTTCTAAGAGTTCGAAATATATAAGAGAAATGTCAGTATCATAAGTATGAAATCATACATGGGGTGTATATATATATCAATTAGTTGTCAAGCTCTACTTGATCTTGATACTTGATGCATTGAATATTAAGAAGTAAGAACCAAGTACTTATAAATACGTACATTGTTGGCTGTACAAATCCAAGCAACTGTTTTAGCTCCCTAAGAATCAACCTAGCTGGTCAGTTTGATTCTTAGGTCAAATATGTCAATCTGATTAACACCTTCATGACAAAATACACGAACAAATATGTTCAAAGACTATTAAATGGGGGTTCATATTTGTCATAAATTCGTTACCCACCAATTCGGAGAGAATTTGTCCTTCAACTACTGCCCTTAACCATAAAGGAGCAATAAGCCTTGACCATGCATATCAACAAAACAAAGACATCGTGGTCAAATTGAAGAACATAGTGCAGTCATTACTCGTTAGCCTAAAGAAAACTAGTTTTTAAGACTTCGAAAGTTTAGTTAGCGATTCACTGAATGATTCGCGGATTATGTGGGAACTGTACAGATCATCCAAAATGTATTATCAACAGAAGCTAGCTGCTAGCCGAAGTTGGCACATACGGTAAAGGACGATTAAGATGTCAATGTTACAGGTGAAACTCAAATGATTAAAAATGTCGAAAATGATTTTTTGACTAGCTGTTTTAGACACAGTCATATAAACATTTCTTACGTGTCATTTTTTTATTAGCCCATAAAATTCAGATATAACCCACCATTTCTAAATGGACTCACCATTACTAGATGTAAAAAATTTATATTGATTCTAATAACCAAAGCTGGCCACAACATGTAGTCAAATATTTAAAGGTTGTAAAAATGTAGTGTAACCCCATTAGGATTATTAAGAGCATGCATGTTAATTTGGGCTCCAGATCCCCTGTAAAGTTTTTGTCGCTCTGTCCCCGTCAATTATATACGGATACTTATCCATGTAGATAATCAGTTTAAATAAAATTTTGTACAGTTTTAATTAAAACGAAAAATATAGATAAAATGGGAAAATAAATATTCTTTCCTAATTAAGCTGCATTAATCTTTCTTAAAAAATTCAAAGAGTACTACTCTTTAACTGTGTACGTGCTCCATTTCCATATATTAGAATAGATTGGGTTATATTTGACCATCTTACTTGGTTTCATCATCAAAAGAGTTATACTTTGTGACCCTGCTTGTTCATTCATCAACAGTGTTTTATGTTCAATTTATGTACAATTTCAAAATGACATTTCTTTGCTGTTGATTTTTGTTGGTGGTGGGATATATGTCGAGGTATTTAATAGAGGAGTGATTTCACTTGCACACAGCATAAAGAAGAAGAACAATGCAGGAAAAACCAAAATTGATAACACAAACATGATCAAAGGCTCTAATCTGATTTATTGAAGGGTACACAGTAAAAGAGTAGTCTTTGATTTTTAAGAAAGCCCAATCCAGTTTAGGAAAGAATATTTTTTCTCTTATTTTATCTCTATTTTCTATTTTAAATAAAACTAACCGAAATTTCATTTTATTAATTCACAATATTAACAAGTGTACCTCTGTTATTGGCGGGACAGAGAAACATAGACTTTAAGGACACAGAGGATCTGAAGTCGTCGATTTGTCCAACACTCTGATTTTTTGTCTGCGCTTTAGCTCAAATTTTATTATCAATCACGTGCAACCAAATGTTTTGAATATCAATTTTCTTACGTCATAAAATAAATGAACAAACATGAAGATAAAAATTGGGGACAAAAAAATGATAGTATTACAACAAAGCAATATTTAACTGGTTAATTTTAGGTCTATTCGTTTTATTTCAGGCATACCACTAAAAGTTAAAAAAAAGACATTTTGAAATAAAAGTAAAAACCCCTTATCCATCTTATTTTATTGATGACTAATTTATCCATGATTAGTTAGTGTTAATAGTTAAATTAGTTGGCGATTCAAATTGGATTATAGCTAGTGTTAGATGGTAAAAATTAGGGTTGAGATCTTTTTGAAAGTTTGAAGAAGAAGGAGAAAAAGTTTAGGAAAACAAGGGTTTTGTGATTTTGGTAGCAAATATGAAATTTAATTTTGTCAACGTATATTCTAGTGGTGAAGAAAAAGTGGGTGCAAGCGGAAGAATATCTTCTTATCTATTCTTCTATTCATTTTTTTTATTATTCTACATATCGCCAATCATATTATCGTGCTTTCGATCCTACCGATTTGGGATTTTTATTGGACGAACAAGAACATGTAAACGAAAGCATAAATGAGGATTTTATCAAGCAAATGAAGAATCAAACCGGAAAAATGAAGATATTAATGCTTCCAATCGTCAGGTATACGTGTTAAGGATCTTCAAACATGTATTCATAGTTTATGATCTCCGAAAAGTAAATTTTTTATTAAATTTGAGTTATTTTCAGGCCTGCGAATTACATAGAATCGGAGGTTACAATGACACCACAACCGTCGATTCCACCTCTTCTCAAAAATTATGAACCAAAATCGACGGATATGGTCATGAACAACAACTGATTGTGGTTCAGTTTGGGAGAATTGGTAGGTGAAATAATTGGCTTTTATGGACACCCATATTGACCGATTGTATCACTTGGAGTTTTTTTTTTTTTTTCAAAAAACACCATATATACAATCGGTCGATGTGTGTTACTCTATGGGACGATTCTAATCGAAAAATTGACCAAAAAAACTGCGTTTTGCTGAATGATAGAATCAACACACAAGTCAGTTCACATGTGCGACTTTAACACTTGGGGAATTTTCCCCAAAATCATGATTGGGTAGAATTGGTGGATGTGTATAGACCTAAAGGTCGATTGTTAAAAATCAGTCAACACGATTGTTACTTATCCGTCGATTTTGTTGGCTTTTAATATTTCAATTTGTATTGTAGATTGTTCAAGCGTTCGCGACGACCAACCTGAACCCATGTCTCAGATGGGGCATGATACTTCTGCCTACTACTTCACTAATTTGGTGTGTGAAAAGAAGGAAGATGCAAGACAATGGTTCGTGGACAAAGGCATGGAGATAAAATGTGCATTAGTCTTAGACCGTCGTTCGATGCGTGATCGTTTAGAAATTGTGTGCGAGAGAAGTGCCAAGAATGAAAGTCAAAGAGCAAAGGACCGTATATGAAGAGGACGTCGAGGATCTAAACAAGTAAGTCAAAGAAGCATGATTGCCCGTTTAAGATTATAGTGCATAGTCTCAATGGTGTATATAAGCTTTCTAAAGTGAATAGTTGTTGTTATAATCATGATGCATGTTAATTGGATAATTGGAAACTCTCCATAAATAAAATGAACATGCTTACACTAGTAAATTGCATAAAATGAAACTTTCTCTTTATTTTCCCGTACGAGATTCAACTATCGATGCAGCTTCGAAATGATTAAATAGTGGTATATTCATCTTGCGCCGCAAACATGTCCCCTTTATGTCTAGCTAGAATCTCGTTGTACTTGTAACACAATTTTATAACTACTGTTGTGCGAGAAAAAAAAAATCATCCCCATAAGATACAAGCGGTTTCCTGTACTTACCGTCCCACTTGGGCATGACAAGATTCCAAAATAGATTATCAGGCCGACTCTCTTCGGGAAGATATAACACGATATAAAAAATTCTAACCCATTCGGTCTCTCTCTTAACATCCGCTTCTATTTCTTTTTGTTTTATTCGGTTGTTAATTTGTTTGGCAGCTCTTTTGAGTATCTCTTATTCCAAATTGATTTGGTAGTTGATGAAGATGGATTAACCATTGTAATAGGATTTCTTTCGAATGAAGCAGTGAATGATGGAGAATGATTTCTTTGAATGAAGTAGTGTATGATGGAGAATGGGTTATCCTATTTATATGCATAAAGTCTCAACAACTATATTTTTTTAAAAAACTTGTTGTTGGTCCGAAGTTTGACCATGTGCAGGGGAAAATAACACATAATAATTAATTAAACCATTTACATAAAATTTACTAATTCGAATAGATTCAATCATAAGATGTAATTAAAACCTTAGTTATTCCATTCATTCATAAAACCAATTAAACCTTATAGTCATTACAAACCTAACATAACAAGCTCTTAAAAAAGAAGCATAAACTACTCTTTTCTATATAAATAAACATCCATAAACTAAATCATTTCTAGCATCCTCTCAATTATCACTATCAACGGCAGTATTGTATGCGCTATTTACATCAACAACATCAGCAGCGACGCCACCATTATCTGGATCATCTAGATAGAATATTAGTAAGCAGTGTCTCCACAACTGGATAACACTGACGCGGACACGCTGATGCTTACACGACGCGATGCGTACGAAATCGCTTGATGTGGAACCGTCGTATCCACCGATTCTGCTGCATGTTCATAAAGAACATAATCAGAATCGGTGGATATGATAGATCCACATCAAACGATTCTGGTAATAGTTCGGGATTTTGATTAACAAAAAGTAAGATTTAAACACATAGATCAATAAAAATGTTATTAGAAATATGGGTTTATAAATATTTACTTTGTAGATCGAATAAGATGGGAGTTTCGAGTTTGTTTTGGAAAAATTGGATTAGGTTTTTAGAATTTGAAAAGTTTGATGGAAATATAAAGTTTGTTTTTGTTTTAGGGTTTTGATAGATTTAGAAAATAGTGAAAAAGGGAAGAAAAAAAATCTATTTATATTATGATTTTAGTATAGTATTATGGTTAATTAATGAGTAGAGGATAGTTTGATATTTTTGACCAAATTAAGACATCCTTTATTCTACTTTTTTTTGTGAGAAAAATTGGATAAGCCTAAAATAAAATGAGTAGGCCTAAGATTATCCATAAATATATAGCTAAAAGTAGGAACAGTCCTAAGGGGGTTGGAAGAAAAAAAAATCAGGTCCGGACTAGAGACTTTGGCCATGCCAAATAGTTAGGCATAAAAATATATTTAAACTTGTGGACTTGGGAGTTGATCTGGGTCCATCTCCTAGGTATAAAATATATTCATGCCCGGGTTAGTTGCAGGGCCGGCCCTGACACTGAGGAGGATGCCCAAAGTAAACATGAAAAATATTGCCCTCTAGCTATTTGACCATGTCAATTTTTTTGACCAATGTAGAAAATGTGTATTTCAATTTATTTTCCACATGAATAATTGTTTTAATTTCTATTTGCTTCATATAAATCCAATATTACAAATGTTGCAGTAATATGTTTTCTTTTCCATCAAAAAGAAAAGGTAATAATATTTATACTAACCGAATATATATACATGTTAATGACAATTACCGTGAGAAGCATTTTTTATGCTTCAAAAGAAAAAATAATGTAATGACCATTAGTGATGGTAAAGTTTATTGAAATAATTATTGATTACCCATAACTCTAATAATAATAATTTATTATTTTATTTCTAACGTAATTATTGATTTCCTGTAATAAAAAGATCCCTCAAATATAGGAACAGAAGTGTAACTATAAAATTATATGATCACTCGATATCATGTTGAACAATATGTCAAGTGCACAAGTTGCAACATACAATTAATATAATTTATCAAAATCTAATCATAATAACATATATGCAAAATGATTGATGTCCAAAAAAATTATTATAATTAATGATTTAATTTATGCCCTAAATTATTTTATTTATTTTTTAAAATAATTTGATTAATCAAGATAGGATGATTAGTGAATTAATAATTAATTAAAAGAATAATGATTTACCTAATTACCTTACCTTGAATTTTTTAAAGGAATAGTAATGTCATAATTCCTCTCTTTTTTTCTCCCTTTGTTCTCTGATAGCTACAAGAAAAGAAGAAGACTACATTTTTTTTTAGTAAAAAATGCATCGCATGGTTGCAAAATAGGAAACGTGTTGTTTCTCTAAGTATCTAGATAGAGATCCTTTTTTTGTTTCAAAACAGGAAACGTGTTTATTTAATTATCTAGGTAGAAAATCTTTTTTTGTCTCCTTTTTAATTGGTTAGTAACTAAAAATACCATCAGGGTTGTATCCGGGTTCGTTTGGATCTACAAGATCATGGAGAAATTACTCCTTTCTTTTATGAGCATATCTTATTGAAGAAGAAGAATAGCAGATTAAATGGCCGAATTTGATTCCGGATAATACCATCATCCTTCCCTATTACATATACAGAAATTGGATATCTTTGCGGTTTATGGCGCGTTCTCTTTGAGATTTACTTGTAATCGATATCTTTATTTGTATTAGGGTTTTGATTATCTTGTATTTTGATGTTTTTGTTATTTTTATAAGCGATCATGTAATCACGATTTTGATTTGAATAAATTGAAATTTGTTGATTGACCAAAAAAAAAAGTAACATACCTTTGACTTTTGTGAGTTTGTTTAACAGTTGTTTCAAACTTTCAGCCGCTTTAAACTTTCTAAGTATAACAACTAATGACAATTTTTTTTTATGCCCTAAAATTTTGCTGCCCAAAGTCAGCGACTCGAGATCAACTCGTCCACTCGGCACAATGAATATTGACAGGAAGGAAAGAGAGATATTTTTTATGGAAACCTCTATAAACGATAAGGGCATTTTTAAAACAAGATCTTATTGAGTTTACTGCCCCGAAAACATTGTTGTTGTCGCAGCCGCAGGAAATATAAATTTTAATCTTGCAGTAAAATTTCGAATGGAAGCTGATGGGGTCAAAGATTATTTGAAGAAAGTTAAACTAAGGATGAAATTCAGCGTATATCAAGTAGCTAATAAATGTAAATAGACAATCAATTTCGGCCCTGAAGCTGAGGATGTCCAAAGTAAACATGAAAAATATTGCTCTCTAGCTATTTGACCATGTCAACATGTTTTGTCCAATGCAGAAAATGTGTATTTTAATTTCTTTTCCACATGAGTTCATTGTTTTAAAAAAAAAATTTTTTATATAAATCCAATATTAAAGAAAAATTATTGTACTAGCTGAATGTACATACATGTAATGACAATTCCCATGAAAAGCATGTAATGATAACTATTGATGATAAAGTTTATTAAAATAATTATTGATTACCCATAACTCCAGTGATAATAATTTATTTGCTAACAAAATTTTTGATTTCCTATAATAAAAATATCCCTTAAATATAGTAACGGAACTGTAATAATGAAATTATATGACCACTCGATAATCGATATCATGCTGAACAATATGTCAGGTGCACTAAGTTGCATCACACGATTAATATAATTTTTTAAAATCTAATCATAATAATATATATATGCAAAATAATTGATGTCCTAAATTTTTTATTATAATCAATGGTTCAATTTATGTTTTAAATTGTATTTAATAAAAAATAAATAAATTGATTAATCAAGATAGGATGATTAATGAATTAATAATAAATTAAAAGAAATAATAAGCTACCTACTTACCTTACCTTGTATTGTTTCAAAGGAATAGTAATGTCGTAATTCCTCTTTTTTTTTCTCTCTCTGTCCTCTGATAGCTAGAAGAAAAGGAGAAGAGGACAAAAAAAATGGTAAAAAATGCATGTATGGTTGTAAAATAACAAATGTGTTGTTTCACTAATTATCTAGGTAGAATTTTTTTTGTTTGTTTTGTTTCAAAACAGAAAACGTGTTTATTTATTTGGTTGGGGGAAAATCCTTTTTTGCTGCCCTTTTAATTGGTTAGTTACCAAAAATACCGTTAACTTTTGTCGGTTTGTTTAACGGTAGTTAAAACTTTCAATCGTTTTAAACTATCTAAGTATAACAACTAATTACAATTTTTTTCTTTTGATGCCTTAAAGTTTTGTTGCCCAAAGTCAGACTTTGTGCAAATTGTTTTAGGGCTGGCCCTGGTTAGTTATCCTCTAGGTCCATCTCCGACTAAAAGCAAAAGCAGCTTTACTGTTGTTATTCTAATTAAAAAAAAACATTTACTGTTATTAACTAGTCGGTTGCCTATCATCTCATGATGATAATGCAGACTATTGCTCAACATATATCATTCTCCAAGTTGTACCACCGTTCAACTCCAGTTACACACAGGGACCAGTAATTTCCTAGTTGGATTCGGCCTAATTCACATATACCATGTTAGGTAGCAAGCAAATTACATACACCAACTTGGATTTGAATTATAGTATTAATAGAACAGAAAAAATCAGCATTAATTTACTGGTTAAATACAACCCATATAGGTATCATTCTAGGGAAATTATAAAATTTATGGACTTGTATGCATTATTAGTAAACAGATAATGTTTAATAGTTGGATTCGGTACATTCTCTGCATTTTGATCAAATTAATACTTAATCATGCAGTTTTGTGATAACATTTTATTATATGTTTTTTTTGGTCCAAATAACATTTTATAATGAAAAGACAATCACATATTTCCAATTTTAGCTTAAATTAATATTATTAGCCCCATAACAGAATCATCGCATATACATATTATAAGGTTCATTAGATTAGTTTTTAAACTATTATAAAAAAAGATTAATTTGAATATCATTAATTAGCTAGCTCTTCATCTACAGTCCCACATTATACCAGTATACTAATAGTGAAACCGGCCGCAACAATATGTTTGGTTGGCTACCGAGAAGTTAACATTAAAATGCCGGTAATTTGGACCTTAATTTATTTTAAACATTTCTAATTAGCTAGTGAGTTTTTTATTTTTTGAAGAAAATTTAAGATACCGAAAATAAAATACGGTAGATTGTTATTTAATTTAATTTTATAAAAAGTATATAGAAAACACACCTATTACAACCTATTAGATGGAAGAATCACATCATAAATTAGAGAAAATCCAAACTTTATAGGGTATGTAAGGCTATACCTTTGTATTTTCTATCCCTGATCCTCACGGGTAGAGAATAAAGGTAGAAGGGTATATAGTAAAATATTTTCTATATCCATATAGTTCACAATTTTAATTTTTTTATTAATAGTGTTTGATCTAGAATTTTTTATAGTTTAAATCTAAAGCTTTGAGACCATATATTCGGTTTTTAATTAGTTGGTTATATAACTGATTATTTTTTTTAGATGTATAAAACAAGTAAAATAAAATACTATTTAAATATCCAATTTTTTTAATAGTATCCATTGACATAATAATTTTATCTTATAGTGTAACTATTTTCTAACAATGGACTAAATTACCCTTACAATCCCCAAAACTTCCCTTATTTCCGTTTTTCTTTATCACTTATTCACTTAGATACAATTACAGTCGTTGGTTTAAATATGGCCGGTAAATAATATTTGGATATAGCTTTATTATACATAGAACAAGAAAGGAATTAATTTCATTTTCATATTTCACCTCCTTGTCTAACATAAACAGTAAAATGTTTATTAAACTTTCTCTCTTTTCTCACACAGTTACAAGAATACAGACAGATGTATTTATACAAACACTGGTACATTCAGCAGAGTACTTTGCACAGCCTGGCAGACAGCCTGGAGACAACCTGGAGTACACGTCAATCGAGTGACCTGGTATAGCTGTTATCCCCCCTCAAGCGCATAGGTTGAGAAACAACTTTAAGCTTGTTTCTGAGATCGGTAAATCGAGGTCCAGGTAGAGATTTGGTGAAGATATCTGCTAACTGTTGTAAGGTATGTACATAGAAGACTTCAAGAGCATGATCATGGACTAGTTCACACACGAAATGGTAATCGATGTGAACATGCTTCATTCGAGAGTGTTGTACCGGATTTGATGCTAAGCTGATGGAGCTGATATTGTCACATCCTACACTAGGTACCCCTGTTGTATGAAAGTGTAAATCCTGAAGAAGTGAACATAGCCGTACCACTTCTGTCCCGGCGTGGCTAATGTATGATACTCGGCCTCCATGCTAGAACGAGCAACAGTCGTTTGCTTCCGAGACGACCAAGAAACTATATTAGAGCCTAAGAAGATTGCATATCCTCCCGTTGATCTTCGGTCATCAATAGAACTTGCGCAGTCCGCATCGGAATACCCTGTTAGAGTTGTTGTTCCTTTGGTGAACAAAAGACCATGTTGCAAAGTTCCTTTTATGTATCGAAGAATACGTTTTGCCTCCTCAAGATGTGTAGTTCTCGGCTCGTGCATGAATTGGCAGACAAGGTTCACAGCATATGATATATCCTGTCGCGTCCAAGTCATGTATTGAAGAGCTCCCACCAGAGAACGATAAACAGTTGTATTTGCTAACAGATCTCCTGAGTCCTTACTCAGAGAAGTTGAGACAACTAATGGAGTCTGGCAGGGCTTCGATCCATCCATATGATGTTTTAGTAACAGGTCCATTGCATATTTGGCTTGTCGGACCTATTGATCTTCTAACTTCCAGGCCCAGAAAGAAGTGTAGATTACCTAAGTCCTTTATTGGAAAACTCATTTGGAGTTCCTTAATAACGTGAAGTAGATGTGTATCGGAGCTGCCAGTCAACACGATATCGTCCACATAGACTAAGGCAATAGTGAGAAGAGATCCTAAGTGATGGACAAACAAGGAAGAATCAGCCTGTGATTGAACGAAATTCAGTTGTAGTAGACTTTTGTTTAACTTTTCATACCAGGCCCGTGGAGCCTGCTTAAGCCCATATATCGCTTTGTGGAGTAGACACACAACATTGGGCCTGGTTGCATCAATATAACCAGGTGGCTGGGCCAAGTAAACTTCTTCTTTAAGCTCACCATGTAGAAAAGCATTAGATACGTCTAGTTGATGTAGCTTCCGATCAAACTGAACCGCAATAGATAATACTACCTTTATTGTTGCTGGTTTTGCCACTGGGCTAAAGGTTTCCTCATAATCTAAGCCTTGTTGTTGATGATACCCCTTTGCTACCAACCGGGCTTTATGTCTGGCTATTGTTCCATCTGGGTTATATTTTATACGAAATACCCACTTGCAGCCCACTACATTGTTTAGGCCTGGTGAATCCACTAGTGACCATGTGCCTGCATCTATGAGGCCTGGTATTCATTGATGGTTGCTTTTCTCCAGGCAGGTTCTTTGTGAGCCGAATTTATACAAGTTGGTACGGAAACTGTCTGACCTAACAGAGCTACATTCAATGGATACCTTGTGGATAAATAAGCTTTGGGCATGCTATTGCCTGTCTTAGCTCTTGTCAGCATCACATGAGTATTGACAGCAGGAGAAGTTTCTGACAGAGGCACTATGTCCATAGTTGAATTATCCGTCCCAGGTGTACTAGATGGATCTGACCAAAAAACTGGATCTATTTATGTCATATCTGAGGATGTTGGACTATCTTCAGAATTCACTAAGACTGGATATGGAAATGTTGTCTCATCAAATGATACGTGCCTAGAAATGAAGGCCGTGCCAGTAGTTGGATCAAGACACCGGTACCCTTTGTGATTAAGGTTATACCCAAGAAAAATGCAATGTCTGCTTCTCTGTTCTAGCTTATTAGTTGTATATGGTTTCAACCATGGGAAATATGAACATCCAAAAACTTTAAACGACTCATATGCTGGAGACTTGATGAACAATTGTTCATAAGGAGACAGAAATTGAATAGACTTTGTTGGCAGTCTATTTATGACAAAACTTGCAGTTTGTATCGCATCCACCCAAAAACATGCTGGCAATTTTGACTGACATAGAAAAGTTCTAGTAATCTCTAAAAGATGTTTATGTTTAACTTCAGCAACTCCATTTTGCTCTGGTGTATGAGGGCAGGTGAGTTGATGTGAAATTCCTTTAGAAGCATAGAAATTCTTTAAGAAAGTATTTAGGAACTAACCACCATTTTCTGTCCTTATTGTTATAACATTGGTAGATAACAGATTTTCTAGTCTAGTAACTAGGGATACAAATGCAAACTTGAATTCAGCTTTAGAAGATAATGGAAGCAACCAACGAAACTTAGAATATTCATCTACTATATTAGCATAATAGAGACTACCTGAAACTGAAGCTACATGGCATGGACCCCAAAGGTCGATGTGAAGTAATTTTAATGGTTTAAGGGCCATTGAACTAGACATTTGAAAAGATAATTTCTTTGACCTACATAATTTGCATTCATTACAATGAAAGGGTTTTGAGAGAGCTAACTGGACAATTGAAGCAGGGAGCATATCTGTTGCATAGTCTGGAAGGAGGGATGGCCGAATCTCCGATGAAGCAGTAGATTATTAGTAGTTGTGGAAGCTAGAGCCATTTGTGGATGATGTGATGCACCGAATGTAATAGGATAGAGACCATTCCTATGTGGTCCTTGAAAAAGTATCTTCCCAGATCTCTTGTCCTTCACAGTGAATCCAGCAGAGTCAAGAATTAAAGAACACTTGTTATCAGATGTAAATTTGTGAATAGACAACAGATTATGAGATGCCTCAGGAACAAGAAGGATGTCATTCAGAACAAAAGAATTATTATTCACAACCTTCTTTGAACTACCACGATGAGTTATAATCATACCTGCACCGTTTGCTGTTTGAATCTTGTCAGGTCCATCATATGTGTTGGATTCTTGGAGGACCTTGATATCAGAAGTAATATGTTGATTTGCTCCACTATCAACTATCCACTCGGCTTCATCAAAAATATCTGATGCCGCTAGCATTGTATTCAAGTTAGAAGGAGAAGCTCTGCCTTGGTATGTAAAGTTGAGTCGTTGAGCACACGTTGTTGCTATATGACTTGAAGAGTTGCATATTTGACATACAGATTTATCTCCTGAAAAGGATCCTCTTCCATAGGTTGATCTTGGAAAAAAGGAAGAGTTAGGATATCTTGGACCGTTGTATGGAGGTCGATGAGAAGCTCTGAAGTTACTAAAGTTACCTCTAGAACCAGAGTAGTAATTTCTTTGATATCCTCTTCCTGAGTTAGCTATAAAGGCTTTAGGAGATTGATCTTCCTTCTGTATTTTCTGTCTGTCTTGAATGATTGATTCTTCACTGATGAGATTATTATGCAATTCGATGCATGACACCGGTGAATTCATGTGTCGCATCGAAGTTGTGAAAGGTATATAATCATCATTAAGATCCTTTAATGTTATTACCACTAATTCCTTATCGGAGATTATTTCTCCGGCTGACGCCAACTGATCAGATATAAATCTTATTTCACCGATTAAAGAGGAGATTTTTTTGTTACCTTGTGTGATTGAGATACGTTTTGTTCTCAACTGAATAATATGAGTAGAAGAAGCTCTACCGAAGCATTCTTCTATATTCTTCCATAGTTCAGCAGAAGATTGGGATCTTGAAAAGTAAGCAATCACAGACTCAGAAATGGTTGAGTTAATCCACATAGTGATTGTTGAATCTTCATCTAACCAATCACTGTATAGTGGATTAGCGATTCCTTTCTGTTGATTTCGTGGACTAGTAAATTGTGGAGGACATGGATAAGATCCATCAAGAAATTTCTTGATCCTGAATTTTTGAATCACCGGATTCATCAAGTTTTTCCAGGTGATATAATTTTCTTCCTTAAATTTTGTTTGAACAAAACTAGTGAGCTGATTTAATGGAACTTTAGAAAGAGAGTTTGAAGTTGGATTATCCATTGAAGCAGAAGCAATAGATAAGGATGATGATGGAAAGGTTTCGATCACTAAAGGTTTGGATCAGTTTCTTGATTTGATAAAAAAGATATCAGAGATTTAGAAAACAGCAATGAAGATCAAGGAATGATGAAATGATTAAACCAGAAAACTTGAAGAAACAGAAGAAGAAATAATTATTGGAATGATCAATAATACTACAAACAAAAAATTTCTGGTGTAAAACTATTAAGACTAGATCCAATCTCTCTTAATACCAGAAAACTTTGTTTGTAAAGAAGATCAGAGAGGAAGAGCATCGATGAGAAGAAAAAGAAGACTAACCTTTTCTTTCGAGTTTCATTTTATAGAGTTGAGAAGAAAAAGAGTTTTAATGCTGCTCAGAAGATTGTGCAGATCATTTATGATTTCTGATCAATGAAGAAAATGAATGCGTTACAAGAAAAGAGATGAAGACTTCTCGAAAACTTACATGAATTTAATGTGTTTCAGAAGTTTTCTGCCACGCTGCTGCTGTTGAATTATTAAAGTGTAATAGATCGAAACGGAGAAATGATAATTTCCAAGAAATGCCCATTAATGGCTTCAGTGATCGAGGATCTGAATTAATTTTCTGTAGGAAGTAGAATAGATCGAGAAAAACTCATTAATTGCTTCAATAAACGAGAGAGACTGGATTGAATCGAGACGACAACTTCATTGATGAGCAAATAAAAAAAAAATCTGATAAATCTCTGATAAGTCTGAATTGATTTTAATCAAAAAGTTTAGCGTGTTCCCAAGGTGAACCGCTCTGATACCATAACATAAACAGTAAAATGTTTATTAAACTTTCTCTCTTTTCTCACACAGTTACAATGAATACAGACAGATGTATTTATACAGACACTGGTACATTCAGCAGAGTACTTTGCACAACCTGGCAGACAGCCTGGAGATAACCTGGAGTACACGTCAGTCGGGTGAACTGGTATAGCTGTTATTGTCTCTCTCTTCTTCTACCCAATATTCTCTCCTATGATCTTCAATTTTAGCCTGTTTGTGGTTACCTAATTGCTTAACTGACACTTGATACAAATCATGAAATCCGATCCTTTGCTGAGACTTCTTTGAATCAAACATTTTCACAACCAGGTTAACTTGGCAGAACTTTCCCACTATCTTTGATTGTCTATATATGTTCTTGAATAAATCCTCAACAAACGTATTTTTTTTTGACAATCCTAACTAGGTGTTGATTTTTGTTCAAGATTATTATCGTAACTGGTGTTGTTGAATAACATTTTTCTTTTTTCTTCTTAGTAAGTGACTAATGTGGAAATGCTTGTGTATTTGAAGGTTTTCGAAGTGCATTAGTCGACATTAAGTTATGAACAGTACTGAATAGGTAGCAGTTATGATAGGATCGGTAACTGGTCGGTCATGGAAACCACATCGGAGTGGTTTATTATTTTTAGGCTTAAGAAGTAAATTTTGTTTCATTTGGAAACTGCTCTACGCCTCCACCTGATTTTGGGTTCTTGTCATCTTTGGTTCGTATTTTTTATGTTTTCTGCATTTTGACTATATTAGACACACATTTAGTCCTAGCTATAGATTAAACAAGGATGAAACTTTTTTCATTCTCCACATTCCGATAAAAAAAATACTTCCGACAGGATGTATATTGTTTCATCTGCATATTCTGGTAAATAAATATATTTTCTTTAGGATGTATTTGGTTTCATCCTGCATATTATTATCTTTATTTCTATGTTAATGGTAATGGTGGTATTTGTTATATTTTGTTACTATTGAAGGTGGTGGTGGTGGTAGTAATATGATGTTTGTTGCAGTTGAAAATATTGGTAGTAGTGGTGGTTGAAAATATGCATTGGCGATTACCATCCTACATATTTTGAAAAAGTATTCGTATCTTATTTAAGCAAAGATGCAACCACTTTCATCTTGATTATTTTTTGGGAATTTTTTTTTATCTTAGTTTCATCCTACCTATTTTTTTTTTAAAAAAAACTTTTAAATTTAATATCAACAATGGATCTTGTTTTTTAGATCATCTAGAATCCTTTCCAAAAATATAAGTTTTATTAAAATCGGATGTGTATTTTAAAAGTTATAGATTTTTTCGTGATTTATTTTTAAATTGAAGAGAAAAAAGATAAACAAAAAACACATAAAAATAAGAGACATAATTATCTTGTATATTTGATGTCCATTTTACCTGTCTCTATTGTTTACAAGTCCATTTAAACTATATCTTAGGGGAACTAGATAATAAGCCCATTTTTCCTTCGGTTTCCGTGGAAAAAAGAATTCAACCAAGAATCCATTTTACTATTTTAAAAGTATGGGCCTGATCGAGGTTTTATTATGAAAATTCATCATAATAATACTTATCCGGATCCGTTTTTACTATCAGGATTCAGTTTCTCTATCATAAAAACTTATTAATTTTGTCGTTCCTTAACTTCTTTATAACTAGAATTTGAATAAAATAATTCTCTTTTAAGATCGATCTTTTATTGAATATAATCCTAGCCATGACATTCAGTCTCTTTAAGAAATTAAGACTATTACTTTCCATTTTAAAATTTAGTGTTTTACAACATTTAAATCACAGTTTCTTAAGATTTTTTTTTCTCATGTAACAAGCCTTTAAAAAATATCTTAGATAACTTTTACATAACTGTTAGAAGGGGGTTATTGAATTCTACGAAAAATTACCAAATTAATACAAAATAAAAAATCCTCACTACTGGAACTACTGGATTGGATGAAATTTGATAATCCTTTGTACCACCCAACTTTTAGTTATATCAATTTAGTCGATTAGAATTAGTAGATGGGATAAGCGAATTTTTACACTAATATCCAGGTGCCATTATAATTTATATCACAACCAAAGACAACCAATTTGAATATCAAAGATTCTATCTCGGCGTTCACCGTAGTTAGCTTACTGGTATTATTTGAATATCAAAGATTCTATCTCGGCGTTCACCGTAGTTAGCTTACTGGTATTTTATCGTGCCAGGATAAATAGTGATTTTTTCCCATAAGTTTCAAATTAACAATGAAAGTCATTTACCATGGAATCTGATTTGTATAGGTACTGTCCAAAATTATTTATTGTAGAAATCTCAAAATTTGTTAAAGTGAATTGATGTCGATCTTTTTTGTGCTTTCTGGAAATAAAAATACATTTAAAAAATTTAACCACTCAATATTTGATAAAATGGTTGATATTTTGTATAATATTTGGATACCGGGTATTGA
Source organism: Papaver californicum (assembly GCA_023531435.1). Classification (NCBI taxonomy): domain Eukaryota; kingdom Viridiplantae; phylum Streptophyta; class Magnoliopsida; order Ranunculales; family Papaveraceae; genus Papaver; species Papaver californicum. The sequence continues at coordinate 12,097,539 of JAJJMC010003761.1, read as the reverse complement.
AAATAACTTAGTTTCTTACCGTGGTATAAAATACAACTTTTTAACATTTGTGTCTAAGTTAATTGACTAAGATAATAAGAAGTGGATTTTTTTACAAAGTTAGAAATAATTTTCCTTTCGATATTGCTGATAAAATTTATAGGATTTAGAATTTTCACAAATAATGATGGTTTTCTAAAAAGGGATAGACTATCATGGTTGCTAACCACTAATGAGGATTTCTCTGTAAAGTTTTTGTATGAAAAGTTACATAATATCGTTGATGTTATACTATTATCTACAACTACTATCTTCATAAAAAGTTAAAGTGTTTCTATGGAAATGTATTCATAATGAATATAAATATTCATCGTGTTTTTTGTAATTAATTTTTGTGAGTTTGTTAAACATTTATTCTTTGATTGCTCATATGATAAGTCAGTATGGTTGCTACCTTCTTTGGAAGTACTGAACTTTGATTTGACGTCAGAATATCCATTTATGGATTTTATTCTAGATGGGATGCATGTTTAAGTAAAGGATAATGTTATTGTAGTAATAGCTACAAAGTGTTGGTTAATCTCGAAGGAAAGATGGTTGAGAATCTTTCAAGATAAATCTAGCACTAGCTAGTTTACAAATTTCACTAGCAATCCAAATGCATTAAATCTTTTGGTTTTCACTTTATGGAAAATTCGGTTGTTATGATAAACAACAACGACCTTGTTTTAAGAAGCAATCTTATCTCTGATACTAATCAGAGATGTAAATCACCTTCTATATATCAAGTTAAACTTAATTTCGATACTTTTGGGATTGATTCTAATTTTAATGCAGGATATGGTATAATTCTAAGGTATGATATGCAGGTTATCCTATCAAAGCTTGATCTTGGACCTTCAATGCAACCATCCATGAAGAAGCAGAAGCTTTGACTCTGCTTGAAGCAGCTTGCTGGGAAAGAGACATGGACATCAAATATTTTTGGATTGAAAGAGACTGTCAAAGAATTATACATTATGCACAACTGTAATTCAGTTTATTGAGAAATTAAAAAATTATCTTTGAAGCTCTGAAGATCTTGATGACATGTGGCAATTCTTTTAGAATGTCATTCACTCATAAAACTGGTAATATGATAGCAAATGTTTCGGAAAATAAGGCAAGAAAGCAAGGTATACACAGACAACAATGGATCCCAATACCTCCTTTTATCTTATCTTCTCTTTATTTAGATAGGTGAAGTTTAGTTTCAGTTAATTGAAACTCCTTAAATGTATTTCTTTTTTCTATTTTTGAGAACCAATTTTTGTTGGGGGGTACTCGTATTTCATGCACTTCTGATGGAACAGGGGCAACTTTCAGATTTGTTAGCCTTTTGTAACCTCTTTTCAACACCATGTTTGTTTGGATCTGATTCCGGACGAATCAGATGTCAGATCCTTTGTTGTTTTTTTCGATGTTTGGCTCGAGGTCTGACTCGGCTCATACATCTGACTCGGAGCTATTTGAGTAAGATATCATTTTGTACCTGACTCGTTGGACACATATTTGACTGAAGTAAAAAAAATTCTACAATTTTACTATTTTATTATCTTTGAGTCAGATATAATGAGTCATATTCATATAAGTTAGATCCAGACGAATCAGTTGAGTCAGAAAAAACAACCCATAACGTCTAATTAAAAAAAAAGTTCATCAAATTACATACTCCCTCCGTTTTATAATATATGTCTGTTTTGACTAAGTCAAAATATTAAGGAGATCGAAGGAATATCTAAAATTATCCTTACTAAATGATTTATTGTTACTAAAATTAAAAATATCATTTTATTTTTAAAATAAATGAAATATAAGCAATAAATATATTAACACAATTATTTTCTAATTATATAAATATTATTTAAAATTTTAAATTGGATCCCATCAAAAATAAGTTTATAGAATATAAAAAATTAAGGACATATTTTTCAATTTATCAAGATAATATAACTATAAACAAAAGTTGAATATAATTTTAAACCCGACGAAAATGGAACAAAATACAAAATGAGGGAGTAATGTTTTTGAGCAACCGAGATAGTCAGAGAAAACGAAAAACAAGAAAAGTACAATCAAACACTGTATGGAAACTTAGATTCTCACTGATCCGACAAACAACCGACTCATATGTTATGTTAGAAACCAAAACAACAATCTTAAGTACCCCTGACAACCCCCATAAGGAGGGGACTTTATCAACACTAGCGTACTCGTGTCACCACCAAAAGGGCATAACCGATGACTCAGTGCCACATGGTTAACAAATAAATGAGAATTGAATGAGTGAATAACAATGCCAACTTTAGTGAGACGAGAAGAAAGTGTCTTTCAGTAAGAGTCCATTTCAATACAAACCAAAAACTTTCCGGCACGGAGTCTCTTAACTAATCTACTTAATATTCTAATCTCTTTGATTACAGAACTACTTATACACTATTATCACAAAACCGCGTTTCAACATAATCTAATCACAATAATAATAATCTCTGTAAATCGTTAACATAATCTAGTTTTCAGCTAATAATCTCCACAGATGACGTGACCGTAAGCTGGATTAATTATTTTTCTACAATATTCTAATGCCGACTTTACAACTTGAATCTCTTGGAGAAATGAAGAGATCATTTTTGAATACATAATAAGATAATCGTGAAATATAAATATCTAACATATACAAATCAGAGGCGTAATGAATCTGAATTTTCCACATTTTTTTATTATAAAAGTGTATCTAGTATTATTTTTATTTCTTTTTCAATTGACGAAAATACCCCTGTTTTGAGGTGTAGTTATCGTCAGTGGTGGGATCATTTTAGCAGCAGTTTCAAACTCCCCCCTATATAAACTATCTCCTCTTCTCCATCCAGATAACACCAAACATACTCAAAAACTTGAAAAAAGAGAAGATTGAATTAAAAAAGAGAGAAAAACTAACATGTTTCTTTCAGAACCACCACTACCAACGACAGCAATCAAACGAAGTGAGTCCACCACCACCACCAACACCAACATGGGGGAGGCTACTACAACAATCTCAACCGTTCATCCAGATATACTTCTCACACATATCTTCTCACGACTAGATGGTCCAGCATTAGCTTCAGCTAGTTGCACAACTACACAACTCCGTTCTCTATCTACTCAAGAACATCTCTGGTCTAACATCTGCAACTCCACATGGCAATCTACTAATGATCCACGTATTAGCCACATCATTTCTACTTTTCCAAATGGTCATCGTTCTTTTTACTCTGATTCTTTTCCACTCCTCTCTTCTTCTTCTTCAAATAATCTTCAATCACCACCACCACCGCCATCACCAACTCCAGATTTAATCTCAGCCATTGATATTCAGTACAAAAACAATGTTATCTATTCAAAGATAGAAGAAACCAAAACAACAACAAACTGGTTTCGTTGTTCACCGTTTAGAATAGATTTATTAGAACCAAAAGATATTATCCCAACAACAATACAAAACGGCAACAACATATGCCAAGACTTAAATGAGAACCTAACTTTAAGTTGGATAATAATTGATCCTATCCAACGGAGGTCAGCTAATCTATCAAGTTGGAAACCTGTTTCAGTATATCGTCATTGGTTATCAGGTGAGATACAGGTGAGATTTGCTACAATACTGAAGGGTAGTGGACATAACCATAAAGCTGAAGAAGGAGAAGTGTTGTGTGGGATTATTGTAGGATTTGGGGGATGTGAAAATGGAGATGTTCAAGTGAAAGAAGTGAGTTTACAAATTGAGGATATGGATGGGATTAGCTTAAATGGAAAGGACAGTTTGGAGATTTTACAAGCTGGGATTGGGAACGGAGAGAGGAAGAATATAGTAAGAGAAGAAAGGAAGGAGAAGTATGAAGAGTATTTGAGAATGAAGAGAGAGAGAGAAATTGAGAAATTAAGAAGAGAAAAAAGATTAGATTCACTTTGTGGTGTGGTGTGTACATTGGTTTTTACTGTCTTTTGTATGATGGTTTTTTACCATTAAATCATGCCATGGTCATCTTTTTTTCTTTTTCTTACTGTATTACTAAATTATACAGTGTATATGATGTATACGGATACGAGATAGGAATGTGGTAATGAAATAATCAAATTACTTTATTCAGAGCAGCAAAGATAGTGAGATAGATAAGTAAAAAAAATGAGTTGGTAAATATGTATATTGGGATTTGTCCATCGAGGCGTTAGTTAAGTCGATCGTTTTTGTTTAAGATGAATTTGCACCGAGTCTCAGCCTAGTATGGGTGAGCGGCTTAATGAGAGTCGACAACGGTCGAATCTCAATGGCTCTCAATTTTCCTTTATAAATTCAAACATTTTCAACTCCAAAATCACATCTTTTCCACTCAAAAAAGTCTTCTAGTTTCACTTCAATCTTAATCTTTCAATCTCAAACTCTTGATCTCAACTTATGGATCCTGAAGTGGAAAATGAAGAAGCACAAATGATAGGGGAACTATGGCTCCAACAAGCTCAAGGAATTATGCTACATATTAATCAAATGAATGAAGATTCAGATGATGATAGAAGGATGACTAACCATATGATACAATTATACTCATGACAAATACCTCAAGATCCAGAACCAAGAGCCGTGTTGACAAGAAGATGGACGTGGAGATACCGAGAGGAAGGACATCAACCAATGATGCATGATTATTTTATTAATAAAAGTGTGTACTCTGATGAAGATTTTCAACGTCGCTTCCGCATGCCACAAAACTTGGTCATGCGGCTTATTGGAGAGTTTTGTCGGGTAAATCCTAAATTCAACTATCAATTTGATGCACTAAACATACGAGGATATAGTCCCGAACAAAAGGTCACTGCATCCCTAAGGATTCTAGGTTGTGTGTGCCGGAGGATGCCTGTGATGAGTATTGTCGTATGGAAAAAACAACATACGAAAATCCTAAAATGTTTTGCGAAACTGTAGTCAACCATTTTGGTCCACGTTTTTTACGACAACCAGCGGAAGATGATGTCGACCGACTACTAGCTGAAAGCACCAAAAGAGGATTTTCCGGAATGATAGGTAGCCTTGATTGCATGCATTGGGTGTGACACGGATGTCTTTATGAATGTCAGAGTCAGTATAAGGGCCACTTCACCAAACCAACTCTTGTTTTGGAAGCGACTGCCTCTTATGATTACTGGATATGACATGCTTTTTATGGACTACCGGGTTCAAATAACGACATCAATGTTTTGCATAAATCGCTTTTATTTGAAGAGCTGAAGTATGAAACTACTCCAACTTCAAATTTCACTGTCAACGACAATAACTATCAGAGTGGGTATTTTCCGGCGGATGGAATTTATCCACAGTGGTCAACTTTAGTTAAAGTTTACACTCAGGTAGCCCATGACGAACGTGTAAAACAACATCTTAACGGGAAGCAGATGACGTTATGAAGGATTTCGAACGAGCATTTGGAGTTTTAAAGCGGAAGTTCAATATAATTTGTGGATCATATCGTTCGTTCAAACCAATAGAAACGAATAGGGTTATGCTCACCTGCATCATTTTGTATAATATGGTAATCGAGGAAACTCGTCGAGATCCCACTTGGACAAGTTATCCACATCAGGATTTAAGGAGAGATGTTCAACCCCTTCACGGTGTTCCAGCAAAAGAGTACATAACGTTAGAAGCGAGAATTGAACATATAGGATAATATGCTAGGCTAAGGGAAGATCTCACTACACACTTATGGGATGATTTTGGAAGAAGAAACCCTCACAGGATTTAGTTTTAGTTTTTGAACCTTTTATTTTTTTAATCATTTTATTTCTTTTATTTTAATTGGATTATGTAATCTAGGTATCAAATATTGAAATTAAGGATCAAATTGGTGAAAAAACAACACTACAATTGAAATGAGATTTCATTACATCGAAATTGAAACATTGAAACAAAGGCTTACATAAAAAAAAGAAAAAAACTAGCACTAATCATCCAGTGGAACAATGACATTACTGATAAGCCCATTTTCCTCATCATCAGAATCAACGTTAACTGAATCTGGGCATTGTTGTGCCTTTTGTGCTTTAATTTTATTTATTTCTTCTTGCGACAGTCGCAATTGCGTCTGATTCATCTTTGACGTGTCCATTCCTAAGATTCCTCTCATGTGAGCATTAAAAAGATTTTGTTCAAGAGCTTGCGACCTCTCCTAATTTCGTCATTTTTTTTGCGTTCTACCATTTTACCAATATCAGTCTTTTCTTGTTTTTTTAAAAATTATTGGAAGTTGACATCTGAAGTTGAAGATTCAGTGGTTTCTTGATCCGCATTTTTGATCCTTTTAGATTCTTGTTGCCTGGTCCATCATATCTTTCCGTATTTGCATTCACATTAAGATTACTATTTGCATGCTGGAATGCGGCTGCGTTGGGTTGTGGGGCTGAGCCTGTTTCTGGTGAAGAATAAGTAGACGAAGACTCTTGAGAAGTGTTTGTCGTCTCGTAAGGGGATTGCTTTGGTACTTGATATTCATTCAATAGTTCGGGGTTAAATCGGTTCAAGACTTTTAGAATATGGAAACATTCTTCGAAGTTGAAAGTCGAACTTTCTTTGAGTTTCCATGCCTCTCGAGTTTTTCGCATCTGCAGTTTCAACATTTAAAAATTAGTCATACAATAACTTGATAATACAAAGTTTTAAAAATCAATAATACATTTTGAAATGCAACTAACTTAATATATCGACTTCAGTATCAGCGCTTCCTCTTTGGCGATTCACTTGCATCATCATACCTATCCAGGCGCTCACGGCTTTGCTGATTACATGAAAACGACCCGACAACTCACTGAAGTCACGTTTATTTGGATTCCCCATTTCCTTATCAAATAATTCAAAAAAATTCTTCTAAAGCTTTGCAGCCTATTGACTAACACCATTGACAACATCAATCGTACATGATACATATCCTTTGCAAATAGCTTTATCTTCATTGAAATTAAACCTTGGACCGTGAGGCTTTTGTGAACCCTTTCCTGATTCAGTATTCTGTGTTTGTGATGAGCTGGCCATTGTTTTTTCTGATATTTTTTAGCAGAAGTTGATATCAAGAGTTTGAGATGGAAATAATAAGATTTAAATGAAAGTAAAATTTATTTTGAGAGGAGAAGGTGTGATTTTGGAGTTGAAATTGGTTGAATTTATAGGAAGAGAAGTTAGAGCCGTTGGGATCTAACCGTTGTCGAGGAAATAAGAGTCGTTCGGCCTTTGTTGCGCCGAGGCTCGGTGCATGAGCGGCTCTTAGTGCCTCAGTCGATTCATATTGTACCTTTTAGCCCATTCTCCACTGCCCAAAACCGAGTTTGCCCATCCACCTGACTTGGCATTTTCGTAAAAAACCAATACCCACTGGAATTGCTCTAATAAAACTTTAAAGGTAAATGATAAACTTTTGTTATTCTCAGAGAAAATTATTGGTTCTACTATTTCTTGTTATCGGACAATTTTACAAATCTATCGATATCATTATAATACAGTGATATATCAATGACTTGAATTCAAAACTTACTAACACCGAATTTGAATCAATTATTTATTCATTTTTTTTTTATATATAATTCTATATGCATTCGCCTCATATTGATTGTTGATTAGCTTGTACTACCTCAAAAATAGGGACACAAATGTCATACAGAGCTGCCCAATGAATCTGGATGGGTACTCCCGTACAAGGATAAGTACAACAATCCCTCTAGGCTAGCTACCGCCTAGACACAGAGAAGATAAGGTCAAGAAAGTGGAACAATAAGTGCTGCCCCAATCCTTCCGGCCACTTGCTGCTGCTCATTAACACTAGTCTAAATCCAATTAATTAATTAAAGAATGAATTTGACATCTTCAGTCTAAATCCAATTATTTTCCTGGCGCAAATTGTACGGACAATAAAGAAAATGAGATATATTTCATAGTCAAACCAAAAAGATACGTTCCTTCCTGTTGACGATGCTGCATCTTCTCAGAATTGAAACAGTGGCTGCCCTCATACAAAGCATTTTCATGTTTCAATTACTACATAGCCGACTAGTGAATCTTGGTTAATATCTCCCACTTCATATCTCATCCCATCATCTACGTGGCTGTGTGAAAAGGGTGATAAAAAAAGACACAGATTGGAATCACAAATTGTTTTGGCAAATTTATAGATTGGTTTGTCATTTTGGCATACATATGAAAATTTTATTAGGCAACAAGTTTATTATAACCTGATGTTAAAAAGAATTTAAAGCGACTAATAAAATAAAATAAGATAATTAAAAAATAATATCAGCACATCCCTTATCTATATATTTTCTTTAATAATTAATATGTTCTTGTTTAATTAGTATTAAAGTTGTTTAATTAGTTAATTAATTTTGGTTATAGTTAGTGTTAGAAAAATATTTGAGTTATAGTTTAGAAAAGAAATAGAGCGTGTGTTAGAGAGGAAGAGGAAGAGGAAGAAGAAGAAGAAGAAGAAGAAGTTTGGGGAAACCAGGTTTTACCTAAAATCAATAACAAACATGGATAAGTATGAGGAAGAAGGTGAGAAACATCATGAAGAACATATTATTGAAAGTTCAATAACGTTTAGAGATGACGATTTGAGATATTTGTTGGATGATCCAAATTTTTGTGTGGAAGAAAAGCTAGACGACGATTTAGCGAGAGAAAACGATGAATCACATCAAAATGAAGATAATAATGCATCAAACAATCAGGTATTGTGTTAAGAAGCTCAAAAACCCACTTTATATGCTTTTGTATCTGATCGGTAACAAAAAAAAATCATTTTTGCATGCATTTAATGCCATGGACGTCCCAGAATCGGTAGATAATGGAGTATCATATGGTATAATCGGTAGTCTCGTGAAGATTAATTAATACCGATTAAACAAAATCCCCAAATTGAATTTTCTTCGAATTTCTGTTTGCATAATCGGTAGTTTAGGAATACTTATTATCTACCGTTTATATTTGTCGCCCCAAAAATGAATTTCTCCAAACCTATAAATTTTATATTTTGCTAACTTTATAATCGGTAGTATATGATATATCGTTATCTACCGATTACATTGTAATCGGTTGTTGTTTAACAAATTAAACCTCCAATTATACTTGTTTTTGTGTACAGATCTTGTCTTGATTTCTTTATATAATCGGTAGTAGGGGAACATAATTAATTACCGATTGTTGTTAATCGGTAGTATGAGTATATAATTAACTACCGATTGTCGTTAATCGGTAGTACGAGAACATAATTATCTACCGCTTATTGTTGTCTAACTCATTGTTATTTTATGTACATTATTGAATTGGTTAATCATGTTTCATACGAGGGTCCTGATACTTCCCTACACTATGCAAATAATTTGGTATGCTACCTACCTACTCTTGCCTTGTTCTAAGAATGTATGTTACATGCTTAGGCTTATGATATTTGTTTTGTTATATGCGCATTAAGACATTTGGAAGTAAGGCGGAGGCAAATGAATGGCTTATCAACAAGGAAAAAGAGAAGATGTGCGTTGTAGTTCAGAACAATTACGTGAGAGTTGATCGATTTAAAATGATTTGTGAGAGAGGTGGCGAGCGAAAGAGTCACGTGGGAAAGGATCGTAAATACGTAAAGAAGACGGAGAGGAAATACCGAGGTAATTCAAAGAAGATTGGATGCCCATTTAAGATTATCTTCAGTAAGCCCGATTGTAAGGAAGATAAAGTATGAAATTTTTTTTAGAGTTGCTAATGGTCGTCACAACCACGAAGATCCGGAAAGTCTTGTTGGGCACGTAATGGTTGCCAAGTTAAAACCAAAGGAAATGGAGATGGTGAATGATGTAATTTTGAAATAGTGGTAAAAGGATCGATACTCGGACTTGTGAAGATTCGATTTTCAGACTTAATTTTTAATAACTAAAAATAAAGAAAATTAAAATAAAGTTGATTTAAAGATGGGAAGAACTAGGACTAAGGATTCCACCATTCGCCAATTTTTCAAGTGATAAAAATCTTGCAACTCATGTATTCAGTTTAATCAAAACATTGCAAAAGTTAGGTTTTCAAAATATTGTAAATCGTAAACATGAGACATCAAAAGCTCTAAACCCAGCATAACTCATCAAAAGAAAACACAACTAATTGATAAAAACCATTTTTTCCAATTTTAATTCAAAGCAAATAATTATAAAAGAATTACAAAAATGAATAAAATAAGAATTACCACTTTATTATTGAAAAAATAGCTTCCTCCATAGCCCCAGTAATGGTGATTAGCTCCTCATGTTGGAAACACTCTCAAAATAATATTTCATGACTCAAAAAGTGTTTACAAAGAAGAAATAATGGTAACACAGAAGAACAGAAACGCTTATAAGGGTTACAGAGAGGTGTTCTCTGCGTTACAGAAGAAGGAAAAGAAACAGATAGAAAAGAACGGACTGAAGGCGTTGTTGAAATATGACTGCTTCAGCGACAGCGTCAACGACAGTTTCTGGGCGCCTTATGTTCTTCACCTTCTTCTTCACCAGCAGAACTTGTTTTTCTTCCTGGATTTTTTTCGGCTGTTCTGGTTGCTTCCCCCCGCTGAATTTCTTTGCTCCTCCTTGCTATATATAGGGTTAATAAACCCTAATAAGCCTTGTGAACCGATAAGGACTCCAAAAACCTTTCCAAATCAAACTCCAATTGCGTGTAAATCCTAAACAAGATACAACTCTGTTTCCGACTCCTGTAAAGATTTCCAAGCCATTTTTTTCAGGCTAAAACTCTCTGTTGACATGTGTTATGTTATCTTTTGAGTGCTGAATCACTTTGGGATAGAAAGAACACGTTTTAAATCCCTTAAAACTCGGTTATAAATCACACAAAAGTTTTCTCACGTAAAGAATTCTTTTCCCGCCATTTTCAAGTTTTTGAATTTAAAGAAGGGGTGCCCCCAATCCAACTGGTGGGTGCCTTTAACACTTTTGCAGGGTGCCTTTAGTAATTTTCTGGGTGCCTTTATCACTTTTCAGCCAATTTTTTTTCACAATTATTTATTTCTCGAAAATACCTACAAAGACATAAAAATCCATAAACAGTACAAAATCGAACACTATCAAAATAGATAATCGAGCGCAATTTAGACACAAAAATGTGTCTATCAATGAAGTCTATGAAGAACGTAATGAAAGCGAGTGCAATCATATCTCAGATAAAGGCGTACGACCCCAACAACTTGTCTTCGTTGTCTACAATTAAGTCGGCGCTAGCAACGACCAAAAGGGCGGAATAGGATGGTCGAATGGTTATGCAACAATCAGAGTGGTTAGCCGAGAAACACAATTACACGTTGAGAAAAAAATAAAGGGATGGTAAGGTGATTCGTATTTTCTTGGCACATCCGAAGATGATCCAATTGACTCAATGCTTTCATCAAATTTTGTTGATATATGCTACTTACAAGACAAACAGGTACAACATGTCGTTGTTGAACATTGGTTGCCACACTTCGGACAAATGCACATTTACGGTGGCATGGGGTTTAATGGATGCTGAGAACGATGTGAGTTTCATTTGGATGTTACAAATATTAAGGTCGATTTATAATGGCGATCATTTTCCAAGGGTTATTGTAACGGATAACGATCAAGCCTTGATGAATGCAGTAAAGGTAGTGTTTCCGGAAGCCTAGAATTTTCTTTGTACGTGGAACATTAAATGCAACATCAAATCCAATTGCAGACATCATATCCAAGCTAAAAAACAAAACAAAGGTACAAGAGGTCGAAGGAAGATGATGAACGTATTAGTAAACTAACCGTGGAAGAACGAGAAGAAGAGAAAAGGTTAGCTGATGAAAAGTGGGTCGAGGATGGAATAAAATGGTCTTTATTTCTAAAAGCATGGGATAAGCTAGTTTGATCGATGACAAAGGAATTTTATGAATACAACTTGAAGAACTTTGAGGATGAATGGGGCAAGAACTATCCCAAACCAGTTAAGTATTGCAAAACACAATGGTTCGGACCGCATAAGGATAAGTTTTTGTTTGCATGGACATATGAATATCAGAACTTCAAGAAAGAGGCAACAAGCATTGCAGAGGGGTCCCATGGCCGATTAAAGAAAATACTAGTCGGTAGTCAAAATGGGGTTGTGTCGGTCCAGGAAGCAATCTATGAGTTCACCAATCGTGACCTCACTAAGATTTACGGTTCAATGGAAAAAAGTCGGCATAGATTCTCGTTGACACATTTAAAACATAAAAATCTTCTAAAGGGTATAGTTTACAAAGTTTCTTGGTGGGCAATAAATTTCATGATACAACAATTGGAGTTGTACAGAGATCACGATGATAAGAATACGGTTTGCAATTGCAAGACGATGATAGGTATTGGACTCCCATGTCGTCACATGCTTGGTAGGTATATTGAAGTGATTGACATTAATGATATTCATCCCTTTTGGAAGCAATTATCTTTCACTCCAAACACCCCGGTGGTTGATGGTGCGTCGTTCGTGGAGACGGAAATGTTTGCACGAATACTCGAGCGTTACTCTACGTCAAATGGGAAACAAAAGCAAATATTGATGGACCATTTCAGTAGGCCGAATACCGAAAATCCAATGTCAATTCAAAGAAAAGAGTTGAAGGAATGTTTATCTAGTCAACGGGAGCTTTCTAGGCATGAACATACTGAAGTTGAGTATCAAGATGTGCTGGCTCTAAGGAAAAGGGGTCGTCCAAGGAAGGATCAAGGTGAACCAAGCTCACAACAAGTAAAACCTAAGGTCTCTACGATTCCTTCTCAAATAAGTCAAACCCAACCTATAAACGGAAAACCAAATCGAGGTACGTATACAATATATGATGAGTATTTGGAACAACTCCCTCTACTCATTATACCATTTGTTTTGTCCACCGAAGATGTCGATGGGGATGGCAACTGTGGTTTCACATTGCTTCGAAACAAATAGGAAACTTTAGTGAGACGATTACCGAGAATATCATCCAATGGCAATATTTAAGAAATAAGATGGCCGCCCAACTATTGGAGGATAAGGAATTCTATATTGAAATGATGAGAGAAGGAAATAGACATGTTAGAGAACAAGAGTTCAAAGAGTTATATACTCGTGTAAAATGCCGAAACTGACTGAAGACAATCGGATCCAAGTATTGGATGGTAATGTCGTAATGTGGGTATCTTTTAGCGGATGTATTGAACTGCGTGGTACATTATTTCTGTCCTCCTTCCTTAGGAGTGAGTGTTACATTTACACCCACAAGGACGGTTTGTGATGAGTCGGTCAAGGATAGACGAATCATTATGGCATGGGTTAATAGCAATCATTTTATCGGTTTAAGGTTAACGGAAGATTATCCATTACCTCCATTGAGTAGGTGGTCGGATTACTTCCCAACTAACCATTGCAAGGAGTGGTTGAAGCAATACGAGTCCAACATGGAGCGTTGGGATTGTTTAACAAACTTTATCAAGGACCAATTTATTTGACCGAGGATGGTAAGCAGTTTAGTTGATCATGTGATTTTGAACATATATTTTGAAAATTGGGTATAAACAAATATTAATGCAATGTTTTGTGATTGTTAACAAAAAAAAATTCATTTTTGCATGCATTTAATGCAATGGAAGTCCCATGAAGAATGATTACTACCGATTAAACAAAATCCCCAAATTGAATTTTCTTCGGATTTTGATTTCATAATCAGTAGTTTAGGTGATTGTAGCCAGAATTGAATTAAACTTAAAAATTTTGCACTTTGTAATCGGTAGTTTAAAGATCAAATTTATCTACCGATTCCACTGTAATCGGTTCTTTTTTAGCAAATTAATCCTTCGATAATACTTGTTTTTGTGTATATAACTTGTCTTGCTATAATCGGTAGTACGGTAACATAATTAACTACCGATTCCGATTGTTCTCAAAAACCCACAATCGGTAGAAAGTATCAAAACTTATCTACCGATTTTGTACCCTATTTGGCAGGAATAAAGAGCCATTTGAACAGTGTACGAACAATTTTTTTAAAAATTTAGCCGTTACACTAGCCTTTGGGTGTTTATTGTATATAAAAGGAACTCTTCTCTTAACAAAAAACCCCATAATTCTCAAACTAACTCATTTTTTTTATCTTCTCAAAAAACCTCACACTTCTGAAACATGGCTACTAGCTGGTCCACCAAGGAAGATGTTGCAACTGTTCGGGCGTGGGTGGTTACCACGAAGCATGATTCTTATATAAAAATTAACTCTTTTCAAACCGTATAAGCTTTTTGGAACCGGGTTTTTCAAGTTTTTGTAGGTTTAGATGGCAATGGAGGTGGAAGAACATGGAACGTGGTCAGGGATAGATTCGAACAACTCTATAATCGTTGTGATTGTTTTAGAACTGATTTGTACAATGCCAAGTTTAGTTTCCCTGAGCTTGACATTAATGGATATGTAAGTGTGTCTTAAATAGATGTTAATCAAATCAATTATGATCTCAATATAATACTAACATATTGTTCATTACTTTTTTCAGACTCCTCATGCTCTTAAGGATCATAGGGATATGTATGGCAGAAAGTTCACGCATTTTGCATGTTATGATGTATTGAAATAAAATGAAAAGTATTTTGATCACGAGTATTTCGATGACGACTATTGGTCAATTAGGAATCAAAACTAATCAAGTGTAATGTTATGATCTACTTAATGTCTTTAAATTCAACGAAAGAAGCCAAAGAACTTTATGTCGGTAGATAATAGTATATTCTAACTACCGATTATGTATCCATGGTAATTATTCCGTGATTCATATTTTATCTTGGAGGATGCCCTTCATCTTAAGCGGCATGGACGAACCTTAAACGGGTTGAATCTGTCCATCACCTTAAGGATATTGAAATGAGTTTTGTAACGGTAATTTGATCGTTTCCATCGCCATTCCTTGAGAGATCTCGTTATAACTTCATCATTAGTTTTACCCCTCAAACGCTATCGATTGAAAAGATAAGTTAAATTCACAAATGGATCAACTGCTCTGCTTATGCAATTAAATCGACAAAAAAAATCAGCTCTATTACGGTTATTGGGGTTATCGGTGTCAACGCAAAAATGTTCGTGAATACTCTCAAAATAACTCATACTCATTACACCATTTTGCCTACGTTCTTCTCCTCGCCCCGGATAGAATTGCACATAACGCCTACATAGCGATAAATTTTCTTCTATCGTGAATGGTTGAGCCATTAATCTTGAAGATGATTACTTCGATGTTGGAGAGTTAAAATGTATTGGAGGTGCATAAATGAGAAGAGGTCACCCCTCCTTATATAGATTAGAGTCGGAACGACTCTTTTTTTTTTCAAAAAAAAAGCCGTTGAGGCCTGGTGTAACAAGAGTGTACAAAAAATATGTACACTAAGTTCGTACGAATATAAACTCGGAAGTATCTAGATCACCATTACCTTCCGATTTATACAATCGGTATTCTATGAGACTATATTTACTACCGATTATATATGTTTCCCCAAATTCGAAATTAAAATATTTATCAAATTTCCAAAATTTGCATCATCCATAATCGGTAGTCTAAGAATTTTTTTACTACCGATTGTATATGTTGCCCCAAATTCAAAATTGAAAAAATTATCAAATTTCGAAAATATTCATACTCCATAATCGGTAGTCTAAGAATTTTTTTTTACTACCGATTGTATATGTTTCCCCAAATTCAAAATTGGAAAAATTATCAAATTTTGAAAATATTCATACTCCATAATCGGTAGTCTAATAATTTTTTATTACCGATTGTATATGTTGCCCCAAATTCAAAATTGAAAAAATTATCAAATTTCCAACATTTTCATACAATATAATCGGTAGTCTAGGAAATTTTTTTACTACGGATTATAATATAAAATGTGTCCAGAAACCAAGCAGTTAAAATCAGTAGGTCTAATCGGTAGATAATTATCAATCGATTTTAGATCACTAGGTGTAATCGGTAGATAGTTACCTACCGATTATGGATCAACATGCTTAATCGGTAGGTGATGCAAACCACTTATCTACCGATTGTAATGTGAAATTTCAACAAAGTTACTTATTAAAAATGAGTCTCTTGCAAATCAATCGGTAATTCATAAAAAGAACATAAAATCCATTCATCATCCATAAAGTAATTCATTCATCATCTAGAAAGTAAAAATAATATTAGAACATTAAACAAGTTTCTTGGAAATCAATTGAAAATGATGTTCTCTAACAAGACAACCACAATCTAATTTCAAGATTTTTTGTTTTTAGTACGAGGACGACGAGCACCAGGGACATATCCTTCAGCATCAGGGACATTGGCTTCACCATCAGCACTCGATGAACCACGAAATCTTTTACTGGGCTTTGTTGCTGGTCTCTTAGGCTTATTCAAATCTTTCTCCCCAAACTTACTTGCATAAGCTTCATTATCAATGTTATCTATTAGGTATTTATGTTATTTCATATTCTCAATTGATAAAGGCACTCCCGCCTTTATACACCCAGCAATCTTCTTGGAGAAAAACGCAAACCTTTTTTTTTCCTGTTTTTATGCAATAACAATCAAACGATTATTATCTAAAATATTGAGCCGTAATATTAAAATCAAAAGGAAATAACATTACGTACCAGCCTTTCATAACTAGAAGGTTTTTCTTTCATGATATAAGTATAATCGGAAACCTTTGTGGTCTTTCTTTTATCTTCACGGATCACATGAAGATGAGGATGCTCCCGGTACTATTCCATATAGCGTGGATCTACTTCATCACCTCGGTTGACAGGTCTCCCATCGTTGATCAAATATTGCATCCTGTTATTCCAATCTTCAACGGATGGGTTACCAGAGTAAACTACTGTGATAGAGTCCTTACCACATATAAAATTCTCCACGTCCAATTTGAACTTGCAACACATGTGACTCCAAGGTTCTTCTTGTACATAACCCAGTTGACGTATCACCCTAGAGGCATTGTACATAACATATCCTGTGGGATGCCACAAGGGTCCATAATAAAACGATAACTCATACCTTCTCGCTATATATCCACTAGCTCGGTCTTCCTTGTATGGATCAAAGCATACATCTTTGGACGTCATCAAGTATAATTTCCTCCTCAAAGAAATCTATTGTTGCTCCTTAGACCTTGAACGGTTGTTGTTGAAGATGTATTTTGTTCATATGGGTGTTCCTTTCTCCTATATCGGATTCTCTTTGGGCAACTCGAGGAACGGAAAGTGGACATAGATCCATATCCAGTGTACATATCAAACCAAGTATGAGAAAATTGATTCTTAAAAGAGAAAAAAATAAATAACAATCAAAGCATCAATAGAGTTACCAAAATACCTGTAGTTGGCTCACATTCCCGGCAATTTGGCTAGTTGATTACCTCGATGCATTTTTTAACTCTTCCATCAAGAACTCATGGCATACGGTGCCCCACGAGTAATCACGAACTTTATTGAGAGGATGCAATAGTTATAGAAGGTTGGCGTCGACCCGGTTGCCACTACAATTGGAGGAAATAACACATCCCAAAACACATAGGAGATATGCAGTGGCTGCAGCATTCACTTCGTCGTCGCTAAACTCTGGATTCATTTCTTATTTATCCTTGGTGCCTTTGAACATATTCATCAAGTGGACCGTGCTGAACTGTCTAGTTTTGTAACGAAAGCACCGGTTGAACTCAATATCGGATGTCGCTCGATCCCAACCAAGGCACTTCTGAGTGTAAAAATAAAGTTGTTCCCAGCTTAACTGCTTTACGTAATCAAACTTGACGGTTGTACCATGGTCAGCGAGACTAAGAATCTGCACCGCATCATCTAGGGTGATCATCATCTCTCCAAAAGACATGTGGAAGGTACCGGTCTCAGGATACATTCTCTCCAGGAAGGCTGGTATCGACACCCGGTCATGCTCTAACATTGAATTTTCGGCAGCAGTAGATAACCCTGAATGATAAATAATTTGCTTGAACCTTCCACACTCACCATCTAACGGCCAATCTTTCATTTTTCTTGGTGCAACTGTAGGTTTGAGTAGACGAACCGCATCAGAATGGTCCTAATATACACGACGAATTATAAAATAATTAGAATAACAGTTAACACTTCTACGAATAAAAAGAAAATAGGTTAAGAATGGTGTTTTATAATTATTACCTCAGTTGAATAAATTTCTTTGGCCCAAGAGGCTTTGTATCCAAATAACAGATCTCATCCATCTCTTGGTAACTCAGGGACTTGGCCTTCTTCAATACCCTTCATCTTCAAAGAGGCAGGGACTTGGTGTCCTCCTTTCTTCTTAATTACCTTCTTTGTACCTTGTACTTGTCCTTGTGTACCACTTGGTTCTTCTTCTTCTAGGTTTCTAACTCTTGGAACACTTGGTTGTAAACTTGGTTGACTTCCTTCGGTGATAGATATTCCGCTAGCGCTCTTTTCTCTTCTTGCACTAGCTGTTACTTTCTTACCCCCTTCACGACAAAGCCCCAAAATAATTTTATCTTGGGATTGCTTAGCTCGCCTTTCCCTAAAAAAAATAAATAAAGAACAATTAGCTCATAAGACACCGTTAATCACTACATAATCGGTAGAAAAAATACATAAAACTCAACCGATTGTTCATAATCGGTAGTCAAATAAACAAACTAACAACCGATTGTTCATAATCGGTAGATCGAAACCTAGATTATCTCCCGATTATGCATAAAAATTGGAACATAAAACTCTAAGTTATAGACACACATGTAATCGGTAGTCAAATAAACAAACTAACAACCTATTGTTCATAATCGGTAGCTCGGGACCTAGATTATCTACCGATTATGTATAAAAATTAGAGCATGAAATTCTAAGTTATGGACACACATATAATCGGTAGTCAAATAAACACAATAACAAACGATTACGAAACAATCAAAAGTCAAATACAAAACCTATCTACCGATTGAAACCATCTAATATAATTGGAAGTTAACATCTACTACATATCTACCGATTGAAACCATCTAATATAATCGGTAGTTAGATAAAAAATTAACTACCGATTAAGCCTAAATTTTGGTACAGGAAGACAATCGGTAGTTAATGACTAATTCTAACTACCGATTATAGTCGATGTGCTTGAGGAATCCCGAACTTTCATAATCCAGAGTTTTAACCTATACGAAACTACCGATTGATTCAAAACTATATTCCTCTAAATGAAACCATCTAACATAATCGGTAGTTAGATAAAAAAAATTAACTACCGATTAAGCCTAAATTTTGGTATAAAAAGGCAATCGGTAGTTAATGACTAAATCTAACTACCGATTATTGTCGATGTTCTTAGGAGTGAAGAACACGACCATAATCGGTAGATAAATACAAACACGAAACTACCGATTATATCAAATAACTAAAAACCCTAGAAATTCTATTGACGATTTCATTCAATTGAAGCAAAATAAACACAAATAATGGTAAACCCTTACCTTATTGGAGCCATTAGATAGTTCTGAAGAGGTTGATTGTCAGAATCAGTCTCCGTATCTAGATCATCATCTTTGCGTTCTTCGTGTTCTTCATCTTCTTCACTATGTTCTTCAACAATCTCTCTGTATCTTATTCTCTCGGCAAAATTTGGCCAATTACTATTATCAGATTGACGACTTGTTTGCTTCTGTCGAGCCATCTTTAGATTGAAATATCGACGATGATTTTGTATGGCGATTAACGACGATACGATGAATTGGTTTTCAAAATTTCACGAGGAATTTTTTTTGCACAATCGGTAGATAGAACGAAGAGAAGAAGAAGAGAAACTATTTCTCACAATCGGTAGTTAGAAATGAAATGAGTTTAGGTTTAGGTTTTATACTTTTATTAATGAAAGAGTATATAGATATTTTTACCTATCATTAGGCTATCCTATAGCCACATCTATTGGATGAGTATAAATAAATTATCCTAAATTCTTTTTAAGTCGCCTTTAAAAACGCTAGGTATTATAAAGAAGATTAAGACTCGTGTGGTGAGCAGTGAGTAGTATTAGAACCATCTTAATCCTGGTTGGGGGCAAAATCAACATCTGAACACAAGATGCACTCAACCAAGGACAAAAGACATAACACATCATATTAAATGCCTTAAACACCAAGTTTGTGGAGAATCCTAATCACATTATTGAAGTATGTTCAGATGTAATAATCAATTGTTTGCTTAGAAATTCATATATTTCTATTTAAGATTGAAAAGCTGTATTCAAAGTTAGTTTTTTTCATTCTATGTTAAACGTGACAATTATAATAGTTGTTCTGCACAGACATCCCGGTAACCATCATAGCCGAAATCTGATTAATCTTTTAAGGGATGTGCCACTGAGGTGATGGATTCAGTAGTTCCCACTTCCCGGTCATATGCTACCAGAACAAGTCAAAGTCAAGTTTTTGGTGGGGTTTTTCACGGACTGCAGATACTGATTTGTAATTGCAGTCAACGAAAAAGATACAAACAGAGTCGTCCTACTTTTCACTTGAAAAACTAACTTTTTGAGTAACTTTTTGAACTTGTATGTCCCTGACTCCTGACCGTACTTCAGGTGTTCATAGCCATAGGGCTCAGTTTTAAATTGGCAACAAGATGGTTACTGGATTTTCACATAAAGTAGGACTCGGTCTGTATCTTTTCTTCTATTGGTAACAAGTTGAACATTCCATAACCCTTTTTATGTGAACAACTTGTATCTTTTTGCTCAGGAAAATCACGAGCATATCAGTGAAGTAGTTTTCAGTTTCATTGACCTAGACGACTGCAATCTTGCAAGGACCATTTCCACAAGTCTTCCAAAGTTGTTGATAACAATTACTCATAACCCGTACAACTTCAACCAATCCAACTAGTTTCTACTTTCTAGACATAAATATTGAAAATGATATCACCATTTCACTTCATTTTCATTTTCAAAAACAAATAAAATGGAAATGAAAAAATTTACTTATCTCAAAATAAGCATAGGAAAAATAGTGTAAATGATAGGGATAAAAAAAAACCAGGAACTTTGATCTGCTTGCATTGAAAAAAAATCACTTCTCTGCCCAGGTAGTAAGTATCCCATGAATAGTAAAATTGTTGCCTTGTAAATTAATCTACAGATGGTAGCAGCCTAACCTAATACTGCAAGAGGAATATTTGCACCACCAAAAATCGGATCCCTAGTGAGTCAGGATAAACCTAGCTACCGATGTGAGCTTTATGACATAAATAACTCACAGTAGAGGCGTGTGAGTATGACCACCTAATTTACAGCAGGATTGAGTACATCAAAGGACAAAAAATCTAATCTGCTGTGATTATCATTAATCGATGCCGGTCTTTAGAATCACAAATGGAAGAGCATTAGGTCATTACATCTACTCCTGTTGTTCTAACTTCAACCTGATTTCATCTTACGTGAGGGAGGTCTTCTGAATAACCCAATGAGATCATCAAGACCCTGTAGATCAACAAGCAGTGCATCTGTCAGATTCTAATCTATTCACGGAAAAAAGATACTATGCTATATTGGAAACTCAGAAAGCATACCCTAGTTGTGATGACAAGAAAGCAGAACAGTAGAATCAAATAAGATCCCAAAACCAATGACAAGAGTAGGTCGAATGTCACACTTGCAACCTGCAACACAAACCAAAGTATAGAATGTAAAATAACTACCATTTTCCCTCTATTTTCTCAGCATTGGTATCTGCAAATTTCTATTGCGCCAATCTTAGAGGTACTAGTTCTTTTATTACATAAGTTGATTTCGGCAAAAGGAGAGCAAAGACCAAAAGAAAGAAATACAAAAGGTTAGACCTGGTATATGTTAAGTTGGGATTTCGTTGGATCATAGAAAGTGAACATCCCATCAAGCAACTCATGCTGTACATTCACCTCAGCAGTATGTTCCTCTAATTCCTGCCAGCAGGAAAACAAATAAAAATAGATAACATCAGAAGCTGCCCACTTGAAAATCCAAGCTCTATCTTCCAGTAATTTATAGTAACTAGGAAACTGAATTGGCGGATACCTTTTTCAACGCCAAGATAAATGGATCATTCTTGGGGAGGAAAGGTGCTACTCTAGGGGTCCGCGAGAGAAGATCTAGCCATGACGTCACGTAAGATGGATTGACAGCCAAGCTACTGCCGTCCTTAAAAATCTGGACGTTTTTTCCTTGATAACCATAAATATGTCTCTGCATGAATAAAAGGAGAATAGTTACTCCAACATATTTTATTTTTTTAATCGTTTCTATCCAATTATGAATCGCAGTAAATGGGTGAATGTTTACCGCAAGACTCTCGGCGACTAGCTTTACACTTCTGACAACTGCAGCAGGATTTACTAGAGGCCTGCACAAAACCTAATCTGTAAATGCACAGCAGCACAAAGGTCTTAAAATGAGTTGAAAATTACCTTTTTTGAGAATATTACCTTTGATCGTGCAGACCTCCAAAGCTTTCTAATAACCCTGGGGCAACTGATAGCTCCGAAAGGGTGGCAGCTGTAATTCTTGCCCTTGAAAATTGCTCATGCTCCCATGCTACCTGCCAGGTGGAAAACCTATTTTATATTGCCTACACATATACTAGTATCTTTATAAACAAAAATGCAAGTCTCTATTGCAAGGACACCAAATAGATAACTCTAAACATTGCAAGGACCTTGAAATAAATGGAACAATAAAAAATCTCTAAACAACTTGTAGTTCCTATATCATATGAGATTACTGTGCAACATGGTCTGCTCACAGTTATTCGTGGTGCAAGTGGTAAACACTGTTATAAAAGAATAGCTTACTCGTGAATTTGAAATGTTTATCTTCTTGTGTTTTACACCAACTTTAACACCTAAATCTGCTGCTACATCTGAAAAGCCCTGCCAAAGTAAAAAGGCAATCACACCATCAAAAGGTTATCCCAGACTACCTTAATTTTCTTCCTGAAAAATAAACAAACAGTATACAAACTTACTTCAAACACTTGCTTAATGAAGGCATTTTCTGGAGGCTTAGAGACATGCATCCATAGTTCACTATCTAAAGAACCAATACTGTTCAAGCAAATAGCGTAATCAATACTCTCACGTAATCGTTGATCAAGACTCCGGAGCCACTAACATAATGAAATAAACTATGTCAGACACATTAGCAAAAGGATAATTAGATTAAACAACAACTGGAATAGATAGAGGCAATATAAAAACACAAGCACCTTTTGAGTTCCATTGTAGTTGTAAGGTCCGCCAGAGGTTAGCCCAAACAGTAAATTATACTTTCCTCTGGTCTTTGTGTTTGAGTAAAGACGAGAAAATAACCTTGCTATCTCAAGAAGTGCTACAACTCCACTACCATTACTATCACTTCCAACCGACAGTGCCTACAATTTTTTTTAAAAAGCTCCAAAATTAAGATACTTGTATGATCGGAAGGTATTAGCTGGGAATATGATTGACACCATACCGGTGCAGCGCCAAAGGTGTCGTAAGATGCAACTATAGCAATTGTTGGAAGCTGATTAGTGTCCCCAGCTGCTTTCAAACCTGGTAACCAACCCTGCCACGAAGAAATAAACCTTTATGATTTACTAAATAAGTTTTGGCAGCACAAAGTAAGACAAGTGCCAAGGCTATCACAGTATTTGCAGGAAAAACAGAACAAAGGCAAGAGACAAAGAAATTTAGCATTGATGACAAAACCCGACGACCCCAGGATGATGCAGGATATGTGGAAATAACAAAATCAACCTCTTGTAAACCAAATAAAAAACGGAAACAAAACAGAAAAAGAAATGGAACCTGAATGTTTGTGAGGGTGGAAGATGCAAGCTTCTTGGGTTCAGGTGTAGAGACAACAAACTTGTATCTGTATATTGCATACAAAAACAATGCTATTAGACAAAAAGAGCATTCAAAAATCTAACTCCCACTGGAACTCTTTCAAAAAAAAAAATTGATATAAACAATATTTTGATAATCTAACACTTAAACTGATAAACGCCAAAACAGACAGACGTATTCCACTAGTGATAAACAATGCTAAATTCTGATGATCTAACCATGATAATTGCCAAAAAATAACTGACATATTCCACTATTGATAATAGCATATTTTCATTGAAAGTCGTAAAGCATAGGAATACAAAGAGAATCTGAAATAAGAACTGATACTCATTCCTAGAGAAAACAGGGTTTACCGGAAAACCAGGGACACAATACGCAATTCATGCCATATGTTCCGTAAGTTCTCATGGACGACTCATGTCCTTTCATATAAGGCTTAAGCGTCAAACTTGACGCTACTAGACAAATCAAACATGTACCTCTACTAACTCATTAGGCTTCTGAGAAAGAACTCAAGACTCATTTCAAAAGTTTCAAGATTACTACATTCCAACATATTCAACGTGAGGTGCGCTATTGAGCTTAACGCAAAAGATAACTATCCTTAGAAATTCATGTAAAGATATACTAAATAAGATAGCCCAAGGACTAGGAAAGATATCCAAAAAAAGAAAGTTCCTAAAGACTGGTTATGTTAACTAACCCCCCAGTAGTTGCTGTAGCAGGCTGACCTAGAGCATCATTTCTCTTGATATCATCCAACACAGCATCAATTTTGTCATCCTCAAAAGCAAAATATACAGGATACTGAAAAAGAATAAAGAGGGTGCACAATCACCAAGTGAACAGTAAATGAATTCAAATAGCATTAGGAGTGAGAGAAATCTGACTTAAACCCATAATTGTTCATCATACAGCAGCTCAGCGACGAGTAAGTATAAGATTTAAATCTATGACAAAATACTAAATGAACACAGACACTGTTCATGCAACATTTTATAAAATTATAGCATATACTGTGATTGTGTACACATTCGTACAGTGCCTTTGCTCGCTCGTTTAATGAAAATCACACGAACTATGTCAACTAATATGAATCTTACGATCTCCACCAATTGATAATGAACCGCACACCATATTTAAAATGGGAGTTATGGAAAGTACCACAGATGATGAAATGATAGATTGATAGCTGGCTAAAGACTAATTTGTTATGTTATTCAAGAAAACAAACAAACGGAAGTGTGTCTAGTAATAACAACAATGTAACAATATTTACCGACATAGAAAAATATTAATCTCATGTGAGACTAGATGATGACACTTCGATGTATACTAAAACAAAGATGATACAATCACTTACTGGAATGTTTGCACCTATTAGTAATTGTTCCAACTCGATCAACAGGCCTCTTGTTTGTTCTTGTTCATGAGTTTGACCACCTTCCTCAGCAGCTTCTTTGTTTGAAGGACTAAACTTCTGAGGGAGTAGAAGTAGCAAACCCCCGAATTGCCGCTTTTCAGTAATATATTCTACATTGTCATTACCAAGACTTTAGAAGCAATGCCATAATATAGAGAATCAAAGAACTATAAACACAATGTGGAAAACGTAAAAAAACAAACCATATGGCAAATACACAAAACAACAATATAGACATAGTCTTGAACCACGCGTTATTATTTGTTAACCTGTCAGTAAATCATAAGCCAGTGGAATTAACGTCTGCTACAATAAGCCAAATTCATCATAATCAATTAGTTATATATGACCTTTAGTATGGAGAGACTGTCAAACATTTAATTTCTATAGAAGTAAGGAAATAGAGAAAGAGAAAGCTGTCAATATCCTACAAAAATTTGTCATTCAAACAAATTCAACAAGGAGAACACAGGAACACTAGTTTTTCAGAATGATTATAGATTTATACTGAATATCATTTCTTGTACGACAAATTGTTGCCTCAAACCTAAAACTACAAATTCTATTCAAATGTTTAACCTAAATCACCACAACAAGAAATCTCATCCTTATCTTACCCTATTATCACCTGATTCTAGTCAACTAACAATCACTATTTCACCAATACTAAAACATATAGCATAATTCTCGAAAATTCACTAAACTTACTCCCAGATTAACAAAGATCTAACAGATCTCAAACTTCAACGATACTCCATCGCAAAGATAAATGTATAATAATACAAATAAAATCATAAAGTTTCTCATCACTACCATTTTAAGTTATCTAACCATCATTAACTACAATTTTAAAACTAGATTCAAAGAAAATGAAATTTGAATATAAAAAAGAAAGAGTAATACCTTTAATAGAAGTGAGATTCAAATCACGAAAATTGATGACAAAAACAGTACGAGAAAGATCAGTTCCAGGAGAGAATGGAAAAGAAGAAGCGTGATGATTTAGATTAGATAAACGAGATCCATATGGAACACCACTAATATCATACTGAATAAGTCTATATACATCAACAACTGTTGCTGCATCACATAGTTCAACACAAGCTACTAGTATAAATACTAAAGCTATCACTGAGTATACTGATTCAAGTACTTCTTGTTTTCCTTTTCTCCCCGCCATTAGAGAATTTCTAGTGATTTCTCTCGACTTCTGTTTTCAGTGTTCTGGCGATGACTTTTAAGATGGATTTACACAAGGGCCGGGGGTAGTCGAGTATTGGGACTTTTGGGTCACGACGAGATTTAATCTCGGACGTACATCTCTCTAAATTTTGATTCCATACTACGTCCGGTGTTTAATGAAGTTACGACAGTCAAGAGCAACGTTGGATGCATTGACCGAATGAGATACTATTTGTTTATCTATGTGTATTTATAAATGATCGTGTAAGTAATAACTACTTTAATCTCGGTTGGAGGAAGAAAATCTAAATCGATCCGCGAGTTAATACAAAATAGAATTGACACGAGTTACTCCAAAGAATGTTTTTCATTACCAGAGAGAATTAAGAGTAAGTGACAAATAATTGAATTGAAAATAATGGTCTAGGAAAATTGACATGAAATGAATATATTTAACCAAAGATTGTGTATAAAGCCAACAACAAAAACACAGAGCAAAAAGCAAAAAGCTATACAAAACACGGTCTCTGACTCGAGAGATGGGTGCTTCAGATGGATTTCAAAACTACATTAATATATAAGAGAAACAACGGGGACTGCTGATGCTGCATCTTTTAATTCTGGTCACAGGTATTGGGTGTTCAGCAACTCTTGGTAGAACATATCAATAAACTCGTCTTTCTGGAAATCACACAAAAGAAATAAAGAATGTTAGTAGCAGAACGAAGAGCACAGCCAAGTTGTTTTCTGATTATAAGAAATGAGAACCATAATTTCACATGCACAATCCTCACTTCAGTTATACTTCATACTACAACAAAATTCCAGATAATTATTTTTGATGTCATTGTTATAAAGATTAACCATTTGACAAAGTAAGTGGATGGTAACAAACCTGAAATATCCTCAAGAGTGCATCACGGACTTTCTCTCTGGTAATGAACGGTCCAAAGTTTGGAATAGGAGTTGCAGAAGGAGCAGGTGTAAGAGACAGAGATGGGGTAGGGGGTGGAAAGGGTTGGAGTAACGGAGTTCCATAAGGGCGTTGCAGATTCACGGGAGGATGCAGGGGCGGAGCATTGGGTACAGTAGATGAGATTTGTGGAGACATCAACGTGGATGGGGAAGGAGAAGGTACAAAAAACAAAGGAGTCAGAAGATTGGTAGCAGGGTTGTTGCTGTTACTAGACTCGAGGGAATCATACGAAGGCAGTGGCGGAGAGGGTGAATGTGGGATATAAGATGGTAATTGCTGGGTTGGAACTGGTGAAGGTACAACATTAGGTGCATGAGAAGATAAAGGAATCCTTGGAGTAGGAGGTTGAGGTTGTCCTGCGTTTGATGCATTTGAAGGATTCCCGATATTCATAGCAGCCTGTCACAAATAACATGTCTTAGTTGGGGAAGATTTTGATGGGAAGAATGATCACCAATGAAGAAAAGACATAATATGCGCTACACATAAAAATACATACACTGAAAAAGTTCACAAATGAAGAATTATCAGGAACTTCATTCATGACAGAAGCATTTGATGACGATGGCTCAAGTGGACCCTCCATCATCGCCATAGAAGGGACTGCTTCCAGTTCCTCAAACTCACTGGTCAGAAATGAAGTTCAGAAAGAATCAAGATTAGATTTGCTCAAGAAAGTTGATAATGGTGCAATTAAGACATCACCAACTGTGATCTGAACCAATTATAAAAGCACGATTATGGTAAAATACAGATCAGGCTTATGAAGTTAAAAGAAACTTGCTCCTATGAGTTTAAGAATTGAATTTCTACTATTGATAACCAAGAGAGGGCATGCACATGTTCACAATTTCAGAATAAGTTGGCTTCATCAACACAAACAGGGTGGCTGATTTAACACAGACATTAAAGTAACTCATATTTGCTGTCATCGGTCGATAAGAAGTTGAGTGCAACTAAATCACTGGTACTTGGTGTTCAAATAACACGCCCACCAAATTTATGTTCCTAAGAAGAACGACAGACTGTTTTCTTTTTCACCGTAAAAAATCCTAAACTGAACTACTGAAGCACATTCGTTTGAAAGTTGTCGTCAAACTGAACTAGCTGATAGGCATTCAAGTACTGAGAGAATGTGATAGTAGAAGTGCACAACTACTGATCCCCAAAAAAAATTGTTTACAGCAGGAAGGCGCTGGTCCTGGTGGAGAATACAGCATGCAATAGTAAATTCAAATTCTTATGGACAGTAATAAGTTTTTAAAAAATATTAGCATAGCAAGATAAGGTTTAAGTAGCAAGACAATGCCCACATAAGGGGATCAGAATTGGTATTGTAATCGCTGAGATTGTTTGATTTGGCAGAAAAAATAAATATTACCTTTTGATTACAGGTGCTTGTGGCTTTGAAGGAACTTTAGAGTATGCATTCAGTATCCTGAACAATAAAACCAACAAAAAAATAAATGAGTGAAATCAAAGCAGTGCTAAAAACTTCTTCATAATTTTTTTTCAGTCTTTTCCAATTAAGTAACACCAAATGACTTGTAACACTGTACCTACTGAAGAGATTCGCAACATCTTCGCACTCACGGGCATTGTAAAACCAGATACCATTAACTTCTTGAGACGGATTTCGATATAGCAAATACGGAACCTGAATTTCATACTCAAAATCTCCCAAGAGATTCTCTACCAGATTATCTGTTTTCATAAGAAATAATTTAACTTTCATACAAACATAGTTACAACTTACACAATCATTAAAACTCATACAGAATTCAATACCAAATGGAAGTAATTATTAAAGTACATAAACTGGGGTACAAATTCGAACCTGTATTCCGTCGATTCATTACAATGAACTGGAAACGAGGTTGTGCATTTCTGAAAAACAGCAGGAAACCATTTTTTACACAATTCAACAATTAATTGCGTATTGATTGCAAAATGAAAATAAAAACTCACCTTTTGACAACAAATAGAGATCCTTCCACATCCTTTCGACTCTGCAATGAATCAGGATAAATCTAATCAGAAAAAAACAGATATCATTAAAGAGAGGGAGATGAGGAGGAGAGAGAGATACGAACCCATTGATTGAGGTCTATATTGAACTCGTAAAAGGTAACGTGTGCAGCTGTGATTAAGATTTCTTCAACGAAAGGATCAATTCTTTGAAGTACAGTGAGATTAAGGACTTTGGTACTCTGTTGATCTAGATTTGGCATCAATTTCCCGTTCTGCTGTGACATTTTTACTTACAAAAACCAAACCC
Source organism: Papaver californicum (assembly GCA_023531435.1). Taxonomy (NCBI): domain Eukaryota; kingdom Viridiplantae; phylum Streptophyta; class Magnoliopsida; order Ranunculales; family Papaveraceae; genus Papaver; species Papaver californicum. The sequence goes on along the minus strand of JAJJMC010003761.1, from coordinate 12,067,730 downwards.
TAATTTCCAGACGAAAATTGGGGTTCTATTTCTTCTCTTTTCTTTCTTCTATAACAAATTTGGTATGGGAAATTCGACAGCTAAGGAGAGAGAGAAATGGTGACTATGGACGCGTTTAGCCCAGCCCTGCCTGGCCTGGCCTAAACTCTAAAGAGGCTGGCTAGGCCTAGGATGCGCTAGATTGAAGTCCTAGCAGGTCGGGCTGTCTGGGCCGTCTTTTTTGACAACTCTACATAGGATTAATCAAGAACGATTTTTTGGGACCATCCCATTTCTAAGGGGACCTTTATCTACTAAGGTCATATGTTCTACAAAGTTAAGGGGTATCCTAATATGATAAAATGATTAAATTACCTTTTATTAAACTAATATTAAACACTAACCCTAATGATATTTAAACTTAAATCTGAACCTAAACCTAATTTTATTCCTACCAAAATTACAACTCTTCTTCTCTCTTTTTTTCCCTTTTCATCTCCCGTAACCTAATCTAATCGTCCATTAAACAATGACTACACTGATTGATGAAGTGATTCAACAAAATCTGGTTGTTGATGGTGGAGCCAAAATCAAGACCCAAAAGAAAGAAGCAAAGGCTGAATCTTCCAGTCCTAATATTAGAAGGTAATTCTCGACAAACCCATTCATTTCTATCAGTTTTTTGATTCTTATTTAGACTTGAAATCATGAAAACTAATATTCAAAATGTAGTATTAGTGAAAAGTTCGGTTAGGACACCAGCCGAACTTTCTGTTAGGAAGAAAACCAATAAAAGTTCAGTTGAGAATAACATTTAGAGGCTAGCCGAACTATGGTTTTGACATTGATTTTTCAACCAAACTTTTTTGTTTAGTGAAAATAGTAGGAGTTCGGTTAAATCGATAATAAACTTTATCAACCGAACTTTTCCGGTAAGAGATATTTTTTTTCCATTTTCCGAACATTACTCTGTTTTTGGTAACTTTGGTGTCAAACCTAGCCGAACTTTGTGATTGTTGACCAAACTTTTTGTTCGGTTAATTCGATAAATACTATTCATAGTCGAATATTTACATTTGTTTATCCACATTAGGATCCAAAAGAAGGTAAAGGCACTGGAAAAATAAAAGGAAAAGAAAAAGGTTGCGATGGTTGAAATGGATGAAACTCTTTCTCCGGCTCGAAAGGATGAAATTCTTTCCCATCCTCTTTTCAATTTACGAAAAGGAGTTACTCCTGAAGAAATATATCAAATGATGCTGGATGATCTGGATTTTTCACAAATGATGAACGATCCTGATTGTGAATGGAACAGTCCTGACAATCCACTCAACTACGTTGAAGTTCCATCTTTGGATAAAGGATCAGAGGCAGAAATGATTCAAATGATAGAGGTTGATCCGGATTTTGATCCTCGACTCTTTTTCAGGGAAAAGACTTTTCAGGAGTAAACCCATACTACAACGAAGTTGGTGAGTACATAGGTTCATTCGAGGAAGATTAAGTTGTTGATGATCCTAAGGAGAAGGAGAAGAGAAGGATAAGAAGAAGAAGAAGAAGAAGAAGAAGAAGAAGAAGAAGAAGAAGAAGAAGAAGGAGAAGAAGAAGGAGAAGGAGAAGAAGAAGAAGAAGAAGAAGAAGAAGCGAGTAAAAGTTGTTGATACTAGGACCAAGCCGAGAGTAACAAGGAGTGGAAGAATTTCATGAGATCAATGAGATTGATCTCTTTGAATATTTATACTTTGTTTTCTTTCGTTTTTTCTCGGATTTTTTAAGTTATTTTGAACGATTTCTTTGAACAATATGTAGTAAGTGATGAACATGGTATGTTATTTTGTTATTGGGTTTTATTTTATGTTGAAACAGTATTATGAAGTTAGATGTTAAGTGAATTTTCGGTTAGCATCGTTTAAATATTTAAAAAAGAGAAACAAACTTTTATTTTTCATTTGAATTATAGAGTTCGGCTAGTCATAGCAAATTTCGATCTAGCCGAACAATGGGTTTGGTTAATAAACCAAGTCTTCGGTTGGCATCGTTTAAATTTTTGTAAAAACAGAGAAATGTGTGGTTCCTAAAGGGAATTGAATTGTTAGCCGAACAATAAATTAAAGAGTTCGACTAGGTATAACAAATTTCGATCTAGCCGAACTTATAGGTTAAATAGATTCGTTGGGGCCTTTCTCTATATAAATGTTACACTTTCTAAATCATTTTGCACCAACTTTTCTCGTATTAACTTCTATTTTGACACCAATAATCTCTTTTCCTCCAATTTTTTACATTTCTAGTCATTCACCGTTGAGGACGATGTAATGCTTGTTAAAGCTTTCATTCCAGCTTACCGTGAAAGGCTTCATGCACGTTATTCGATGTTTGGAAGAGTCAAAGAATTTCATTTCGAATTAGATGGCAATCCTAAAAACCCTAAATGGTTAGTATTATCCGAAAGATTTGAAATGCTACAATATAAGTTGCGAGAATACATTAGAATATTCAGTTGGGTAAAGCGATATCATCGCAGAGCTACTCCTGAAGAGAAACTGAGTATTTAAATACGATCCTTTATCTTGTGAATGGAGTATTATTGGTTTTGAATACTAACTTGTCAATTTTTTAATTTTTAAAGTGCTAGAGTTCAATCCCTTTGAGGAATACGTCATGGTGGAACAATATTCGAGTACGAGATATATTGTACGTATTTGAAGACATATGCCCCGAGATTTCTTAGACAACTAGAACGTGAACGGAGGTAAAGATAGCCGAACTTTAATAGTTTAAGCCGAACATTTTTAGTTTCCACACTTTTCGAAAAATATAGCCGTTAAGAACAAGTATTCTATATATACCCAGCTACTAGTTCACGTTTAAAATCACATCTTTACTTAAAAATGACAATCACTAATGCTAGCTTTACTCTAGATGAAGATTTATCTCTTTGCAACTATGTGCTTTTTATCCAAAGAAGGGTGAAAAACGACGTCAAAATGGTTTACTTAGTATGAGTTATTGGGGTAGAATTCTTGAAACCTTCTGCACCGAAACAGGTAATCCTAATAACAGGGATTGTCCGGCGTTGTTTTGTAGATTTCAAACTATAAAAGAACAAGTCGAAGAGTTTATAGCTTTAATCCGGGTTGTCAATCGATATCGACTTAGGGGTGAAACCAATCTTGATGTTGTAGTGCGAGCTCGAGAGGAATGGAGAAGATGGAAAGGAAAGAATTTCGAATACGAAGCTCATTATATCATCCTTCGTAGGTTTCTCGTAACACGTATGGGGTGTTGAAGATGCTAAAAATATAATCGATTTATATATTTGTAATTATATGTTAATAGAAATATTGGTTTCTAACCTTCTTATTGTGTGTTATTACAAATATTGGTTTCTAGCCTTGTAATTCAATATTAGTAGCATATTTAACAAAAAAAAATTGAAACTCTTGTGTAATGTTTGGTTATGTGTAAAAAGTTCCCCTAAGAATTGCACTTAGTTATATTCAATTTAGCTATAGAAATAGTACAACTTGTACTCACTTAGAGCAACTGCAACGGACGAGGGTACCAAAGAGTAAAGATTACATTTACTCTTTGGTCGCCCAAAAAGAGGCGCAACGGGAGAGTAAATTTAGTTTTTCGGCGACTATATGTACAATATCAGAGGAGTTTTCTCAAAAACTTATATATAATCGGACGCTCTTCTAAATAGACGTTAACCAAAAACGCCTGGGCAGAAAAGCGTTTAGAAACACGGACGTTCGGTTAGAGCAGCGTTTGATGAAACGCTTGGACAGAGAAGCGTATGAAGTAACGCTTGCCAAGGAGAACGCTGGGGGGACAAACGCAAAGCTAGAGGACGTCCACTGTTCCCTGCGCTCACCCAAGACCACGCAGAGAAGTGTAACGCTCCTCCAGATGGACGCCCAAATCTCAAACTCAGCCTTAGGTGGACGTCCAATTGGGACGCTCCTCCAGCAGGGCGTTGGCACAACATACGTCTCCTTACAACAGCGTCCGTGTGACTAACGTTTTTCTACAACAGCGTTTTACAACAGACGTCATTTTAGTTGGACGTGCGATCATATTTATTCCAGAAACCGTTGTGGAAAAAAAGATAAAAAAAACCAATTTTTTTAGTATTTGGTATAGTCGCATTGTTGAAGTTACCCTTAGGTCATTGTTTTTAAAAGAACAATTAAGTTCAAATACAATCATACCCATAAGCAAGTAGTCAACCGAACAAATAATGCTCCAAATATTGACAAGTACAGACAACATAGATTAATTTAAGGAAGATTATAACATCACTAAAATCCAACATGTGAAAGGATATAAAACCCACGTGGAGAAAACGAAGTGAAAATGACACTATATCGGGATACCATAGCATGCTCACACCAAACACAGTAAGAATGAGACAAATTGGTGGTTACATTCACTATCCCTTTCATTGTTTTCCGATCTCTAGCACAAACGTTTAACGGAGTACGAATAGCACCTTTGACTAAAAAGTTACGGACAGTCTACCTTTCACAACAATATCCAGTGCTCAATGACAAATGATAAAAATGCATAATTAATGTGTTTAGTATGTCTGGATGGGATAACCTTAATCATCTAAAGTGCTTCCATAGTTCTAACAGAGCTTCATATAGATAATAAGTACCCATCAATTTAAAAACTAAGTTGGACAACAATATTTTTCTAATAATTCAAATTTAATATAAATTTAACACTCTCATTCGAACTAGGATTCTATAACTAGCCATGAATATGATACAATGTCCCTTACTCTCCTCAATTCATAAATACGCTGAATTCCACTAAATCATCTAATTCCATTTCATTTTGTTCCATTCGTTCCATTCACTGCCATACTCCATACCAAACAGCTAATATACGACCTGTGGTCTACTTGACCCAAAAGGCATCACCATCGAAACGGATGAATTCATACATATATACGATTAAATTGATGTCTAATAAGTATATCTACTAAGGTTGACTAATTCTGTAGTTAATCAATTCATAAAATAATTGTGATACAATCAGAACTACACTATCAACAAATTAATAACCATACTAGTTCAACAGTTAAGAACCAAAGTAAATGATCAGCCTTACCACCATCAATTTGTTCAAAATCAGACTCATAATTGTAATGGGTTTACCTTAGTTAAATCAAAATGATGAAACAAATTAAAACTCACCAAAAAATCACCTATACCATTATTGAAATAAGAAAGGAGATCAATAAGAACATTTTCCCTTTTTCTTTTCGATTTGAGACTTTTGTCAAACAGTTTGTGGGCATCTCCCTGTTGATAGAGAGATATGTCTTATGATGTTGTGTTTTGCCGCTTATAGAGCTTCTCTTCAACCTGCAAACTACAATTGGATAGGAACCCAACACTTTCAGTCATACAAAAAACCTAAAGCACTCAAAATCACAACCATTCATCACCCTAGACCATAGACAACAGCTCAATTCTAGACTGTTTTCACGACTTGAACCTCTCTCCAAAATTTTCATTCAATTTCAATATACAATGTACCACAAAGCCAGCAGTAACATCCCTTTCTCATTTCGATGTAGGTTGTCTAAAAACCAAACCCAAACTAAAACAGATTGGTACTTAATTTTACCGTGTTCTCGCACTACACTTTACCCAAATCTTTGAGACTTATGCTAAAATTCCTTCAAACATAGAACCAAATTCAACTCAAAAACTTTACCCAAATCTTTGAGAAACTTATGCTCAAATTCCTTCAAACATAGAACCAAATTCATGAATGAAGAAGATAAATATGAAAATACAGATTGGAGGAAAATATGAGAATCATTTTTCCTCCTTCCCTCTTGCTGCCGAGAATGATGATACCCTAAAAAAAATGGTCATAAAAAAGGTATATTGGTTGAAATGCATGGGAGTTTAGTACATAAAATTGGCACATGCCTTTACAAGAAAAGCCACCTAGATAATAATAATAATAAAAAAAAATTCTCTTGACGAAGTCTACATATTGACCGCTTCACATATAAAGTAGAAATCATTTTTTTTAAAGTACTTTCTCTGTCAACTGAAATTTCCAACTCTAACGGGTTTTGACCCAAAATCCAGATAAAAAAAAAGCGAGTATCACATAATAAGAGAACCTACTTCTATTTGTTTTAGAGGATCATTTAATCCTCTAATATACCAACAAGCAATTTTAAACATTAGGAATGCCGGTAAGGTTAGGCAATTTCTTACCTCTACCAGACTTCTTCAAGTCAAAGCCCTTTGAAGTTAGAACTTGCTCTGAGACCTCAGTCATAGAAAACCTATGAATAAAGTGAGCTTTAGCACCACCACTTACTCTACCAGAATCAGTAGATTTAACCCCCATATCCTTACCATCACCCTTAAGATCATTTAATTTGGAGAGAATATTTGATTTTTTTTCCACCAACACTTCAAACATATTTGAAGTCTTCACAAAAGACCTATTAATTTCCATTGAGTTAGATTTACCATTTTTAGCACCAGAATCGACTTCAGATACATTTTCCTTACTGTTGTTTTATACTTCTACTTGACTAACAACTTCGCCCTCGATCATAGGTTTCAACCCATCGTTGTACTAAATAATTTTATTAGATTGGTTAGCACTTATTTACTAACTTTATTTGATTGGTTAACTAGTTAACAAATAATCTAAATTTTTGTAAATCTTAAAGTTTGTTTACTATAAAATAATAAAAAATCTAAAAAATTAATTAGAGAACAAACAAATTTACCGCATTCGAAATCCTTAATAATACTTGGAAAACTTGAGACCTATGGTTCTTATGGATTAAATAATAAAAATGAAACCAGTGATATTGATCGTTTTAGAAAAGTGGTAAAAATGTGTTTGTTCGCTGAGACTTGTGAAGATTCGTTTTAGACCTATTTCTGAATTAAAATAGAAAATAAGTAAAATATTTAACAGTATTTGGAAGAACTGGAACTCCGGATTCCACCAAAATCACTTCTGAATGATTTCTACAATGATTCTTTAACAATTATAGCTCTTTTATTGACTTTGTTTCTTTGCAAAAAGTAGATTTCTAAAATATTAACTGTAAATTACAAGCATGGCACATCAGAAGCTCTTAAGTCCCAGCATACACCATCAAACAAAATCACAACTAATTAAGAAAAATCATAAATCAATTAAAAATCAATGCAAAAGTCATTAAGAATCAAAAATAGTTACCATTCATTCATGAAATATGGCTTCCTCCATTGTCCCAGTGGTTGTGTTTATCTCATCTTGCTCAAAACACCATCAAAAGATTGGTACGTGGTTCAAAAGTGCTTGAGAAGAAGAAAAGAAGCTAAAAATAATAAAACATGAAATTTGCAACGCTTTCTGGGCGTTACAGATTAACTGTTACAGTTCAAGATAAACGTTGCAGAATGAAGATAAACGTTGCAAAGTGGATGAAGGAACCATGACAAAGTGGTTGAAGAAACCGTCGCCTTATCTTCTGTTTTTCGTGTTCCTCAACAGCAACAAAGAACTTTTCTTGTGATGAATTTTTCTCCTTCTGTTTAGCTTCCTGAGATCGACCCAACCTTCCTCACCTCTTTTGTGACTCAAACAACTCTTTGTATACACCACCAGATCAAGGAATGTCTAAGAGAATTCCTCCCTGGAGTCTGAAACTCTCTACTTGCTTTCTTCTATCTCCTCTGCTTTTATAGGTATCAGAAAACCTAATAAAACTTTTCTAAGTTGATCAGGACTCCATCCAAAACCAATTGAAACTCGTGATAATCTAAATCCTGAGAGTCATCATCTTTTCCGGCCAAGCTACGAATCATTCTCTCCTTATCCTGTTTACGCGTCTTTTGGTTGTTAAGAACCTCTCAATCGATATACTAGAATCCTAACAAAATATTTCTTCTACCTGTTGCAAGTAACTTCCAAAAATAGAACCCAGAATATCCCAAAACTCTCTCCCTGAATTGTCGAGAATAGTTATTTTTTCTTAATTCCAGCTCAGTTAGCAGTCCTGTTGTGTTGTAACAACTCATAACAAATCAAACTGTTGAGAAAATCCAACAAATCATCGACCAAACCTTGCCCAAAAAATTCGCAGGTGAAATGATTCTTTTCCCGCCATTTTTCATTTTCAAACAAAGGGGAAGAGCTTCCCCTATCCAAACTGCGGGTTCCTTTAACAATTTTACTGGTGCCTTAACAACTTTTTGAGCCAATTTTTTCACAAATGTTTATTTACCAAAAGTACCTACAAACACATAAAAAACCATAATAAGTACAAAATAGAGAAAATTAAGGACAAATAAGACACTAAAAAGTGTCTATCAGATATCTTCAGACTCTCTCTTGAACTGTATTAGGGAGCCACCCAAACACCGTATTCAACTCAGTCCACCCACCTCTTAGCATGGTATACTGACTTCTCTCTTGATGTCCCGATATATGGCCCTCGAGTACACCGGTGCCCGTCTGTTGTCTAACATTGTGGAACTCCTCCTCTATATCCTGATTCTAGTCCACTCCACTCTTTGGGACGCTTGATGATTGCTCTTTTCTGTTTCTTTTATTCTGTAAACTCATTGTGGCAGAAGATTTTTTAGAGTAAAAAACTTTGAAAAAAAATTTGAGAAAATTTTACGTGAAGGAAACTATAAAATTGAGAAGGAGAATGTGTTAATTTATAGGCAACAAAGTGTTGGTCGGTAGCGACATAGTTTCTGTCGAGCGAAAGAGTCTTCCTCACAAGCGACAAAAACTCTGTCGCTTACAACGTTTACCATAGTGGCATGGCTAGTTTTCCCAGCCACATGGCTAGGAAAACTAACCATTTGACAAGGTGCATATGACTTGTTTTATTCCTAATAAGAGAACCTACTTCTACTTGTTTTAGAAGATCATTCAATCCTCTAATATTCTAACAAGTAATTTTTAATATTAGGAATACCGGTAAGGTTAGGAAATTTTTTACCTCTAGCAGACTTCTTCAAGTCAAGATCCTTTGAAAAAACCTTAGTCATAGAAGATCTATGATTAAAGTGAGCACTAGCACCACCACCTATTCCACCAGAATTTGAAGAACTAGTCCATATCCTTACCATAACCTTTAAGATCATTTAAATTAAATAAAATATTTAAATTTTTATCCACCAATGCTTCAAACATATTTGAAGTCTTCTCAAAAGACCCATTAAATCCAGTTGAGTTAGGTTTACCATTTTTAGCACCAAAACCTACTTTAGTCTTATTCTTCTTACACTTATATTTTACTCATACTTGAATAACAACTTCACCGATTATAAGTTTCATCCAATCGTTCTACTAAATAATTTCATTAATTGTTTAGCACTTAACTTTATAATTTTATTTGATTGGTTAAGTAGTTAACAGTATTATGCATGTCAAGAATTTCGTCTCTTCTTACATGACTCTTTAAATTAAAACGAAAATACTTTGTAGACTCCGGATTTTGACACCAAAAACATACCTCGTCTATGTGTCCTATAGTCCATAACATTCAATCCATGACCCACTGTAGTTGTGGGTAGAGTTGTACATGGTAACGGTTTTCCGCTAAAACCGAACCGATTAGGATGAAACCGAACCGAACCGATTAGTAGTGGAAGGGTTTTGGTAAAAAAAAATCAGTAACCGATATTAACGGTTTCGGTTTTGGTTTGTGCTCAAAACCGAACCGAACTACCATGGAAAACCGGTTATCTAGTATGACTAGTATTTTATTTTTTTTAAATTTTTTGGTGAAACTAAATGAAGATGTAATGTTTATGTTGTGTTTCAGAATGTTTATGAATTTTGAATGTGTATGAAATATAAATGTCTGTAGGTAGGTTTAAAAATATTTGAATTGTGATCTATTTTTTTTTTAAGATTTGAACTGTCAGTTTCAGAAAACTGACATAACAATCGGTTAACGGGAACCCACTGGAAAAACCGAAACCGGATAAAACCGGCTAGAAACCGAACCAATGGTTAACGGTTCAATAATAGTAAATTTTTTTAAAACCGACATTAACGGTTTCGGTTTTGGTTTGGCTGAAAACCGAACCGAAACCGACCATGTATACCCCTAATTGTGGGATCCAAAATATTCACCATTTTAGATCTAGAGTTTAGATACATACTATATAAGGATGTAAATATGTGGTGCTAAAAAGCAGGATCTCCCTAGCACAGTCGATTATTGTCACCGTAAACACTCAGTCATAGTGTACTAAAAACTTGGAATCGATGACAACTAAAAGTACATTTACTTGGAACACATGCTAATTAGGTGGGGCCCATGTGCTTTTTAGCTGGCATTTTAAGTCGAGAATTAAATCAAAAATGATATAACCACCGAGTGTTGGGTTTCGCGGGTTATCCCGACCCTCACAGAAGGAGACCCACGTCCTATAAATACCCCATGTTAATCCACGGTTTGGAAAGAGGGACGGTTTTCTGTAAGGGTCGGGATAACCCGTGGAACCCAACCTCGGTGGTTATATCATTTCTGGAATTAAATTGAACTGAAATTAGTCTTGAAAGTCTACCAACTGCTTAAACGGTATGCTTCAACAAAAAAAACCCTGCTCAAACGGTCACTCCAGTCTTTGTGCAAGGGATACAATGGACGACGACTAATCTAAAGTTAAGGATTAATTAAGCGCTCGGGATCCCTTAACAAAAGGTTTTGACAAAACCTTTCAACAAAATTTGCTAACCGTGTGATCCCATATATCTAACGTAATTTACTTTTAGTTTGTGTTTGGCTCATTCGTTCAGAAGTCCAAATGTAATTATAGGAAATATAATAAATGAATAATTGAGAAAGTTTCTGAAAATGATTAACTGCCTCAATTATATTCATTAGGTTGATTATTCATCTTCTTCCCATACTATTAAGTATCTATTAATAACGGTAGATCTCCTTGATTTACCGCTTCAACATATAAAAGCTTGAAGTTGCTTTTGTCAGGAATGTTTTAATTAAATTTCCGAGTACAAGACCGATGAAAATAGTATATATATACATTAGATCATCAATGAATGCTTCCAGAAAATAAACAATTATGATCATTATACATACTCCCCACTTAGTTATGATCAAACTTTAATTCAAATGCAAATGGGGCTTCACATGATTAGTTAAAGTGCTCCTGTAATCTTATTACTACAATTTTTTTGCGAGCAACCAAGGAGATGAAGACGTACCACAATCCAATCCCCCATCTTTATTTAGGATGGGGAGATTTATCCTATGCCCCATCAAAAAACGCTCCTATCAAAAATTTATTCCCATCTTTATATCATTTAGATATGAAGATGATCTAGACACTCAAATACCTAGCCTTCCTTGGTTACGCCTTGCTAGTAAAGAGCTGTAGTCTTGCAATTGTTGGAGGACTTCTCAAACGAAGAGCTAGGATTCTCAGAAAGTATCACAGAAGATGCTATAACAATGTCAGTCACATCTTTATATTTTGGAAGAACGCTATTATCACTATGTCAGTAGTACTGAACTCAAGCCAGCACTCTGTGATTTGATTAGACTGTTGGCTTCCTAGATGAATACTGGAAATTTAGATTGGCCACCAAACTAATTTCGTAGAATTATTCCTGGACTTACAAATCTATAAAATATACATGCCTCAACCATTCATTACACAAAAGACTGATCCATCTAATTTATTGAAGAACTAAAAAGGGAAGAATGCTTTGCCAAAATACTCATTCACTTGATTCTTGTTCTCTCAATCACTCAGTGGCCTTGCCTTTATGTCTGCTAATACGCCTTGAACCTTTGTTATTACTACCAGTCTCCAACAAATAACAAACCATAGAATCAGCATCATCCCCAAATATGCTGTAAGCCTCGACTACTTGCAAATAACTGAACCCCATCGACAACACCGTTTGCATGCTGTTGCTCAGAATTGTATCAGGCTTTGCCCTTGGCTCACTCTGTGCTGATGATCCTGCTGTAAAAGATTGAAATGAATTTATAGATTAAAAAAAAACAAATGTAAATCAATGGCTAGAAAGAACGTAATATTAGGTCCTTGCTAAAAACATAAATAAAACCCTAAACTACAGAACTTCAGAGATAGTTCAGCCTCTATGCACATCATGCTCATAGGGTAGCTCTCATCTGTTATGTGAGTTTATATTAATAGTAGTAAGTCGAGTTAGTAACTGATAGAAAAGGAAAAAAAAACAGAAAAAAGTTAGTAATTGTAATTGATAATGCTATTAGGCAGATTAGCGTTAGTTAAAAGGTGGTGACGCTTCCGCGTGTAGCCTTGTAAGTTGCTCATAGTCTCACGTAGGCTATGCATAGTATTTAATGTGTACAGGACTTCATTAGTAGGCAATTTTGTAAAACAGGCTATGTTCGCATTAGAACCAAAGGTTATTTCGTCTTTGGATACCTCAACCTTGCCCTCTACATTTTTAGCAGCTGGATGTATTCAATTTTCGCCCTTCCACAACAGAATATGGAGAAAACAGGGTAAATCCCCAACAAGTTATGAAGGATACAGTAAATGAGGCAGAGTTCATATTTGAACCAAAAGTTACTATCTTCTTTGAACACCAACTTGTCCTTCAACAAGAGTCACTATGCCGAGGCTCTCATACTTATCAAAAACTAAAATATCCTTTGGTTTCCCATGCTATTCCACATAAGAAACTCACTAAGGTAAGATATTTTAACACTCTACACACGATATGAAAAAAAAATAAACAATTGGCTCGAGACCATAAGAACAACTAGGATATTGGAAGTCAGAAACTTACTTGCACCAGAAGATGAAGGCTCTGCACTAGAGGTGGAAGACTCTTGAAAGCTAAGCTTCGGTTTGAAGCTATCATCACACTCAGCTCGTGAAGCTTCTATTACCATGCGCTCCATTTCCTTCTCAGTCAGCTCGAGATCTGAATAAAATGTACCCTCGGCAAGAAGCGCCTGTTTTCAGACAGAGAATATAACTTAGAAACAACGTGATCGCCTAATGGATATAGTTAGGAGCGAAAAAGTAATAATCAACGTAGAATAAGACTCAAGAAGATCGTCTAATAATTTAATTAAGAGCAAAATGAGAAATCTAAGTATGTTACATTATCTATCTGTTGGTCTTGTTGAGCTTTAATAGCAGCCTTTATTTGATCCCTATCAATGTTTGCCTGTTCCATATTAAAAACAAGCAAAAATGAGTCAGCTCTTACCAAAACAGACCCAAGTGAGAATTCAAACACACGAAATAAGAAGCAGAGAAAAAGTTCCTACTTACCCCCTCAAGACTGCTGAATCCAAGGCCAGCACCAATGGCCAGTCTGCGAGGATCAACAAGTGAATTGTAGTGGTTACCACGGTGATAACTTAGCCGAATAGGTGGTGTGTCTGTATTATAGCTTCCATGGAAAGTGTTGATAGGTTCTGTGTTAACAATTTATAGGTGAGAAACAAGAAGAGAATATATGTAATGTGTAGTGTAGGACCATTGATCATTAACATTAGATAGATCGGAACCTGTGCTGTAAGAATAAATATGGATAGGGCGGTTGTACATTTCACATAAAGCCTGCATCTCAACATTGTTTCCATATACCTGTCAGAAGACGCATAACAAAGAATGGAATTCAAAAATCCATTAACGAAATGCACAGAACCTTCCACAGATCAAAATCCCGTCAACTTAAGCCAATAACTAAGCATTACAGTCCGTGGAGAAAAAAAGGACAAGTAGTCACTGATGCAGACACAGGGTTACGAAACAATATCAAATCAGACAACTGCAAGTTTTAGCATTTCCACAGAATAGAGAAGATAGTGTGACACATACCTTGTCTCGCCTCTTCCTTTTACAATAAGATGTAAAACGTTCAGTTATAAACTGTGAAAAGTGATCCCTTTCTCTTTCCTGTAGGGGTTAAGAAAATTGAAGTAAACCACAATTCGCTAATGGTGACAAAGTTCCCGAAGAAAACCTTCATGCGCATATCAGGTTACTAGCTAACCTAGTGGGATAATCATGTTCCCATCATTGAACTTTACATTTCTTACTACTGATTTCCTAAGGACGAAGTAACAGATAGCTGTACATGTAGATGAGATAGTGGAGCAAACTTAAAAATACACATAAGCTGCCTAGGCGTAAGAAGAAGGCATACCTCATTAAAGGACTCAAAAGTTACAAAATAAATCACTAAAAAAGGAGAAGACTTGCCAATAATGGGCCATTTATATGCTTATGGTCTACTACACAGTGACGGAATTGGGGGGTGGCTGAGGGGTGCTACAGCCACCCCCAAATCTCTAAAAGGCACCCAAATTTTATTTTTTCATGTGTATTTTTTGAAAATTTTTTTATAGCCCACCCAGAAATTTAATATTTAGCCCATAATATTGTTTTAGCCCATCTAGACTTTCAATCCTGCTTCCGTCGCTGCTACTAGAAGGGGTAAGTATTTAGAAGCAAGATTAACTCCACACTTCAGATAGAATTCCTTTAAAAAGATAAGCAAATCCACATACCATGTAGTCAATGCACATATGTCTAGTCAAATCATATGCTTCAGTGTCTCCGTACACTTGATCAGCAACAGCACGAAACAGGCAGTTTCCATCCTCCAGCATGCGCTTAACTTCTAAACCTTTGCCTCGTCTTATATCGAGCTCAAACTGGCGTTCTCTTTCCTGAAAATACGACGTCCCAATGTTTTAATACGATTGTATTTTCATGCAAAAGAAATTTCATTAGATCAACCGCAAGCAGTTACAACATTAACATGATCCAGAAAAGCTGCTCAACAAAATCAGGAGGCCTGTCGAATCAGATTTTAGTTTTTCCATAAATCCTAATATGTTTAGGTAGATTATCAGCTATAATACAGAAGACATTAGTAAGATGAGTTACTGTCACAAGAATGCAAACTACAGCGAAAAAATGAGAATGCAGTCGTACAAAATATAAGGCTCTTAAAGTCACAAACTTCCTATATTGATTTAATCGGTTAGTCTCCAGCTGCTTGGCAAGCAGAATTCAAATTAATACAAAGGCCATGGTGGTACTCAAACATTTGGATATCGCACGACATGGGCCCAACCACGATCACTAACAACAACTAGTAAGCTATGGAAAGGTTTATATTCACATCAGAATTTTCCTATTTTATAAATCGGATAACTTTTTTCCTCATTAATCAATTAGACACCCTTTTTCTATCCTCTTAGAAAAAAAAGGGGTTTGGAATATCAGTTCTTTCTCACATTTTGGTATGTCTGAGCCACAAAAACATGCAAATGCCACAAATATAAAGATATATGCACCAACTATTAAGAAACAGAACTTACTGCATCATCATAGGATGGCCCAAAACAGTGGCTCTGCTCATCTGCACTGTTGTAACCTTCAGCCTCACCACAGGTCCTTGGAGATGACGAACGGGAACCAGATGGTGAAGTCCGAGTTGAAACAACAGACCAACCAACAGCTCTTCTAGAAGGACCAATCCGCAGAGCATTTGAACCTCCAGAACCAGTTCTCCTAGAGCTTAAGTTTTCTGCCAAGGGTTTGGGTGGTGGAACAGGAGGAGGCGAGCCTGAGCTCTCGGCAGCTTTATGTGAAAAGCCAACACTAGAACCCTCAATCAGATCTAAATCAAGCTTCTCAGTAATCCGCAACCCATGAACTTTTCTCGCAGCAACATCTGCAACAGCATTATCACTACCAACAATTTTCTCCTTGTCACCAAACTCACTAGATGTGGTCAAATTCCCAGCTTCCTGCACATCCTTAGAACCTAATTTCTCATCTCCACTACCGGAGAACTCCACCAAATCCTCTACTTGCACCACCACCATCTCCTCCTCGCGAACATCACCTTCTTTCACAGTAGGAGTAGGAGTAACCTGAGCACCATGAAACTGTTGTTGTGTTGATGCTGCCGAAGATGAACTAGCTCTACTCTGATTCGAAGAAGAACCACTAGTACCTCGTTGAACTAATATACGAGTCATTTTTCAGAAAAATCCCTATCCAATCAAAAATCCAAAGTGATTACAAAGCCGTAAACAAAAGTTTATCTCTTGCCCTAGCTTTAGGAACGGTGACCCCAATTCCTTTACTGTATGATTCTTTCCAGGTCAGTGCCTTTTGTTCTTCACTAATCAATCTCTGCATTCCCCAAACAATTCTCATGAGAACCTCAACTTTACCAAGAAAACCCTCAAGAACCAGATATTGAATAACCCTAACTCCCTAGCTTTAATTAAAGATTGTTCCTTTTTTTCTTTGCTGATTTGAATTTCACCTCTTCTTCAATCTATAATAATTATTATCGTTATCCATCTCAATTTACGCAATTAACCTCATCCTGTCAAAACCCTACACCAATTAATCCCCAATATAAACCAAAATAAATGAAATCCTAACCCTATAAAAAAAAAAACTAAAAAATTACCTTTAAAAATTTCGAAAGAGCATTCAATAAGAAACAAAAATATTGGATTTTGAAGCTGAAGAAGAAATTTGTGGTTTTTTTTTTTTTTTTTGTGGTGAATGGGGTAAAGACTAGAGAGACCAGAGAGCAAAACACAGTAGAGAGAGAGATGAGAGATAGTGAAAGTTTGGGAGAGGAGGTTAAGGTTTTTATTATTGTGGTGGGGGTTGGAGAGAACAAAGAAAGAGACACCTGATATCCGTTAGATCATGGTTTTGATAAGTTGATTAATATTGATCGTTTGATTTTTAATGTACAACATGTGGCGGTAGTTTAAGGTAGTTTAGACACACGTGCATATCTTGTTGTTTCTAGAACGTGTGGATCAGATCATTTTTGTCAGACTTCTAATTTAGGGTTACCGAGGTGGGAGTGGCAGTAAACACTTACCAGCTCGTGCAACTGCAATCACTTTAACTTATTTTTTCATTTTTTCTTCTTTTTTCTTCTTTTTGTCCTTTAGTGAAATTTTTACCCAATTCACTTCATACTTGGGAATCAGATGCTCAAATCCAAACCCACCGAGTCTATCAACAACCAACCAACCAACCAAGTTAGAACCATCCAGCACAGACCATCATTGTTATATTATAGCACTTCTATTGCAATTGCGGTAATCGTTATAACAGACGAAGAAGGCGATGTCCTGGGAGAAAGGGCTTTCAACTGTATAGTTACAAAAGAGCAACGTCTCTGGGAGCCCTAGCTGCAATCAGATGGCATCACCAACTCAAGAAGCAAATCTGCAACATGGAGTTCAAACATAAACCACTGGTGAAGAAACTAAAATTCAACAAATTGTGCGATGATTGATGAAAAGTGTGGAGTTATTTTGCTACTTTAGACAATTTAATTGTATTTCCTTAAGGCATGGTTGGCTGCCAAAACTAAAAACAATCACTAGAACATATGCTTCAAAAATTTGAGATGGTAGCAACAGTCCTTTATTTCCAAGTTGTAATATTTTCAGCAGATAAAATGCTACTCAGGTTTCTTCCCTGAGTAGTTAGTTGCTTTTTCTATAATCAGTTTCGAGAAGGGAAAAAACATTTCTTATGCCCAACTAGGAAAACAATAGCTAGATTTTAGAAACAGAAATGTATACAAATTGGAATATCTAGAGATAGAAAGAAATCAACCTTAGATCTGATATAAAGGAGTACAACAGCTAGATTTTACCAAAACACATCTGTTTTCATAGAAAAAACCCCACAAATATCTAAAGTCTTTACAAAAAATCAAAAAATTAGAAAAACCATAACAAAAACTTAACCATCATGGTACCAACTAGAACCAATCCTTCAAACTAATCAAACACATCAAACAACTATAATTGACTCAACATTCAACAAAACCATTTAGGGAATTTAACAATAACTAAATCAGACCACAACTAAAATGATAAAGAACACAACTTTCATGCTCCCATATTTACTGTTCACTAAACAAAATTAAATTCAAGTACATAATAAAAAGAGAATGAAGATCAAACATCTTACCTTTCTTACGAGAAATGGGAATTTGAACAAAATCCAAGCTTTATCTTTTTCTCAATTGCGATGAGAAGGTACTTATTGGATTGAGAAAATTCTACTTCCACTAGTACTAGTTATCAAGGACACAATCGTTACGAAACATAGCACCGAAATGAATTGAATATGGCTCAAGTATGAAACAGTATCCACAGAAACAAAGAAGTTTCCAAACAATGCGGGCTCAAATCGGGGAAAAGCTCTACCAAGGGTGATAACCAAGTTTGTAACTTGTTTATGTGAACATATCCCTTTCGACAGACTAACCCAAGATTCCATTTGGGTATCTCTTACTCTTCACTAATCTCAATAATACAACAAAAGACTCATACTGAATTGAAACAATTACTGACCTAAAATCCTTCTGCTCCATCAACATTTCAATCAATATCGGGGCGAGGGAGAAAAGATAGCAACAAGAGAGAGCGATAACCGGGCGATGGGGAGATTAGGTTTTGGATAGGGCTGCACAGGAACTGACCGGGACCGAAGGACCGAATTAGAACCGACAGAACTGTACCTGAAAAGGATTGAAAAGGACCGAACCATCTTATAATAAAGTTTAACAAGACAATTTATGATGTTAAAATTTATGTCCACCACAGTAAGATTCATACCATCTTTCCGCATAAGTCAAAGGCCTCATGATAAGCTAACAAGATTATGGAAAATAATATTAGAAGATCTATATCTTGCAGTTAAGTACTGCATTCTTTTCAATTGATTTTTAGTTTCTGATAGAAAAATAACATATGGTGTCATGGGGTCTGATTATGGATTGAAGGTGACTCCTAATACCCTTATTACCAAACCCACACACATTTCAGGCCAGAAACTTCATATCTTAAGGACTAACAGATTTGTTTATAACAAAAAGAAGTGCAAAAAAATTATAAAGTGTTTTAGAGTATAGGCTTTTGCACCTAGAAAGTAAAATTGGATTTTTAGATGAATAAAAACAATTAGTTTGAGCAGTTTTGATATTTACCTCTTTCTTTCCAATGTAGTTCTTAGCTTGACTATCCCCTTGTGTGATTCTGTCTGTTGTTTGTGATTCAAATTGGTTACCATTTATGAGATTCAGTGTAGAGACTTGCAAAGGATTTGTGTTTTGGTTTTCATGAACAATATTTTTTTGTCTTTTTCTAAGTCTAGTTGAAGTATCTCCTTCATCAGCAATACCAAAATATATATTTTCAGGCTTAACCACATATCCATCTTTTGGAGGGGTAAGGTAGTTTTCACTTCCTTATTATGATTCCACTTAAGAATTGTAACAACATTTCTTCCTTCTATACTTTTTTTCCTAGCTCCAGCTACAACCATCCCAAAATATTGAGGTTTTTGATGTGCTTTGTTGAGGTTCAGAGGAAAAACCTTGTGAGGTTGTTTCTCATAAAAGAATTTAATCCATCTTGTGCATCCAGAATTTGTTAATACCATGACTCCTCTCCTTAAAATGTTATTGATATCAATGCTTACATAAACCTTTATTGGTTCTCCTGAAGCAGGGATTGCATTTTCTGGATGGATTGCAATAACTTCACCCATTACATTTCCCATCTTCTTCAATGATTCATGATTCATGTGTTCTGGAAGAAGTTTCTTTAGTTGTATCCAGAAACTTGATGAGACCAGTCCAACTCTTGATACCTCAAATCAGTATAATAATCATATAAAATAACTGGTTGCCCATTAATGCTCCATGGTCTTTCTTCAGCAACTTTATTTAGGAGAATCCAATTTTTAAACGACTACCATTATATTTGAATCAATCCCTACCACCTTAACCTCATCTCCAGTTAGGAAAGGCTAAGTAGAAGATAAATGTTTTTCCACAACCTTAATCCCCATTTTTCCTTTAATAATGATTTTTTTATCAGACAACTCTCCCAAGCATCATCTTCTTCTAGTGCCACTGCCTCAGATAGATGAATAAGAGGTTCATTTATATCACCCAGTTCCAGAGTGGCATTCTTAAATTTTGTATCAAGGTCCACAACTCCATTAATATTCTTAGCCGCCATAGAGAAGCACTTTTGATTATGTATTTTTCTTTGACTTGATAACGGTGATAAATTAACAAAGCTTACAAAATAGAATATATTCATATGAGCGTACAACATGAGATTTTTTCCTCCAAAAATCTTTGTTTGTGAGATATTAGAGGAAAATATTTCTATACTTGAATTGGTTAGAGGAAAATTCTGGGTTGATCAAAATAAGAGAAAGAAAAAAAGATATTTTTAGGATGGGGCCAAGTTTATTTTTATAACAACTTTCTTTGAATTTGAATTGGCAGAAAGATCGGTCTGTGATTATACTAATTTACAATGGATAGACTCGACACCGATTCATCTTAAAAAAACTTTTCATGGCAACCAAAGGAATCACTAGAGCTTCAACAAGCTTTGAAACAACAGTAGCAAACGCTGTAATCACATTCAACACCATAGCAAAGGCTATCAGGGAGAGTACAAGCTGTAAACACATTGGGAAAAAAAATGAATTAGTTAGACATACTTAGAATTAAAAGTAAAATCAAAACTGCTTTTAAAATCTTGAAAGAATGGCATGTGATTTAAAATCCTTTCATATAAAAGTACTAAGAATAATTGAAAGCGGCTTTTACATTTATGAAAATGAGAGATTTAGAAGAAAACAATAGAATTTTTTTCAATATTTTTAAATACTGAATTGACTCATCAATCGCCGATCCTTAAAATGTCAAATAATACACGTATGCATATAAAAGCTGGGGTAAGCTGCGGAGTCGTAGAACTCTATAATATCAAGGAAGATTTCATGCTTCAAAAAGAAAAAAAAAAGGATTTCAACTCTGAACCAATCAATTCAACAAAATCGCACCACTCGTACTTGGACAAGAAAGACCCCCTGCCTCTAAGAGGTGCTTTAACATCTCATACAGTAAAAAGTTGCGTTTCATTTGTCCAAGACTGAGAAGGTTATTTCAATTCTAAACCAACTCGGGTCGGGATCTCTACTCCTCCTTGGAGAGTTTCGAGATCACATAGCTGGAATGCAAGAACATTCAATGTGGTATTCTTTAACCGGTAGCTAAGAGCCTAAGACTGGGTCTTGAGAAGGCTTTACACCTCTTCACATTTTGAATATAACCACTATACATTTTAAATATTTATTCATATTCTTATCTCTAAAGCGTAATGATTTTTTTTCTTTTTTTTTTTTTTTTTTGTACAAACCACCGTATATGTTTTTTTTAATAATAAAATTAGGTAAAATCTAAGCCGAATACAAGTCATGAATGTACTGACCAGCTTTTAACAAGTCCAAAGCCTAGTCAAGATTCACGACACAATTCAAACATTTAAAGAAACTCCTTGCCATCAAAAAGGAGTTTGGAGATTGTGTTATCGACAGAATGACACAAGATTAAAAGTACTGAAGTTTTTGGTTATGTTTATTATATTCAAACTAATAAGAACAAAAGCTAACCCTTTCACATAGGTAGCCTCCACAAGAGCTAGCCCTTTCACACAGGAGCAAAGGCAAAAATCTTAATATGAAAATGCAAAAACTTAACAGGGGTGTGATTAAGTATAAATGGACTTGAGAGTCCAATTTCTAAAAAATATTAGGTTTAGGATCAGCTGAGCTAGGTACATTATGCTTCAGGCTGGCTTTGCCCCTGCCTTCCCAGTTCGTACCTAGATGGGTCTTGTGAATTCTTTGTAAATCCTCCATAAGACATAGTCTAACAGTCTCATATATGCACTTATTATTGTCAAATACTCAGGGCCGTCACTGCCTAGAGCCTTAAGTTTTTATTTTTTCTAACAATAGATAATTTGTGACATGTTATAAGTGTTAAAGTATTTTGTTACACTAACAATTTAATTTGTTACTAAAGCGTCACTAATTTTTTAATTTTTTGAAAATAATAATCAATTTGGGGCTAGTTTATGTCGAATTATCAGCTTAGAACCTAAAATCTAACGAAAGAGGTTGAAAAAAATTGCAGCCTTCGACCGTATAACTTAATCCAAATTATCGCGTTAAATATATAAACTTATCTTCTTATGATCTAAAATTCTGACTGTTGCCCTGATTTGGTAACATATAAAAAAAGTCCCAAACTTTTAGTTTACCTAGAGCACCCCAAACGTGTAAGACGGCCATATAAATACTGCATGCCCGTTACTGCTAACTTTGTTCTTTTTTATTAGCTTCTTACTTAAGTGTCTACTTACTTTCTTCTTTTCTCTTTATTTCTTTCGTCAGATGGAGAAACAAAAAACAACACCTTCAAAAGGCACATATGTGTATATATATATATATATACATAAAATAAATAATTAATTGGTCAGACGAAGGGAGACCTTATGGTTACTCGGCTGTAAATTGTTAGACTCATTCTGATGGTTTTCAAAATTCAGTTTTAATTTATATATTTTTTCGAAATTGATCGATTCTCGATCATTTTTCTTCAAATTTTTTGCAATAGAGAGCAATTAGTTATTACATCTATTGGAAATTGAAACAGATTTCGATAAATATCACGTATGATCACAGAATTTCGAGATTGAAATTTCAATTAAAAAAAAATTAATTTTTCAATTTTGATCAATTTTACGTTGTTTATCTTCAAATTGTTTTCATTAGATGGTTAACTATCCTTATAATTTATATGGGTTGCAAGAAATTTATAGAAATTCGAAGAATTTTGAACCTGAAATTTATCCCAGAAAAACGGGTCACGTTCGGGTCAAATCGTGGGCGAGGAAGAAAGGCTCCATGGATCAATTTGGAACGGAGAAGTGTTCCAAATTGTGTGACTTCTGCAACCGTTGCAAAAGATCAGGAGGGTTGCTAATTTTTTTTTTAACTGTGGCTAAAGGTTTTCAGGAACCGTTGCTAAAGAACCTCACCTTTCGTTCCTTGTTTTTTTCCGTCGGCCTCCACATCGCAAGTAGTTGTCTTCAATCGGACCCCCACCGTGCGCCGCGGTCATCTAGTCTAGTGAATGACGCGTTATCGACTCGTCTGATCACAAACTTTTGGACTTATCACAGAACTTTTTTTTGAAGCATAGATTAGTACTTCTAATTAATTAATCTAACAACTAATTATTTAATGGTTATGTATAAAGTTATTATTTATAAACAATCAACTGTAAACCCAATTACATTCAACTAACCAGAAAAATGAGTCGTTATAGTATTTAGTTAAAACATGCCCACCAACAAAAGAAGAAAAAAAACACCACTATATATGACCTAACAAAAACATGACCTAATAAAGAGAGAGACCTTCAGTTGTCAAACATCAGACAAAGCATTAACACAATAAAGAAACAACAAAAACCATAGCACCGAAAAGGACTCCAAAAGCTTAGATCATAAAATGCGCTAATATAGATATTAAAGGTCATAAAAATTGCTTTTAGTTGAGCCAAAGACTGCATCACATGCATTGAGCTAAGAGGAGTATGGAGACGACTTTTACTGACCCAAAGCAACATCTTTTCCACTAAAAATATAACACCACGCAAAAGAAAGAATAAACAAACTTGCTCAAAAATAAAAAACGAAAAGCTATTGTAGAGTTTTCTTTTATACGGTCATGACTCATGCACTAAATATCCATTGCACAAACCAATTATACACATTAGAGCATCTGCAGTCGTCGACTATTTTGACGATCAAAGATTAAATTTGGTCGATAGTCGGTGAAATACAACCACAGTCGTCGATCAATTATAGTATTTAATCGAGGAAAATCATTGTTCCAGATTAAATTTCATCGTTGATCGACGACTAGGGCTGCACAGGAACCGACCCGAAAAACCGCATCCGTCCGAACCCGATAAAACCGCGGGTTTTATAACCGAACCGACCTACTACGGGTTGGTATACGGTTTCGAAAATTTAAAACCCGATCACCACGGGTCGGTTTACGGGTTTAGTGTAGCACCCGCCCGAACCCGCCCGTTTAACCCGTTTATTCTGAACCTGTGTTGCTGTACTGTTTTGTCAAGATGTTTTCACACTGACATGTACTTCAATACCCTTCCCTATTATTTTTTTGTCAAAGAGGACTCTCTCAGCTTTCAAACAAGACCAAAATTTCTGAATTCCATTGAGAAATGATTTTTGTACGAATTTTTGATTTCAAACTGCCGAAATTGCATTTTCTGAATACGGGATTCCTGTTCTGTTTTTGATGAGTCTTTTTACCATAGCTATAAACCTTACTGTATTTTATTACAATTTTATTGTGTTAGCTTATTCTTTCTAGTTTCAAATGAGCTAAAAATCACTCATTTTCATTGTGTAACGAAGCCTACACAAATTTCCAAAGACAGACTATTCCAAACTAAAATTTTCAGAAATCATTTAAATATCTTACCATTTCAAGTTCTATAATTGCCACATGAACTTCTAAGATAACGATATAGATTCAAATCCATACAAATGATAAGAAAGCAAAGAAAATAAATTAATCCTTATTTTTGTGGCTAGTGTATATCCCTTGTATAATTGTATTTGCTATTATATTTTGACGATGTTTGGTGTTTTTTGTTGTTTCTTAGGAGGCTTAATGGGTGATTCATCAACTCAATCTCTATCTGCATTTTCTTTCCTGTTTTTAGTGTTTTTTGCTGCCAGTTTTTTTCTATCTGCCACGGTATACCCGCGAAATAAACCGAACCCGCCCGACCAGCCTCGGGTTGAAACCGACCCGACCAGCCTGTGGACGGGTTGGTATACGGTTTTGAATATCAAAACCCGTCTCTAGACGGGTTGGTAGTTGGTTTTACCCTAAAACCGACCCACCTGTCCGTTGTGCAGCCCTATCGACAATTATAATTTATAGTCGCGCGAAATCATAGCCCCTCGCTTGTGAACGAACGACGTCCCAGCATCTCGCTTAAAAACACGGGCGAAGAGTTGACATTTCGCCACCTCAAACGGGATAGTAATGTTTCGTTTGATGCGACGAGACCCCAGCAGCTCGCATACACATAAGCGAATAGCTGACATTTCGCCCAAAATTAATAAACACGGACGAGATGCTACGGCGCCCCTTGGAGTTGGGCGGGGTTCCAGGGCGTCGCTTAGAGTTAGACGAGAGTGCAAGGCGTCGCTTGGAGTTGGACGAGATAATAAAGTTTCGCTTGTGTAAGCGAGGTGGCCACACGGGCGAGATGCCCTTGCCTCGCTTGGACTAGTAAGCACCTCCCTCCATTTCATTTCACGTTCCCTTATTACCTCGCTTGTTGTATAAGTTTTGATATTTCAAATGTTAGTTTCCCTCCATTTCAAACTTTGAATATTTCAAATGTTAAGCATCTTCCTCCACTTCAAACATGGTGTATACTTTAAATAGTCATAAGGCGAGATGCTGTGATTTCGCTGGGATATAAACGGCAGCCAACTTCTCGCCCATTTCAGTTTTCACTCGGGTTCTTCACATAAATCATAAGCGAGATATTGGCCTTTCGCTTATACCAGCGAGATATTGGGATTTCGCTAATTTGGTTGGCGAAATGTTGAGATTTCGTTTGTAGTTTTTTTTTGTGGGCAGTAGAGCAGCATTTCGCTTGTACCAGGCGATGTCTCAGTCTCTCGTCCATCTTTCCAAGCGATGCGTTGATACTTCGCTTGCGTTCAAGCGATACCTTAGGTCTTCGCTTGATCATCCTCCGCTGTTTTTAGGACGGATCAAAGATCAAATTTTTTAATCTTTGATCGATGGGTTTAATCACCCCATTGTGGACGCCCTTAGTCAACCAAAAGGGCCTTAATCCCTCCCTCCCTATACCAAAAAGAAAAAAAAACTTAACATAAAATCAAGCTAGACCATAAGATGTAATCGATTTGTTCGATTTAATAGGATTATCATTAAAGGCGGAGCCAGAAAATATGTTATGGGAAAGTAACATTAACATTTCGCTGGAAAGTACAATTAAGTACCAAATGGTTTAGAAACCGAATGTTTAGAAAAATTAAAACTTGGGAATCACTTTGCGCTATGCACGCCGCCCCTGTCTGCCATGATTCTTTGGATATTCTCTTTTACATACTTTTTTATTTTAAAAACAACAACAATTAGATAGTCATTCTTCCATCATTACTGTAGTGTATGTGGAGGAGATAGAAATTATGCAACAACTTAATAATCTCCCAAATCCTAGCACACCCAACGATATTCCGCCCCAACAAGTTTTTGGCCCAGTAGACTGTCAGCCTACAAAGGAAAGTTTAACAAATGGGTTTTTAGAGTCTCAAAAATTTCAAGGATCAACGCGCTAAACCGAACTTGTCCCTCCAAGAAAAAAATCACATATTTGCATTAAGATATTTAGTTAGGATAGGATTAATGTTTTTAAGGAATATAGATAAATCTGAGTGGATATTTAAGGTAACTAAAATTTTAACAAAACTGGAACAAGATAAACCCGGAGGTTATTGGGATAACTATATATCTCAAACGAAACAAATTTAGATAATGTTAAATTTTAGTAGCTTTTTATTTTTGAAGCATGAATTTATCAAACTACTAAGAGACTATTACAAGAGGGTATATAATACCTCTAGATTCATCAATTACAAATAGATTGGTAAACCATGAATCTACAGTAACATGATATTGGAGTAGAGTAGCAGTCTTCAGATCAAAGTTGCATCGGGGACGGATGTTGGTGTCGAAGGTCGAAAGGCCTTCGGTCAATGCTTTCCACCATAAAAGCCGTATTCTTGGTGGACACAGCAGTGTCCACAGGAACTCAGATGGAGGTAGAGGTGTCCGATGCAATTGATTAAGGTTGCTAGTCATTTCTTTGTATCTTGTTGTTGCAGTAAACTGCCCGAAAGATATCTGTCTACTTCTTTGTTTTTCGGCTTGATCCATAACTCCAATTGAGTCTAAAGCTTTGATTGAGTCGTGAAGTATAGTCCAGTCCCTGCCCTTGACGGAAGAAGCGTTGAAGCTAGTAATGTTATTACAAAGACTACTAAAACTGTAACTAAGAAACAAATGAATTACAGACTCAAACTAGATTACACTAATGTTTTAGAAAAGAAACAAAACTAATTTTCTTGCAAAGTAAAGTACAACGAAACTGTAGAAAAAATTTAAGTAAATGTGTCAAGTTCACCGGCCGATTCGCATATCAAATAGGTTTTGCTTGCTGCTGAGAAATAAGTGAAATTGTAGCTGTGGTACAATCCTAGGGTATCAGTATTCATGGTTTCCATCACACGACGATTCTGATTATGCTGCTTGCTCAAGATTCATAACTAGTGCACCAAAGATGACGGTAAAACAACATGACTAAGAGGTCAGTTGAGAAGCTGCATAAAATTGCCAATCCAGCTGAATTGGGTACTGAATCAGGTTGTTGGGTGACCCAATTTTTAATGGAGACGAGAGCGAATGCTGAAGGATGAAATCTAAGAAGCTGAATTCTTTGGTTGAGCATTTTAAAGCTCCAAAAAACAGGTATCCTAAGCCAATTTGAATAAAACCATATCAAGGATATACTTTAAATTGACCCAAAATCTGATGCTAAAACAGGTTCAAGGAAAGAACAGGCTCCTTGGGATACAATGCAACTAAAACATGAACAAATCAAGTGTTTGCAACAAAAAAAATGAAATCAGAACTAAAAAAAAGACTACAAAGGATCTCTGCAACCCAAAGCAACACTAACCATGGGAAACAAAGCATGGGTTGATCAAGACGTACAAGACATCAACCAAAAAAACAAACCACCTATGAACTGAGATTAAACTGGTGGTTGAAACAAGATGCCTTACTTCTAACAAACTACAAGGAGGTGAAGGGGTAATCACTATCCTAGGAAAGGCTAAGAAGAACAACATGAACCACATATAAATGCTATAAAAAGGCTTACAAACTTTAAAAAAGGCAAAAGGAAATTGAGGTAAAAATAATTACAAAAGATTATGGACCAGGTTAAAGAGAATAAGAGGATTACTATTGGGTTTTCAGTGAGATAGATATAGAATCAAAAGGGTTCACATGGATTAAAAGGAACGACAGGCTAAATCAATAATCTTTCGGTAGAAAAATCCTATATTACCTCATAGATAAAGGTTGAAGAGGCTATTGCGTCTAGAAACCAAAGCCGAAAGGGTTGTCGATGATGGCCACACCATGAGAAAAAACTAGAGTAAATCCCAAACCTAGCAGCAACTTAACTCGTAAATAAGATAAAATCTCCATGAATAAGAATGGGTATCATTAGATGGCAACAAGAGACCTAATTGATGCAAAAGGGCTGGTGAAACGAGATTTAGATAATGAGATCTGTTAAGTCCATGGTGGTTTACTTAGGGTTTGAAGAAGATGGTGATGTTTCAATTTTTGTTTAGGGTTTTGCTTTCTGGTCTTCTTTTTGAGCCAAATTCGATTTGAATAATCTAATCTAAACTAAACTTGTTGATTGAAATTGTTACTGCTCATATCTAAGAAGATCTGAGCAGTTTAGGTTGTCGAAAAAAAAGGGTTCTCTCTGCCGGAAATCGTTTTTTTGAGAGAGGAGAGTCAAATCTTAGTAGTTATTATGATAACTACATATCTTATCTAATTATATTATTTTCCGTCTATAAATAATGACTAAAAATTTCACATGAAACGTCCCCATCTTACTTAAAGCAATCCCATTCAGATCAAGCTCATCAAGCACCTATCTTGATGAGTGTCGAGGTAATATTTTTTGTAATATTCCCGTGTATCTACCAATATAAATTCTATATCCGGTGTTTTAAAAAAATCTTCACATATTAATTCATTAAATGAACCTTAATAGTTTAATTTTCTACTTACAGTTAAATAAACCCTAATAATTTATTATAGATAAATCTAAGTGAGAATAAAAAAAATAATGAATCAAACAATGAAATAACAAATGAAAAATGTTATGAAAGAAATTAGAATGATCAAAGTGAACGAAGGTCTTGATTTAATTACTTTAAGTATTTTTTTGAAACACTGTTAACGAATTCATTAAAAAAAATATTTCAAGTTATGTCTTTTAAATTTGATTATTTTGGGTTTGTTTTAGGGTAAAAACAATAAAGTATAAAGTAAGGGACATGTCGAAGTTATAGTAAGAACGAGAGATCAAAATCGAACAAGACTCGCCTAAACTAAAAAATGATCGTTCGAGTATTGCTTTGGTCACAACACGAGGAAAAGGGTTGATCTTAGGGAAGAAAAAAGAGAAAGAGTGAGATCAGAGTATTAGGATTCTAGAAGAAGGACGTAAAGCTCTGCAATTATTGAGATAGTGTGTATTTTTGTGGTTCAATTAATGTGAAGCTTGTGAAAGAACTTGTCTAAGACTTGTATGTCTAGTCAATCGGTCTAGCGGCCTATTTATAGTAGTTGTAGCATACACTATCTCATAGTTAGTGGATAAAGTGTGCAGAGTGGACAAAGTAAGAGATGTGAGAAGTGGTCACGTCCGCAGAGAGGGAAGACCATCAGAAGTTCACGCTCATTATCCGTATTCCTCGCTATTATCCCACAACTAACTTCTCTTTCCCGTTATGAGTGTATCGTTACATTGCTCATGTCGTATACCGCTAGACCAAAACCTTAAGATATCCCCATATGTGATATAATTGATGTCTCGTAAAAATTAATAAGTAGAGCCAAATACTACTACTGTTAGGTTGATTGAG
The DNA here is from genome assembly GCA_023531435.1 of Papaver californicum. NCBI lineage: Eukaryota > Viridiplantae > Streptophyta > Magnoliopsida > Ranunculales > Papaveraceae > Papaver > Papaver californicum. The sequence continues at coordinate 12,037,993 of JAJJMC010003761.1, read as the reverse complement.
TCATAAAAGAGACTACTTGGTCAAGCGGTTGAGCCAAGACTCAGTATTCTGCTGATTAATTAGTTAGATTGATGAGTATCAAGTTTAATTAGACTAGAAAGTCTCTTGGAGGCTTAGTGAGTCAAATAAGGTACCTACTAGTTCTTATGTCAAATCTAGACAAGTTCAAGTGAGCGTTAAGCTCCGATGATGTGATGGTATCAGTTGGCACTGACGGTCAGTGATGTGGGCATGTGATGTCCTCTGCTAGTGGATGATGCCAGACGTTGGCATTCGAATGTGCGAGGCAGTCACCATCAGTACTATCGCTTTATGGCATCAAGGTACGTTGACGAGGGAACATAAATAATTATAGAGACGTCAGCATCAATAACATTTTGATACAATCACATGAGAGTTGTAGAAGCTTTTTTTTGGATAGGTCCCATTGTATTAAAGAATAAAGAGCTACAAAATAGGGTTACAAAGAATTTGGAGCGCAAAGGCTCCGATAAGAACATCAAATATAGCTAATACATTTTGATTGGCTCCTCAAAGGCCCGAGGAAGCACCTTCTAAACTAAAATTTTAGCCTCCCTACTGGTGTCCCTTTATTCTTCTTTTTTTCTCTTCGTTATGGATGGCTGGCTAGGCTCATCCTTATTTTCCACTTCAGGCTTCTTTGCCTTTGCTGCTTCCTTTACGTACTTAGCAACGTTTGCTGCCATCTTTTCTTCTAGCTTCGCTTCTTTTGCTTCCTTTCTCATCCTCTTTTTCTCATCTTCCTTATCCGCTTCTTCTGCCCAATCAATTCTCCTTGTTGTTACCATTTCGTCTTCCTCTTCCCCTTCATTATTAGAGAAAAAGTTGTCCTCCTCTTCTTGTTGTAGCATAACATAAGTGGGGACTTTCTCTTTTTCCTGTTGGGTAAGAATATCACATGGGATGACTTCCTCTTCTTCTTCTTCTAGTTGGGCCAGCGTATCAAAGGTGTTGCTTTCTAAAATCTGTGGGCCTTGCTTATCCAGATTGGCCTTGTGCTTAGCCTTCTTCTTTTGAGTCACAATGGGTGTATACATCCCCTCCCTTCCATTTACGTGCAAGTTTCCATCTTCACGTGTAAGAGTGACATTGGTGACAGGAATGTTGACATCCTTGGATGTATCCAGCGCAACCAACCTTGCAGAAACATCTTGCATCCTGAGTTCACGTGCCTGAGCATCCTTTTCAGCAACGGCCATTTCGAAATCCAGCTGCAAAGTTGTGAGATCCGTAGCTTTCACCACAGCCTCTTCCTTGTCTTTGACTTCTGTATCTAATTTCTCCAGCGTGTTGTCACTGTCACTGTCCAGGTTCGTGACTGTGGTGTCACCTTTGCAAGCTTCCAGCTCCATGTGCTTCATCATGCCAACATTTCTATCAGTCCCAACTTCCTTTGCAGCAGCAGCAGTCAGCCGTTGGCTTGAGGGGTCGCTTTCGGTGGTGGTTGTTCTGTCCCTTTCTTGGTTGACTGTCCCGGTTTTCTTAGCAGCTAATTCACGTGAAGAGCTAGCTGGCTCCCTCGAGATGCCCCCTTCATTGACTAGTCCAGCCCCATTACTATCCATCGTCTTCTTCACCTTGCACTCAGCCAAAGAATGGCCTACAATCTTGCAATTTTTACAGAAGCCAGTTATAGTTCATCGATAATACTGCTCTTATAAATAAGTAATCGATTATTAGTGACTATATCCATCACTACGTCAATGCATAGATAATGCAAGGTACTGGCGTCAATTCATTTGTGATGTAAGCTAGTGGCATCACTACGTTGATGATGCAAGCTCACGGCGTCAATCAACCTCGCATGTAAATGGTACCAAGTATTGACATAGCTAGTTAAACACTTGGTTACCGAGTACTTATGGATCAGGGCATCACACGTTCAAAATTTGAAAAAAAAAATCTGTTGATAATGAGTTTTCGACCAAAGTATGGATATAAATAAAGGTATCATATTTTTTTTCCATGTATGGCATGACTAACAATAGTTGGTCATATATATACTGCAAATTTCAATTATGAAGAAATGAATGATCAACTTACACCAAATGAGTGATATACTTCTCAATTGTGTTGTCTTCCATGGCCATTCATCCAAAAAATAATGTCATCGGCTCACCGAGTAGTCTTAAATAAATCATTGTTTGAGTATCAAAACCGTGGATGAAATTTACGCTACAGACAATAAATGGTGTACCTAGATTATACTTGGGGCTTACTCGTGGAAGTCTTGTAAAAACACCGGTGGGGTCATATATAATTTCTCCCCACATTAAACGTGTAACTACAAATCTTAACGAAGCTGGAACATGATAAAGTCAAATCCGTGAGGTTATTAGGATAACTATGTATCTAAACCAAAACAAATTTAGATAATGTCAAATCTTAGTAGTTATTATGATAGCTACATATCTTATCTAATTATATTATTCTGTCTATAAATAATGACTAATTTTTTTACATAAAAGGTTCCTATTTTATTTAAAGCAATCTCATTCTGATCAAGCTTGCAATCCCATCAAGCGCCTATCTTGATGAGTGTCGAGGTAATATTTTTCGCATTATTCCCATGTATCTACCAATGTTTTTTTTTGTGTGAATTAGACTTATATCAAAAACCAGGTAGATGATTTGAACTAGTTCATTAGAAGTTATCCTAGACAGGGATGTGCCTCCAATGAACGCCCCAAACACAAACTTCAAAAGATGTAAATATAAATACTGGAAAAAGAGTTGGACATACAGATGTTGTCTCGTTAAAACCTTGGTAAGGAAAACCCATAGTGGTAAAACCTTCACCAGGGAAAAAGAGTACAATAGAGTATGTCCAGAAAATAAAAACAAAGTTAAAACTCCCTAAAAAGATAAAATTACATTCATAATTTCTTAAGTTCATAGAAATTCTTTGTTCTCCATCAGTACCCAATGAGTTGTCTTCTAATACTGGAAATATATATGTCACCACAAGCAAGTTGTGGATATTGAGTGTCTTCACTCGTGATAAAACTATCAAAGTATGGTCATGCGCCCTTCTATTAATATCAAGACTAATAGGAGTGTCATGACGACGTATACAGGATAGGAAATTCGTCCTCTTGGCGATTGAGAATGACGGTTTAGCCTTATCTGCAATCAAGAACTTATAGGATGAGAAATGTATCTTTGAATAGATACAAGTAGTGGAGTCATAATTTATGAAATCGGACCAAGACAATATATCGCCAATAATGATTTCAACATCATGTTGTTTCACTGGAGCAATCTTTTTTCCATAAAAAGAAGAACTACCCATGTAAATTAAACTAAATACTGACAATAAAGAAATTTAACTAACTAAAAGCAGTAAAGCTACCAATAACTGAATAACAAGATGCGTAAAAAGAAAGTTCTATGCTTTAAAAACAACATAAATAAAACAGGATTAAAATTAAAATATAAGCTATTAAAACTACCCTAAAAAAACTCATAGATAAAATAATGCATTGTACAATATTATCTGTTATTAAATTACTAAATCACCAAAGCTTCAGTTAAAATGATTGTTTACTTAGCTGATGAGCATACAATCACCCAGGATATACAAGAAACAACTGGCTATCCTAGCAAAACAAACCTGCGTTTTGGGTTTTGAAAATTAAATAGAATGATAAGGAAAAACAGTTAGAGTAGGACTCTACTAGGCTAAGTTTAAGGCACTAAAGACTAATGAAATTGAAGTAATATTCTTAATATCTTTGGGTCACAGATAAACTAAGACAAGACTAATATAAATTATATAGCAAAACAGTATCCATATTAATATTAAACTTTAAAACAGAAATTGGTAAAAAAAACTATAGAACTTGAACTATAGTCCTCGATATCATTATGATAATAAAAGCTTAAAGGTAGAAAAAGTTTAAGGAAAAGGGTTATAATAGAAAATGTTCCCGTATAGCCAAAATCACAATTCTCCTCGGCACTCTTATGCTTGCATATTTAGTTGACACTAATTCATTCGAAACTTAGCCGGTACCAATCAGATCCAAAAAAACACAAGGAAAACCAGATAAAGAGTTTCACAGAGATGAGTAAAAAAACTAAAAGAAAAAAAAATAGAAATCAGTTGTTGAGCAACAATCTATTGGGGTTTTATAAAGTCATCGGAGAGGAGGTGTAAATCTAAGTTTCTTTAGGGAAAAGTTAAGACAACACATCCAAACAAGCTAAAATATATAATAACCCAAAGTTTTTAGACCACACAAGCTTAAATAAACTCTCTAGCTATCTGTTTATCCCATAGTCATAAAATAGAAGATAAGACCTATTTTTAAAAGAAAAAACAAAGAAGAGCAAACCAGGGATATAAAGGCAAGAAAAGAGAAGATGTAATACCCAAGAACAAAACCATGCTATGCTTAAATCATGAGGACAATCCCAAACAAATAAGATACATATTGACTAAAACCAAAAACCAAAATCACCATCATCTTAACAGAAACAGACAGACAAATTCCATCAAACAATTTTCATATCATTACTAGAAACAGGAACAAAGACATGCTTGAGATGCAACAATTCACAATTGTTACCACTGATCAACATCAAGGTCAAAACCCATCAAACTAACAAAAGGAATAACAAACTTTATGAAAACAGTAATATATCACTTTCAAAGCACCACAACAGTTAACCCATTCAATAATTTATTCGATCCATCCATATTTTCAAAACAAAAACAACTAGTGTTCAGGTTATCTACCTATGGACTAACACCATTTTAAAATTGAAAATTCCTTTTTTTAACAACTTCACACTTAACTTCTTAAAAAAAAATAGACCAAAGATCCCTGATTTAAATCAAGACTTGAAAAGGTCATACTTCCTAATGTATTTTCTTTCCTTTAAAAAGAAATTGTCATACATACCTATTTGCATACCCATTCCTCAGAAGGAAGGTGACAAGAATATGGATAATTCAGACTTAATATTAAGCATTCCCTAAAAGGGAATCCACCCTTTCCTCAACAGGAATAGGGCAAGAAAAACAAGATAAAAAAACAGAGGGAAGGGATGATACAAGGACATAAATCGTATAAAAAAACATACAAGATTTTAATTTTAATCAAGTTTCTTAATTCATAACTGGGTAGGATTACTGTATCTAATTTAGATCTCTCTTTTTTAGAGACTCTAAAAAAAAACAGGGTCTAGAAGAGATTATACCTTCCCATTCCATTTTTTTAAAGAAAGAAAATTGGTTTCACTAACCTATTAGCATGTCTGAGAGATATTCACACTTCCTCAAAAAGAAGGTGATAAGATCTTGGCAATGTTAGATTAATTTTTAAGCAAAAAAACCATTCATCAACAGGAAGGATACCAGGAAAAACCAGGGATAATGGCCAGGATCGAAATTTTATGTTCCTGAATTTAGTTTTGGTTTAATTTACTAGATCTACTTAATCAAATTCTTAAGAACAACAAAAACAAACAAAATGGTTAACAAAATACTAAAAAACTTATAAGAAATTGCCTCTGCAATTTTTATCAAGCAAAAAGAAACAGAATCCAGTCATAGCACTTCTAAGAAATTACCTCTTTTCGAATAAAAGAAAAGACCTGTAACTCTTACCAAGTCTACTGAGGGTCGACAAAAAAGATCTGATTTACCTTAACTATTAGATTTACAACAAAAACTAACATGTCTTATCTATTCATGATAATATGAAACCCTCAGACCCGTTCCTCTTTGCTCTATAACTCTCTATACCCAAAGGATTACCTTAAAAAAATTACTCACCCATGGGTAAGAAGGAAGAAAAGAAAAAAAAAAGAAAAAAGAGAGGAAAAAAAATTGTTTCAGATCTAGGAGAGAAAAAAAATCTAGTGATGTATCTACCAATGTAAACTCTATATCTGATTTAAAAAAAAAAAAAAAAAAACTCCATATATTAATTCATTAAATGAACCCTAATAATTCATTATAGATAAATCTGAGTGAGAACAAAAAAAATAATGAATCAAAGAATGAAATAACAAATGAAAAATGTTACGAAAGACATTAAAATGATTAAAGTGAACGAAGGTCTTGATTTATTTACTTTAAGTATTTTTTTGAAACACTGTTAACGAATTCATTAAAAAAAATCTTTCAGGTTATGCCTTTTAAACTTGATTATTTTGGGTTTGTTTTAGGGTAAAAATAATAAAGTGTAAAGTGAAGTATGGGTTGAACTTTATAGTGAGAACGAGAGATCAAAATCGAACAAGACTCGCCTAAACCAAGAAATGGTTGTTCGAGTATTGCTTTGGTCACAACACGATGAAAAAGGTTGATCTTGAGGAGGAAAGCAGAGAAAGAGTGAGATCAGAGTATTAGGATTCTAAAAGAAGGGTGTAAATCTCTGCCATTATCGAGATAATGTGTATTTTTGTGGTTCAATTGATGTGAAGCTTGTGAAAGTACTTGTTTAAGACTTGTCTGTCTAGTCAATAGGTCGAGCGACCTACTTATAGTAGTTGTAGCATACACTAATCTCATAGTTAGTGAAGAAAGTATGCGGACAAAGTAAGAGATATGAGAAGTGGTCACGTCCGCAGAGAGGGAAGACCATCAGAAGTTCATGCTAATTATCCGTATTCCTTGCTATTGCCCCGCAACTAACTTCTCTTTCCCGTTATGAGTGTATCATCACATTGCACATGTCCTAAACCGCTAAAACAAAACCTTAAGATATCCCCAAATGTGACATAATTGGCTTAGTTCCATCGACAATAATAAACATATGGTGCTTGTTAGGTGAGTCGCTAGCACTATGCCAGCGGCAACAAACCGTGAAGAGGTGGAATTGGCATCGAAGGAGATTACGCTTGTTGTTACCAGCGCCAAGAAGAAATGATGTTGGCGTCAAAGGATGTTGGCGATAATATGAGCTGGCGCTGGTTTGCTTCCAGCTCCGGAAAAAGTTGGTGTTGAGACTTGTGAGTCTCAACATATTTCATGCATAATTTAGGAGACGAACACGTGAATATATTAAATCCTGAATTAAAAACAATACTAGAGTAAATTCATATAAAACTAGAATAAATTCATACAATTCAGCTGAAAATAATTATGAATTAGTTCAATAATTCATTCGAGTGGATGAATATGTTATTGGTAAATAGATTTCAAGTACCGAAGGCCTATGTGAAAAACAATTATTGATCAGTATTGCTCAATGTGAGCCTAATTATTGATGCATATATACATAACAAGTTTGAGGAATCCATATATGGAATTATTGCACCTGTAACTTGAACTAGTTCAATAATTTATTCGAGCGGATGAATATATTATTGGTAAATAGACTTCAAGTACATGAGACATATTTAGATACCGTGACAATAATGGATTAATATTGCTCAATGTGAGTATAATTATTGATGCATATATATAGAACAAGTTCATAGAATTCATATATGAAATTATTACACTTGTAACATGTTCAAGTTGCTCTATACTAGTAGGCACTCATATAGAAACTCAATATTCGAGAACAAGGTCAAGGAAGGAGGTGGCAAAAGATTATGTTCAGAATATTATATATTGTCAGGTAACATATGAGAGGAGTTGCAACAAGCACCAATGTCATTCTAAGGACAAGGTCGCTTTATACTAGCGGGCAATCCATCTAGGAGTTGTCCAATCAATTAAGATTCAATACAAAAATAAATACTGAATCATACAATAAATATATAGATACCGAGTCGTACATTAAATATATATATATAAATAAGTAAATAAATATATATATATATAAAATGAGGCTCTAGGGATCAGTGTAAAGCACCTATTACCATTGGCATAGTCTATAATCTCAATTTCCTACGAAATTGAGATTATTAGTACATGTTATTATTTGTGGAGAAAACGAATTTAGAAGGTAAATTGGAAAATGTGAGGTGAGCAGATGAATGTTCGTCTAATCCGTAGACATTTATACTGTGGTAGTACTTTTAAAGTTTGAGAGATTAAAATCAGATCAAAATTAGTCTAAACCAAGATATGGTTGTTCCAGTTTTGTTTCAGACACAAAGGAGAAGGAGAAGGGTTGGTCTTAGGGAGGTAAGCGAGAGAAAGGTTGAGGTCAAAGTATCATACTTTATGGGATGTGATAGGTGTGAATATATATGAACAACTTTTTGTGTATGAATGAGAAAATTGTATGGAAATCAAGTTGCTCGACTTATGTTGTTTTGTCTTGTTATTCAATAGATTGAGTAATCTATTTACAATAGCTATTGTAACCGTTTTTACCTGACCTCATCTCGTAGGAGGTGTTGATAGTGGAGTAACGATGAAGTGGAAAAGGTGGAGGATATGCTAGTAACTGTTCCCCACTTTGTTTGAGGATGAATGGACAATTTCTCACCCACCTCTCCTCTACTCAACTTCTAATCAAACTTTCAAGAGATTTTCTCTTTAGTGGGTGCACTGCTGCACCATGCTCCGTAGACCACCAGACCAATACCCTAGTGAATATCCCCCAATTTTTGACATCTTTGATGTCTCGTAAAATTTTTGTAGCATTAAACACTATTAATGTGAAGTCGAATGAGACTTGCTTATTTAGTCTTTTGACTAATGGCTTGTCATGCTCGACTATCCTGATGAGTCTAGCAAGACCTATTTGTTTGTGGGTAAAAACGATTTAAGGGTAAAAAGGGAAAAGTGATGGAGTAAGCAGATGCTAGTCGGAGCGATTCATCTAAACCCTAAACATTTGTATAGTATAAGTACTTTTAAGATTCGAGAGATCAATCTGTGCAAAATTGGCCTAAATCAAGAAATGATCGTTCTAATTTTATTTCAGTCACAAAGGAAGGAGAAGGGTTGATATGTAGGGAGGAAAGTAGATAAAGGTATTGAGATCAATTAGATTGAAGATGAAAATCAGAAAGTCTGAGTTTTCTGAGGATCTTGTTAAACAAAAGCTTTGTGATCATATATCCTTGCTTTCTTCTAAGATGATTGTCTTGTTAGATGACCCTCCTCTTGTAAATAGGTTGAAGAACCTATTTATAGCAATGAAAGTTAACACATTCATCTCGTAAGTGGTGACAGTTGCAAAAAAGTGGCAGAGTAGAGACATGATGATCGTGGTGAAAACCGATTCTGCCATGCTAGTGGGACTTGACGGTTGTACGACAATTATTCTTACTTTCTCATCGTGGGTGTATTGCTACACCGCATGTGGTGTAGGCCGCTAGACCAAAACTCTAATGAATATCTGATCGGTACCTAAAAATGCATATTTCTGTATTAATTTATAGTCGTTTATCACATTCTAAGTGCCTAACTGTCTCATTTTGCTCCTAATCTTGCATTCTCTTTATATATGTCTTAGCGAGTATTTTTTTTCGGAATAATCTCATTTTTCCATGTTGTATTTTGGGTGTTTGACTAAAGGTGAACAAGAATGAAAAGTTTGATGTATAGATCGTAGAACATCTGAGAATGTCGTAATAAGCACCAATGCTATTTTAATAATTTTGTACATGGATGAATGTTGATCCATCTAATAAATTTGATCGTACATATATATATGATGAGTTTAGGCGGGTTCATATGATTACAGACATACAGAGAGAGAGAGAGAGGGATGATCACCTGCCTTAAAATTCTTTGCAGAATTCTAAAATTCAATATTTCTGAGACCCATGTTAGAAAAATCATCTTTTACTATTTTAGACCTAACAAAAACCCAACATATACATTAAGTCCTCTGCTTAGCGCGGAACAAATAATGTTGCGTGGAAATCACTAAATGGTGACAGTCTAATAATAGAAGGACAACTGCTTAGCTTTGCCTCCCAGATGGTGATAGGCTAATAACACTAGATGAACGTCTTATTTGAGAAAGTTTTACTTTTTATGCAATTGTACCCTAAGGTACTTGGTGCATTCTTCTTCTACCGTAAGAACAACGAGAAGGTCTTTGGAACTTTAGTTGGTCGTGGAGAGTGTTGAGTCAATGTTGCCATCAGAACACTAAGACGAGTGTCAAGGCAGTGATTTCGTCCGAGTACTAAGATGAGTATCGAGGCAGTGATGTCGTCCGAGCACTAAGGCGAGTGTCGAGGCAGTGATACCATCCGACCACTAAGACGAGTGTCGAGGAAGTGATGCCATCCAAGCACTAAGGCGAATGTCGAGGAAGTGATGTCGTCCGACCACTAAGGAAAGTATCGAGGCAGTAATGCCTTCCGACAGCTAAGCCGAGTGTCGAGGAAGAGATGACGTCCAACTACTAAGACGAGTGTCGAGGCAGTGATGTCGTTCGATCACTAAGGCTAGTGTCGAGGCAGTGATGCCGTCCGAGCACTAAGGCGAGTGTCGAGGCAGTGATGTCGTCCGACCACTAAGGCGAGTCTTGAGACATTGATGCGTCCAAGCACTAAGACGAGTGTTGAGGCATGGTGCCACATACACTAAGATGAGTTGAATCCGAGCATTGATAGATATATTGAACAAGTTCAAGGAATTTAGCTATGAAAGTTATGCGACTTGAGACAAGTTTAATATTGCTAAATGGGAACCTTAATGAATATAGAACAATAGTAGGTCCATGCAACTCAGCTGAGAGTTGGGCATGAATGAGTTCAATATTGCATTATTGATAAATAGACTTCAAGTACTGAAGATCTATATAGATACTATGAATACAATAATGAATCAATATTACTCAATATGATTCTTATTGATATGTATATATGGAACGTGTTCAAGGGATTCATTTGAAGAATCGTTGCACCTGGAATAAGTTCGAGTTGATCTATACTAGTGGACAATCCATCTAGGAGCTAGGTTCGAGTTGTTTTACACTAGTAGACAATCTATGTAGGAGATTTGTTATTCAAGAACAAGGTCAAGGAAGAGAATGGCACAAGAGTATGTTATGAATATTTTGTATACCCCGAGAATATCTGGGAGGAGCCGCATCAAGTACCCATGTGATTCTGAGGATAAAGTCGTTCTATACTAGTGGGCAATCCATCTAGGAACCGGGGTATCCATTCAGGAAAAAGAATATGTTCTGGATGTATATTTTGTATAGTCAGAAAACATCTGGAAAGGAATTGTAACCAATACCCGTGGTATTATGAGGACAACAACGCACTATACTAGTGGGCAACCTGATATAGTTTTGAGAGTGGTAAATAAGGTGATCGTTTCTCGAACTTGTAAAGGTAATGATCTTAGAAAATAATGATTTAAATTAACTCTAGAAAATTCCAGGAGTGTGAAAAAGACTAAATAACCTAAAGATGATTTTCGAATAATTTTAAAAGGACCAGGAATCAGGAATCAGGTAATTCTAACAACCTATGTGATTAATCAGATAATTCTTTTTAAATTAATTGAAGCGCAAGTAATTGCCAAAATTGGTTTCGTTATGCTAACAAACAGAGGTAAATCACAAGCATGTACTATCAAAATTAATTAACCAAGCATAATCCATCAAGCAAAAGCACAACTGTTGAAAGAAAACCGTTTTCACTATTTAAAACTATGCAATTCTTAATAACAAAAGAATTATAAATAATTATTAGAAAATAATTAAATCACATAAAATTGAGAAAAGTACCTTATCCCTCATCCCAGTAAATAGACTTAGCTCATGGTGGAGAAAACTTGCTCAAAAGACCTTTTCATTGCTCAAAAAGTTGATTACAAGGTTAAAGAATAGTGCAACAGCTGAACAGATTCGTTTATAAGTGTTGAAGAACAGGGTTCAGCCGTTACAGAAGTGTTTCTAAGCAATAAATGGTTGAAAGAATAGGCAACATGAGCAGTTTGAATCAGCAACAGATATAAATGTTGCTGAGTCGTCTTCTCCGATGGTGGCTGATGAAGAACACGCCGGCCGGACCAGCAGCAGGTGACCGGCGGCGACCGGAAGTGGCCGGAATTGCTCTGATTTCTTCTCTAGGTTTTTGTTTTCGATTTTCTTGGCTTCTCTTGGTTTATATAAGTAGTAGAAACCCTAGAGAGAGTTCTAAACCTAATAAAACTCTCTAAAACAACCCACAAATCTCAATCCGAATCGAAACACAATTCCGGCCAAATACATGATTTCTGAGCTGATTTCACGGGATTTTTTTGCTGTTTAAGACTTGCGTGAGATGACTATCAATGTTGGAACAATCTAGAAGCAAAATATCTTGCGAATCACGTGAGATTATCATGACCAGTTCAAACAGTTGAACCCCGATGAGTCAACTCGGTGACTCGGCCCGATCCAGCTCGCTGGGTTGACTCGCCTGGTTGACCCGCTGGGTTGACCCGATCCAGCTCAGCCCGATCCAAGGGTTCCCCAATCCAAAGTGTGGGTGCCTTGATCCATTTTCCCGGGTGCCTTGAACACTTTAGCCTTGAACACTTTTTGAGCCAATTTTTCCACAAATCTTTATTCTTCTAATGTACCTACAAAAGCATAAAAACACGTAATAGACACAAAATCGAATACTAACTCACTAGAAATTAAGGTGCAATTTAGACACTAAAATGTGTCTATCACAACCCATCTAGGAGCTATCAAATCAATGTGGATTCAACTCATATATTATATATATATATATATATGAAAAGAGAGAGACATGGATGAGTACCTGCCTTAAAATTCTTTGCAGAATTCTGAAGTTTGGTATTTCTGAAACCCGGTTCAGAAACATATTCTTTTACAATCTTAGATGAAAATCAAATAACAAGGATTAGTTGTCAGGTATTACCAGAGATATTGCAGTTGGCTTGAATTTCGAGCTTGATGCAAATGGCTAAAATATCTTCCGCTTAGCGGTCATACTGGTGAAGTATCTATCAACAATCAATATGCAAAAGGGAGGCATCACCAAACATGTTAGGATAGTACTTTCACATGTAGGACGACTTGTTAAAGCTTTTAATGTCAGTTGGGAAAGCTGGAAGCCTATGCGTGCGCATGTAGAATGGAGAACTCATTTTCCTTTTCGAATTAAGAAACCAACTTGGTATAAGAGGAGTACTTGTCTTCTCTTGCTTGTTATCACCAACGATACTTGTGTTTCCCAAGCTGTCAGGTCAAGTTGGTCGGACACAAAAAGAGGATTGGATGACCAAGTGAATGGATAATAACATATATGTTGTTGAACTTAATGATCTAGTTCACTCTAATTTAAAATTGATGACTGCGTTGAATTTTCAGGAAGTAAATGAACTTCATTCCAACTTTCCATCAACGATCTGGTTCCTCGGATAATCAGTCTTTCAGAGATGGTGGATCTTCTAAGGTGTTGGGGAAGAGAATCCTTATGCTAATGATCAGTCCCCAAGTGTAGTTCACTTGTAATCCACCACTAGAAATATGATTTGACAGAGATCTCATGCTTCTAGCCACTTTATCCTGATGTCAAAGTTTCCATGTATTGCATTGTTGATTGTTGCTGACGCGCCAGAGATGAAATAAAAATTTGAATGAAAGTTGGCTTAGATGATGCGAAAATGCTTTTGAAATTAAAACCCTAGAATCTCCAGATTGCATGCACTTCACCGCAATGACCATGTCTCCTAAAGGTAACTTAAAACGTCACGCCTTTTTGACACATTGAAGAGAAGACATAAATGAACATTTCCCGTCAATGATGCATTACCCGGTTCCTCACCCAAAAGTACGTTTTTGCTTGTCAGTGAACTGAAGTGTGTAGTATTCCATGTGTGGGAATTGTAAGAACGTATTGTAGAAGACTCTGATATCTTTCTGTCCATTCTGGACATGATCGGATGAGAGGAGAAAACTTCCAGTCGTATGGGAGTTCTGATGCAGAGAGGTTCCGTTGATGATGCTTTGATTCCTTCATCAGTGATAACAGGTTTCACTATCTTGGTAGACATAGAGATATTGAATAGGTTCATGACATCCATTGATGAATGATGTTGCATCTTCTTCAGGCGTTAGGGTATTAGGGCTTTATGATTCCATGGACGTCGTGATGAACTATCCCCAAAATCTATTTTCCGTTGCTAATAGGGCTATATGGTTGAAGGAGGTGTCTGATGTTGAACCTCTAAAAATGATGAAGAAGCTTTCAGTCCCCAATCGTAGCTCACTTGGAATTCACCATTAGAACAAATATGATATGATATGACAGAGATATTGTACTTCTAGTCACTTTATCCTCTTATATAAAACAAGGGAGATATAAGGGTCTCCCTGTATTGTTAGTTGTTGCTGACGCGCTGGGGCTGGAGCAAGAATTTGGATGGAGGTTGGAGTCGAAGTCAGAGTTGAAAACGAGGATATCAAGCATTGTGAGACGGAGCGTGAATGACTCTGTACTTCATATGTGGTCGCTATGTTGGTGAAACGTTTGTTCCCCTGAGTATCTAAACGACTTTAATCGTTATCAAAAGTCCTGAATCTTCTCTAACTATGTAAAATCTGATAGCAGTATAAGCAGAAACCACTTTTACTTCAAGAGGTATGTAACCATATGTATTTATGGATTTTTCTTCAGGATCCTTGATTGTTGTTGGAGCATGAATGACGACGAGTAATCCCTATGACTTTGAGTGACTTGACATGGATGATATTGGCAGCAGTCTATCTGAGCAGGTTCAGGACATATTTCATTTTCACAAGATAGTCGTCTTCCAAACAGAGCATGGTTGAGAGAGATAAAAAAAATTCTTTGCGTTGCGCATTCGAGCAATATAGAAGCTCACATATATGTTCCATCATGGATTGAACCATTTGATTGATAGGTTCTCCAGACATGGTGAAACTCCTGATTTGAACTTTTCGTTCACTACACCCATTTAGCAACTCAGATTAGCAACAAAGATAGAGCCGTTGCTAATTAGCAACAAAAATCGTTGTTGCTAAATTCGGAACAGCGTATTTCTTTTGCTACTAGCAACGACGGAGATTAACACTTTATGCTATTTTTCCGCCCAGTCAACTGAAATCGGTTTGAAACTGAATTGTTCCACCCTTAACTTCCACATGTGCAAGTACTGCGTGTGACCTTATTGTTACTTTAAATTCCTAGATTATTGAATCTAATCAACAGAAGTACAGAACACCTCCCCTTTCTCTTCCCTTCACGTTCTTCTGCTTCTCTTTAGAGCATCAGCAGCAGCAACATCTTCTGTTTGAAGAATCACTACCACCATAATCTTCTCTGTGTATAATGTCTACTCAACTCTCACGATTTCATTTCAATCAACTCTCACGATTTCATTTCAATCAACTCTCACGATTTCTTTCTCTATCAGATATTGTTTTTGATTTTTTTTCTCTCCAGATTTATCTGATTTATATGTTGTATTTGTGATTGATGTTATGTTATATATATCTAACCCTAACTCCTACCACGCTTGTGTCCTTCTTTTACTTTACTCTTCCTTCATGAGCAGCATACCTACACGAGCAGAAAATCCAAACCAGAAAACCCTAATTTGTTCTTCCCTACTTTTCTTTCACTAAAGAAGCTCATGTTCTTCCAGACTTATCAGATCTTCATTTTCTGGGATGAAAGTCCGCTATTTCATCCCTATGTAAAATCTAAAGAGATTGTGTGAGTTGAATCTTGTGTAGGTCAGTATCAAAATCAAAAGAGATACAGACTTTAAACAAAATTCGGTAATTTTTAGTATGGGTTTCTGAAAATTGTTTCGTTTAGTTTATAATTTGGGATTGAATTTACTTGATGCAGATATGTACATGGGTTTTGAAGAATTTGATGGTGGTGGTGATAGTGAATTAGGTGTTCACCACATAATTTTAGTTTTAAACCTTATTCGTTTGATCTATCTTTGAAGTTTTAGTCTTTTGATTACATGGATTGATGAATTTTGCTGTTGGTTTTGTAGTATTATGGGTGGGTTTGATATTGCTCATATCGGGCGGTTTCGTTAATTGTAAGTTTGTCTCGTGAGACTTATGTTGTTTTGCTGATTGAGTTTCTATTTTGCTGGAGGGATTTTGATGTTTGGGTATCATCAACAACAAAGTGTATGTTCTTGGGTCGAAGTCTTTGGTGTTTCTTTCAGGTGGTTAATGAACCTGCAGATGTGCACTGCCCCGTTGTGGAGATGTCTTCCAGATCCAAACTAAGTTGCCTGCGATGAAACAAATTCACTAAAAACCACATAGCAAGTAGTGATTATGAAGGAATAGTTACTGTTTGGGATGTAAATACTCGTCAGGTAACTTCTCTCATACAGAATTTTTCTTGTTTGTAACTCATCTTCGTTACTTTCCAAAACAGTTATCTCATTACTTTGATCCTTTAAATTAGTGTATGTGTTAACAGTACCCCTTTGGTTGTTAGAGTGTAATGGAATATGAAGAGCACAAAAAACGAGCATGGAGTGTTGATTTTTCGTGCACAGAGCCTTCAATACTTGTGTCTGGCAGTGATGATTGCAAGGTACAAACACTCATCTGTTTGAAGTCTTTGGACTATTAGTGGATTCCCACAAGAATCATTGAATTGTATATTATTTTTGAGAAGAAATTTTATTTGGTTACAAACAGGTTAAAGTTTGGTGCACTAATCAAGAAGCTAGTGTACTTAAAATCTACATGAAAGCTAATATTTGTTGCGTCAAATATAATCCTGATTCAAGCTACCATGTGGTGGTATACTCGTGTTCCCAACTCTTTAAAGCAGTTGATAAAAGCAACACTTCCTTTATCTACTAGACTGATCACTCAAAATGTACCTCACAAATCTTTCCCTTTATCATTTGTATTTTGTTATGTAGTAAGCTCTTTACAAACTAGCTGGGTATAATCCAATATGGTGATTGTATGTTTTTGATATTACAGGTTGGTTCAGCTGATCATCAAATTCATTACTATAACTTGAGAAACGTCAATGCTAAAGAGAGAGGCTGATGTTATCCCTAGGTACCATTTCGGGGTAACTTTTTTAGATTGTTGATTGGTTTGTGCCTTTTCAGTTGCTCTTTCATTGGAATATCTTATTCTTGATGATGGCATTCCCTTCAAGTTGAGAAAATGGATATAGGTTATGTCTTAATTGTTGTATCAGTAGAATGTGTGTTGCTAAGTGCTTGATGTATATTTAACACCAGTGACAATGTCTTCTTTTTTGCTTCTGCGTGCAATACTGAGATCATCAGCAATAGATATGAGTACTTGCCTTCTTCTTTCTTGCTAACCATTTTTTAATCTGTCTAACGATTCCCTTTTTTTGATGTGGAAGGCGGAGATTCGTAAAGCTACCTTATCCAGTTTGGCTAAAATCAAAGATTCTGAAAGCTGAAGTTGTTGACTCTCAGGTTTGGTGTTTTATCTCCTATTATGGAAACCTACGTTTGGTTTTACTTATGTGTTACATATGTATACTTCGCGTCTAACATACTGCAAATCTATAATTGTACCCTTATGGTCAGGACTTTTTCCTGATTTATTTCCCAGGCTCGATACTCGATAGATCTGTGCCAGCGAAGATAGTTCACTGATTTCATTCTCCCTTGTAATATTGTGTTCCAGAAGCTTGCTTCTATTCAACAAGTTGTATGTCATTGAGCTATTTAGAGATTTCAGTTTGTTCCATTACCAATCGTAGATGAGTATTTAAAGTTCTACAGTATGTCAATATCAATGCAGGTAACAGCTGCACGCTTCTTGGATGTTTTAACTATCTGCTTGAGTCAGAATTCAGTTTTTGCGGGTTCTCTTGACAAGCTTATATATTGGCAAAGCCACTCTTGGCTGGATACTTGCACTCAATTAGAGCTGCAATTAGGTATACAATTTCTTAGTTACGGATTTTGTAATCATTCACTTTAACATTGTATCTTTCTACTACTACAACATCCATTGATGAATCTCAACATAGATTAGTTGTGATACTTGTATACATTTCTGTCTCCTATTGATACTCTTAAGTTCACATCAATTGAAGAATCTCCTTTTTTTTTTGATAAAATCCACTGATGATTCTCAACATAGTGTATTGTATGTCAATTAAAAGACATTGTAGTTAATTTATCTATGTGGGCATGTTGAATATGATTGAATCAGAAGTCTTGGTGAATCAGGGTAATGCATGGGAACTGGGTAATTGCAGGGGAAAAATGAGGGGAAATGGATTTTGACTAGGTCAACGAAGACTGGATCTTTTTTTTGTACGTTGCAAAATTTTAGCAGCATCAATAATCTGTTGCTATATTAGAACCAGAACCAATGATCTAGTTCGGGTAGGGATATCCGTGTAATTGGTAACAAAACAAAAAATTTAGCAATGGCGTGTAGCTGTTGCGAATAAAAATATTGGCGCCGTTGTGACAAGCCGTTGCTACGGAGATTCGCAAAAGAAACGCAACCGTTGCTGAAATCTGCAACAGTGTGTTTAGCAACGGAAGATGCCTGTTGCAACCCGTTCAGCAACAACTATGGTATGGTGCTAAAGTCCAAATTTGGTGTAGTGGTTGAAGATGCGCTTCAAACCATTACATTCACTTACGGAATGATTAACAAATCTGTGAAATAGATAATACTTGGGTCTTCTATTTTCTATTCAGTTGGTGGACGTGGAATGGGAGGTAACTTGATGGTGTTATCTTGCATCCACACTTTTAAGAGTTGGGGAATTCAGGAGGGTCGGATCTTCCCTTGTTTGCTATTTACGTTGAGCGGGAGCCAATGTTGTGTGGACTTGATTTGCTCTACATGGCGTTCGTGCTAGCGATGCAGAGCCGCTTGAACTTAATTTGCTCTACATGGCGTTCGTGCTAGCGATGCCGGAGTTGGAGATGGTGGCGGCACCGCATGCTTGGGTTGTTGTATCTCTAGAGCGGGCTTTCCTCTCGCTCCCTTTAGTGACAACACCTGAGTATGGACAAGAATTTCTTGCATCTGCATCAAGTTGGTTATGGTAGCCGGAGTACGAGCATCTTTGATCTTCTCAGCATGTTAACCAGAAGAAGGAGTGGTAGCACCGGTGTTGACGACCAGAGGAGTATTATCAAGGTGTCATTGATTGTTGTTTACTAAACCCAATATAAGATCAACCATCTTGAAATCGAAAAAATTGGTAAATCTGAGAAATTGATTTTGCAACCGAGAAATTGATCTCCCACTGCGGTCGCCAAAATGTTTGTGGGTAAAAACAATTTAAGGGTAAAAAGGGAAAAGTGATGGAGTAAGCAGATGCTAGTTGGAGCGATTCGTCTAAACCCTAAAATTTGTACTGTATGAGTACTTTTAAGATTCAAGAGATTGATCTCTGCAAAATTTACCTAAATCAATAAATGAACGTTCCAATTTTGAGAAGGAGAAGGGTTGATCTGTAGGAAAGGAAGCAGAGAAAGGTATTGAGATTGAAGATGAAAATCAGAAAGTCTGAGTTTTCCGAGGATCTTGTTAAATGATAGCTTTGTGATCATATATCCTTGCTTTCTTCTAAGATGATTGTCTTGTTAGATGACCCTCCTTTTGTCAATAGGTTGAAGAACCTATTTAACATATTGATCTCGTAAGTGGTAACAGTTGCAAAGAAATGAAAAAATAAAAACACGGTGATCGTGGTAAAAACCGATTCTGCCATGAATTCCATTTCTTCAACAGTAGTGCGTGGTATTAGCAAAGGAGCAGTAGGATGCAACCTCAGTATTTCTTTAATTACCAAGATAAGGTAAACTTCCGATATCACTTCCTTCAATCTTTCTATTATAACCAACAACTTGGGAAATCTCATCTTTGGCCTTCCTTATTACCTCTGGATTGCGAACAACTTCTGTCATTACCCATTCTACAGAATTGATCAGTGAGTCGCTTCCACCGATAAAAAGATCTTACATATATAAATTAGAAAAGTTTATTAGCAACGGTCTATGACATTGAGCAATAGTGGTATGATCCGCCCCGAATTCGCATACCGACCCTAGAAGCTGCAAGTGTAACGGTTGACACAGTCCAATTTGAGAAAGAAATCAGGAAGAGTGATTGAAGCAATATATCACTGAAACCTCCAGCAAAACATGACTACCTTACCGTAATTTGACAGATAGTGCTGTGTTAGAAGATTACATATTCTTCCCTATTTTTAATATTCATAGCAATGGTGTTTCCTTTAGGCCACAAGAACTGCACAACTTTCCTGGGTTGAACTGCTTAAGCTTTGTGAAATTAGCTTAAAAGAGAGAAGAATGAAGTCGGGGTAAGGTTTACTTAGACACGCATTTATCTCTTTATATTGTAGAACACTACCAAGATGATATTTTGTTCTCAGTTTGGTGTGCTTAGGGAAGTGACTCTCCAACATCTTATCATAATACTTTCAGTCTATTACTGTCTCTATTACAAGAAACTATTGTATTTGATGTCTCTATATCTGTTAACTTTCGTAATATACTGCTTTTCTGCTTGCTAAATGTTGTGACCAGTTTCTATCTTTAGAGGTTCTTTAGCCTATCCTAATAGAGCTTTCCAAAGTTAAATTCTTTGGAGAAGATAAGATATGACTGGATGAAGAAGAGTAGGAGATCAGACTTATAATATACCCCAAGTAGTTGGAATTCATTCTCATAATTGAGATCCTTAGTTGCTTAATAATGGTGGTCTCCATAACAACACACGAAAATATATGGAGTTGATCATATGTTTTCTAGAACCTCAGGCTTCCCAATTCTGAATCTTTGATGCTGTTAAACAGCAAAATACAAACAATGCTAATGTTGCTATTTCTTTTTTGTAATCTTCCCTGAATCTTTGAAGCTGTTAAAGGAACCGTAGAACTATCATATTATACTAACCCCTTCAATAAACATGCTTCTACAAAGAATCACATTCACAATGCAAACTAAGAGAAAAAAACACTATAAGAAGAAATCAGATACATAAATACCAATGAAGTATGGCATAAAAAGGTGCATCATCAGTGAATGAACAAATTTACGTCCCTAGCTGTTAATAGAATGTTGTAACGAGAGATCGAACGAGAACAATAATAGAGATCGAGATATAAAGATTTACGTGGTTCACTAACTGTTACGTTAGCTACATCCACAACAGAGAAATCATAGTTTTATTATAGAGCAGAATACTGAGTTATACATATTTTAGGTACAACGTATGTATATATATAGGGCAAAGAAATAAACTCTAATTCGACTAGAAAACGGAAAACGAATCCATCGATTCAAGGCATATCAACATAGAAAGTCTAACATACAAATTATAACTGTTCGGTAAAAAAAGGTCGACAAAGTAGAGCAGACAGCCAGCCTAAAGTACTATTTAATACCTTACGAAAAGTTTTTTGTTTAGTCGGCTTAATAACCTTTTTAACAGTCATGTAAAAACTTGCAGAAGTCCTTGGTTTTTATGTTCAGACCCAGCCATTTCCACCAGTTGAACGAGTTTAGTGCGGTGTTCATCACCAGATAACAAATCAGCTGACATTGGTTTTTTGAGTTCGCCAACAAAATATACGGACCCTCTACTTTCATCTCCTTTGCCATCTTTGATGTTCCTGAGATGTTTGGGTACACGATCTGGCTAATTTCCACTGCTGACGTTTAACATGGCAAACCAAGGTCAAGAGTTAATTTTCTAGGAGAAATGGGCTTCGGCAGCGTTAATGGGATACTGAAGCAGACTTTCTATCCATATTATTGCTATGTCACACACTCACAGCTACTGAGTATAACCTCATGCGTTACAAAAAAATTACATTTATGTAACTATCTTTTACTTTACAGCTCATGTTGAAGCTCTCTTTGCGGTAATATTACTAATAGTTTTGTTCCTGGCGCAAAAACTTGCCACGAAAAAGAAATTGGGATCGATGCAAAACAGAAATTGGTATGAAAAAAAAGTGTTTGTAGGAGAGTACTTCGTGAAATTCCCATTTCCTAAAGTTCCATCACCATTGACAACGAGCAGAATTATAATTCGTAGCATTCGCGTCGTTGGTTTTTGTCATTTGGTGACGAATGTTACCAACAACCTTAATTGTAATCACAGCCTTTACGTTGCTTAAACAAAATTTATCTACCATCAACAATTGTATAATTTATCTCTGTTTGTTGTAATCACACACCACTAAATAACATACACAAACCATTATTTTCAAAAAAAGCCTGGCTCACTTTACGAGAAGATTCCAATTGAATTATGCAAATGAAATAAACAAACCATTAGTAGTGCCTTGATTGAGAATAAGCCGAACATCTATCCGTATGATGGTCCATATATTAGAGGTCCATAGGGAATGCCCTATGATAAAAGAATATGTAACGAATAATAATTTCATATAAATAATATCTTCATAATAAATTTAAAATATAATATAAAAAAATCACATTACTCATTGTCAATTGGTTTTCAGTTGGATGCTCATAAACTTTAACTTCAAGTATACTCAAAATAAAAGTTGACCTTGCACCTATGTTTGATAACTGATGTCCAGACGCTCATGCGCAAACACACATTCGCTGCAAAAATATAAAAAAATTGCCTAATTTTTTGCCTTTCTACTCATGGTGTCTATCGCTTCAGAGCTTGACGTATCAATTAATCGACAATGTTCGAGATTTTATAGGGATATCAACTTCCCTTGGAAAGGGTTCACTTTCTGAATCTGTCATATAATTCATCTTTCAACTTTACACCGTTGTTATGTTTGGTTATAGAATTTACCTTGAGATTATCCAGGAGTTGCCCCATGATGGTAGGAACCCATTTTCATAAGGACCTTCGAACTCGATTTTTTTTAATATTTGGTGCATGAAGTTACCCTCTTTAATAGAGAAGTAAGCTTCTCATTCGGCTAGCCAATACAAACTTTACAAGGTTTGCACAAGTGATACGAGGAGCACGACCATTACAACATACAAGACAATATACACACATAGGAAAATGCTTGCCGAAACACACTACTTTGTAATTGGTGGTTTCTTTTTATAGTTGGTGATTCAGTTTGGTTAAGAAGTTATAGTTATTGATGATCGATTTCTTTGTAACCTATTTATATTTTGCTAAAATGCTAGCTGAAAAACGGTTATTTCGTAATTTTAAATTTCAATGTTACTAAGTAAAATAATTTACACCATTTATATAAATTAATAATATATTTTAAATTTTAAATTTAAGTGTTACTAAATAAAATAACTTACACAATTATATAATTCAATAGGATATTTTTGTCCCCGGTGGTTCTATACTCAATTTAAAATACAAATGGTTGCAATTGAAGTACATCAAAACAAACTTAAAAAAACATGTATGAACATTATCATTTTCAATATAAATCTTCTTCTTACCTATCAAGTAAACTAGGGATAATCTTTCAAATGGGCTTCTAACCGTAAAATTTTCCCACAAGATAGGAACTAGGAAGCTATTCTTGGCAAGTGTAATTAAGGCATTGTTATTCCCCTGATAAACTATGTCTGCTAGCATAAGAATTGCTGAAGTTTTATTATTCAGAGGTGAAGTGATAATTGTACTAAATATATGTATAAAATAAGATTTCTAGAAATAATATTATAAAAAATAATACCATATCACACAAATTTTTTTTTAAAGAAAAAACAATTAAAAGTGAGTTAATAAAAGGTCATAATAAAATCACATTAGGCAATAGCAATGGCAACTTCAGCTCAAAATCTGTGTCGTTATAAAAATCCATAATTTTTATTTTATTTACAAAAAGAAATGGTGCCAGCTCTATACGACTGTACATAAACTCTTATTTTCATAGATTTACGGATACTAAAAAGAGAAAAAAGCTTTTCCGAGAACCACTTTGTTAGCTCTGTATTTTTCGGTGACGATTAGGGTTTTTCCGTTTTCCTCTAGGGTTTCGCCTTTCTTGATCAATTTTTTGATCAGGTATGGCGGAATAATCCCATTCCGATCATGGTAAGGTATTAGAAAACCCTAATACAACTATAAATTCAAACAAACAATCGTTTTTAGATGCTGTGAAGAGACGAAATCATGTTCCGACAAAAATAAATATTGAAAACCTATGTAGGGAAAGTAAATATGCTGGACGTTGTGTTCTTGCTATTCATGATGATATTTTTGATAAGGCAAAAGAGAGGATGAAGTATTCGCTGATTGGTAGGTTGGGTTTTAGGAATCTGAAGTTCTTAGAAGTTAAAACTTCCTTGCTTAATCAATGGCGATTAACAGGTTCGCATGACTAAGGGTTTTTTCACCATCGTATTATCTAACGAAGATGATAAAAGAAGGGTTTGGAGAGATGGTCTGTGGTTTGTAGGGGATCAAGCATTAAGGGTTCATGGTTATGATGTTAATTTCAATCCGATTAATCAAAAGACTTCTAGAGATTTAGTTTGGGGTTCAACTGCCTGGATTGCCTATTGTGTATTGGACTGAAGAGATTTTGCTGTCAATTGGTACAACTTTGGGTACACCTGTTGTTGTTGATTCAAGAACCCTAAGTATGGAATATGGGTATTTTGCAAGCGTACTTGTGGACGTGGATTTTGCTGAGGAGATTCTGAAAGATATTCAAATCACTGCTGGTGGTTTTAGTTTCTTGCAAACAATCTTGATTCCAAAGAAGCCAAAATATTGCAAGAATTGTAAGATGGTTGGCCATGTTTTCGCTGAGTGTAAAGAAGTAAAAGAAGTAGGGAAGGGTAAGCAGTTTAGCGGTACTGAGAGCAAAACTGAAGTTATTCCTGAATTCGGGAAGGGGAAGCTGTTTACCATTACTGAAAGAAAATCTGATGCTACTGAAATTCAAAGTGGTGCTGGTAAGGGGGATGAGAATGGAGATGATGGTAAGCCTGAAACTCAGCGTGGTTCTGGTAAGGGTAATGAGAAGAGTTTTGTTTTGCTTACAGGATCAGTGGGAGGTGATGGGCTGTATAAATCTAAGGAAGTTCAACATCTTGGTGCTGAGAAAGTGACCATGAACAAATTTGATGATAATATTAAGAAGGCAGAGGCGGAAAAGCTAAGAGCTGCTGCTCAATGAGCTCGTGCTATGCAAGAGAAGTTGGATTATGCACAGGCTATTATTGCTGCTGAGAAAAAGAAGGCTGACTCTGATGATATCCCTGAGAATTCTGAGGCAGCTCAGATAAAGGCTGATGCGGAGATGGCTGGAATTTTACAAGCTGAATTGGAAGCTAGAGTTAGAAAGGGTAAGTTTATTGCTTTTGATGATGAATTAGAGGAAAGCTGGAAGGATACACCTTTTGTTACTTACAGGAAGAAACGAAATGCCAAGCCTAGAAAGGTCGGTAAGCAAACAGCAGTGCCTGGTGAAAATAGGTACTCAGCTTTAGCTAAAGATATTGTTGTTGATGTTGATGATGATAACAAGTCTGAAGAGATTGACTCTGAAATAGATGCGGACAATCAAGCTTCACCTAAGTCTAGTACTGGAAAGATAGTACAGGCGGATGAGGTTGAGATGGATGGGAACATGAGATTGCTGGAACAAGAAGCCCGGAGAGCTGCGGCTTTGGCAGCTAAGGCTGAGAGTGCGCAGTTGACCGATCCAGTTTCAGTTCCTAAGAAGGTAAAGAAGAGGAAGGGAAATAAAGTTGCTTGGCAACTGATGGTGAACAGGTGGTTATGCCAGATTCTGTAGAGGCATTGCGCAATGATATGCAGGAAATTAATGAGAAGTTAGCAAAAAAGGGTACGGAGGGCTTATCACCTTCAACTGAAGTTATTTAATGCGTGTCTTCTTCTAGAATATCCTTGGTATAGCAAGATTGGATGCTAGATCAAGGTTAAGGGAGTTGGTTAGAGTTAATAAGCCGGATATCATTTGTATTGCTGAGCCTCTTGTGCTCTGTAGTAGGAGAGTTATCAAAAGCTTAAGGCTGCGAGATATGAGCTTTGATTTTATAGAGAATTCAGTGGGTAATATGAAGAGTAATTTATGGATTTTATGGGAAAATAGTATTTGTAGGCGTAAAGTTATTAGTAGCGGGAAACAATTGATGGAATGAGTTTTTATCTATTTTGTCCATGCAAGGTTTTTCCAAATAGTGAGAAGGAGTTTATGGACTGCAATTAGTCTACGAGATATCACAATTCCTTGGCTAGTTATGGGAGATTTCAACTTTGTGCTACGAACGGAGGAAAAGAAGGGGGTAGAGCACCAAGACAGGCGGTGATCTCAGAATTTGCCAACTGGGTCAACGATAATGAGCTTGTTGAAGCTGAAGCCTTCGGTAGAAAGATGACATGGTATAATAGAAGGTCAGGTATAGGCAGAATTGTTGAGAGGATTGACAGGTCTTTCACTAATGATGCCTGGCTCATGCAATTTCGCAATTGGAGGTATGTGGCTTCTAACAGGGACGTCTCTGATCATGCTCCTCTGTTTGGTTTTCCATTTGAAACGCATAGGCCTACTCGTACACCCTTTAGAATTCAGAAAATGTAGTTCAATCATGCTAGCTTTATGGAGGTGGTTAAGCTCAGTTGGATGTCTCTCATTCATGAAACTGATGCCTTCAAATTCAACAGTAAACTTAAGAGACTAAAGCAAGTTTTGAAAGAGTACAATGTAAATTTCTTTGGCAATGTTCATGTTAGAATAAAGAAGGATGAGTTAAAGCTGGAGATAGCTCAGGCGGAGTCAGATGAGAACCCACAAGAATCTAGGAAATTTGATGAGTTAACTGACGCCCTTAGTGAGGTGGAGAAGGCCAGACTTGATTTGGCTATCATGCTAAAACAAAAGGCGAGGGCTACTTGGATGATGGATGGGGAAAACAACACTAGCTTCTTCCACAACAGTATTAGAAGGGGAAGAAACAACTGTTTTATTTCTAACCTTGTTTCTGATGCAGGTACAAGGATGGCAGAGCCAGTGAAAATTCATGATCATATCTTACAATACTACATGGACAAGTTTAATGGTGAATGAACGGTGAATGATACCTCAATGCTATGAACATGAGTCAATTTCAGCTGCGAAAAGCCTTGCAATGGATGCAGTTCCGGACGTGGACGAGATAAAGAAGGCAGTCTTTGATTTAGGGGCTGATAATGCGCCAGGCCCGGATGGTTTCTCCGGAATTTTCTATCAAAAGTGCTGGAACATTATTGCAACGAATCTGGTACTTTCAATACAGACTTGCTGGAAACGTAAGTTTTTCCGAATGGTATTAATTCTAGCTTGATTATCTTACTTCCAAAGGAAAAGGGCGCTGAAAAGTTGCGAAACTTCAGGCCAATTGGCTTAAGCAACTTCTTCTTTAAAATTATTAACAAGATTATGGCTAGTAGGCTTGGCGTTGTTCTTGAAAAGCTTATTTCTGAGGAGCATGTGAAAGGTAGAAACATCCATGAAAACATTAGCTTAGCCTCTGAAATGATCAATGAGATCGAGGTGAATAGGAAGTTTGGTAATGTGGGATTAAAGCTTGATATAACTCAGGCTTTCGACACCGTAAGCTGGAAGTTTATCAATTATGTTTTCAAGTTCTATGGCTTCTCAGATTGGTGGTGTTCTTGGATAGATACCATCCTTAATTCTGCGCGTATTTCAGTTCTCATCAATGGAAACCCGGAGGGTTTTTTCAAGATAAACCGTGGTTTGAGGCAAGGTCATCCGCTATCCCCCTTGATTTTTGTACTTATTGAGGATGTCTTGATTCGGAATATTAGTAAGCTGTTTGAGCAGAGGAAGATGTCGTACATGGTTACACGAAAAGGAGTTTCTCCAACGCATATGTTTTTTTGCTGATGACATCCTTATTTTTTGTAAGGCCAATTTGAAGAGTATGCGCAGCTTGAGAGACTTGCTAGCAAAGTATGAAGTTGTTTCGGGGCAAGATATTAGCACAGCCAAGAGCAAGTTTTATTTTGGTGGAGGCAAACAAGCAAGAAAGAGACGCATATCAAAATTTTGGAATTTTCATGCTTCCACCTTTCCTCATAGATATTTGGGGGTTCAACTTATGTCTGGGTCGGTCAGGTATGCACATGTTCGGCCCGTAGTGGAGAAAATCATGGACAAGTTAGCTGGTTGGGTCGGTACTTTGCTTTCTTTTCAGGCAAGGTTGGTTCTCGTAAGATCAGTTATCTCCAGCTATGCTATCCATTCAATGGCAGTTTATAAATGGCCTCTTAGGATCATCGCAGATTGTGAACGAGCTATACGTAACTTTATTTGGACAATAGACTCTAAAGTTATGAGGAAAATGGCGGTAGCTTATGATACTCTTTGGTGCCCTTTGAGTGAAGGGGGCTTAGCTATCCCAAGTATGGAGGTGATGAACAAGGCAATGTTAATGAAGCTTTGGTGGAACATCAAGAATTCGGATAAGAAGTGGGAAAAATTCTTACGAGCCAAATTCTTTAAGGTTAATGGGGAACTGATAGATTATGGCTTTAAGTCCTCCATTATGCCTGAAATTAGATGGATTTATAATGAAGTGGAAGTCAATACTCGATGCATGATCGGTAATGGGCAGCAAACTTCCATTTTCTTTGATAACTGGTGTGGTCGAAATAGTTTAGCTCTCTCTTTGGGTATTCCCCAGGCAAAGAGGAATGAACTTTCCTCTAAGGTAGCGCACCTGATAAGCGATGGGTCTTGGAATATCCCTTTAAGCGTTAAAGAAAGAATGCTAGAAGCTGGAGTAGATTTGCATTCACTGCCTATTCCAAGCAATGAACCTGACAGAAGAGTTTGGGTCATGGAATAGGGGGGTAATTTCACTGTCCGTTCCGCTAGGCATCTGATCAGAAATGTCCGTCCTGTTAGCCGAACAACAAAGATAATTTGGAGAACAATTGTTCATCCTGCACTTGCTGCTCAAGCCTGGAAGGTAATCAATATTGATTGTTGTGCTACTATTGATAAGATAGTTAGCAGGTTTCATATTCCGATGTGTGCTAGATGTCCTTTCTGCAAGGCTGAAGAGGAATCAATGTTTCATGTTACCTGGAGATGCATTTTCGCTAGGAGAGGCTGGAAGTGGCTAGATGAAATCTTTGAATTGGCACCAGATTATGATCTTATCACTTCTTATGCTGTGTCAAAATGGAAGAGTAGAATGGTCAGAGACCTATGGATTGTGGCTAACTTGGCCATGCGTGCAGAATTATGGAATCTCAGCAATAAGATTGTGTTTGAGGGGGCGAAGCTAAATTGGACTCAGTTCAAAATGCGAATTTATCAGCATATTAATGAGAATTCTATGCGCATGAAGGGTCACATGCACAATACTTGTTATGACTTGCGCATCCTCAAGTATTTCAAAGAAACCTTTCGTTGCGTCAAGTTCGCGGTACCAATAGGCTGTACTTGGAGGCCTCCGAATTTAGGGGTAATCATTTTATGTTATGATGGGGCTTCGTTTGGAAATTCGGGCCCAGCCGGGGCAAGAGTAGTGGTCAGAGATTATATCGGACGCGTTATTGGAGCTATTTCGGTTGGGCTTGGATCTGCATCCAACTATATAGCGGAGCTACATGCGATTCTTTATGGACTAGAGTGGGCCAAGCAATGGAATTACACGAGTGTTCTAATCAGGTCAGACTCAATTAGTGCAATTATGGCTTTCACAAGGGACGCGGTGCCCTGGTTCATGCGGAATAGATGGTTAGCAGCCAAGTCAAGGTATTCTGCGGTATGATTTGATCATGCTTATCGAGAGATAAATTTTACAGCGGGCAAAATGGCAAAGCGGGTCTGTCTTTTGAATTATGGGGAAAGAGAGACCTATGGGTAGGCCAAATTTTCTCAACGTAATTGAGGTGCCAGACAAAATGTACTTTCGTTTTAATTAGTTTTTAACTTTTTTTCCTTGAGAAACATTATAGCTTCAAAGTTTTATATCCGGCTATTTTTGTAACTTTTTTCTTTTAATACAATGGGACTTAACCAAAAAGCGGATACTATTTTTCAAATTGTGCTGCACACAAATTGTGGCCGAGAATTGCCCCACGTTTTCTGCTCTAATCCGACGGCCACAATCTCCCCGTAACTGCCCACGTAACTCCACCATTAACTCTTCCCCCCTCCGTTTCACAGTTTCCATCTCCTCCCTCTTCACTTTCAGGCAGTTTTGATAACACTTTGCATCTCCTCCATCTTCTGTTCCTTGCGCCGATCTTGCCCTAATTTCCTCCTCTGCATTTATGTTTCATAGTTCGATTGTTCCACTACATAAACCTAAGGCCAGGCTATGATCTCCACCCCCTTCTCCATTGCCTTCTACGTATCAAAAGCTTATAATTGGATTAGTACCCTCAATTTCATTAGTTACCTCCATTGATGTTGTTTTTATTTGAGGGTGTCCGAAAATACATAATAATATTAATATAATAGTCGACTCTGAAAACCTAATTCACTGTGAATTTTGGTCCAATTCCCATTGTGTTTGATTGCTTTTTTTTTTTTTTATAATCTTTGATGTTCTAATATGTAATTGACCTATTTGATCAGGTTCTGAATTTTTTTGTAAGATTTTTTAATTGCTTAATTTATAGTCTTTCATGTTTTAACCTATAATTGACCTATGTTGACCATGTTCTGGAAAATTTTGTAAGATAGATTAGCCAAGGTTCAAACTGATTCTAATGTAGTGATTCAATTCATTTTTCTACTCATCTTTGTTAATTATTGAAAATTTTACTGTTGCAGGACACCATCAGTCATATGCATATTGGAAAATTAAGTCACAACACACCATTTATCCAAAACCTGGTACTCCACATGATTGTAACCTTGATGTTGCTGATTATGATGAAGAAAAGGTCATGCCTTTGCCTGCATAATCTGGTAATTCTCTTAGCTTTTTCTTTTCCTTTATGGATGTTGATTTTGTTTTATGATTTGTTTATGTAATGTTAGGTAATGATTCAGTGGCAGAGCCTGTTTTTTCCTTTAGGGATGTCGAGCCTGTTTTTCATGTTTCATACTTTCAACATTTAAAAATCATCAATTTTGTGTAAATTTAACTTTGTTGTTTTCTTATGTATATATAGATATTGATTTGTGATTGTTAGATTTTATGTATCAGCATGGCTTTAGTGGTGAATTATATGTTTATCATTATGGGACTGGAGCTGGAGGTAGTTACCCTGTAGTATTGCTCCAATACACAAAGCTAGAATTACTGCCCTAATTAAGAAAATGGCAGATGACGTGACACTTGCCATGGTAAGCATAAGTAATTGGCGCAGTATTTACTCTTAGTTTTAATCTATCTCAGAAATTTTCTTTTTAAGTACAATCTACAGTAATATACTTAGTTCATCTTATGTTTCTCCACTTATTAGCAGTTACTTCATATAGGCTCAAAGGTTTTGAAGTGGGTGTGTTAGCTAAGTACTGGGTTGTAGGGTAAGATGTTGACTACATAAAAGGTGGTATTGAGGTTCAGTATGACCTCGAATATGATATTGCCTTTGGTTGGGCATATTCTAATCGCATAGATTATGGTGAAATACGAGAAAACGTCGTTAGATGATCAAAACAATGTAGAGTGGCTACATTTCATAATTGATAAATATATCGTGGGAACAAATTTTTTTGTTACAATTTATTTCCAAATGCAAAGTTGTCAAATGTATTCCCAAATGTCACTGCAAATTTTTTTATTTTTCTAAAAGCAAGCCGTACCTCTAGCCTTTTCTAAGCATTCTCTCTCACAGTGTTGTTGTTGAGCTCATGCGTATCTCGGTCAATGCATTCAATATCGGTAGAATAAGATATTTTGGGACACAGTCTCACTAAGTTATGTGAGTGATCCTATGGAAAGGGGACTGCATTTTTTTTTCCAGTATTCTATTATGAAATGTTGATTGCTGGTTCTTAAACTGTTTTTTTCTTTGTTGGCAGGCACAATCCATTTAGTCTTACTGGAGTTGGATTATCAGTCTTGACTTTTACAACTGTAGCACATGAAGTTTCTACAAATCTCGTGTAAAGTTCTTCATTTATAAAACTCTTGGCTCCTGCAGCAAATCAAAGTAGCTAATATTACAATTGTTAGTAGGATTTGCGCTTAGCTTGGTTGTAGATGAGTACAAGATATAGCTACCATACTTTCGGCACTGCATCTTTGATTTGGCATTGTGCTGATCTTTTTTGCATTATGTAGTCATATATGTATGGTGTAATACTGTGATCTCATTAAGTTCCCATCTGTCTTACCGTTTTGTACACCACTAAATCCTTGACTGACCACATTGGATTATAGTTTAAGCAATGGTTTTGTCCTTTTTATGATCAGGTTCTACAGGAAAACAATGGATGTTGTTTAAGTATTAGCATGTGTATTTATTCCCATTTTATTTACTTTCTTAGTTTCAACTTTGTGCATCATCTTTTCTGTTTAATCTTTGGCCTATGCATCATCTTGCAATACTATTAATCTTTGGCCTATGCTTTGTTCGGCCTCACCATAGCAGTAAACTACACAAAATGGAGTACACCCATCAAGAAATGAAGAGAGCCAATGGTCAGCCTTGCATGATGCGCGACTTCACTCCCAAGGACCTTAGGTATTCATCTATAAAACTCCCATGCTTTTTTCAGTTTCAGTTACAATAGTATCTGCTAATTGTCCAATGAAGGATTTGTTACATTATACATTCAGTTGTTTTGAGATCTATGATTATTGAAATTATAATAGTATCTGCCCTTACTTTTCTTACTACACCAAAGAACCTATTTTGTACATTTGATGTTTTGCTTCGGGTTGGTGATATATATTCGCTTAATAAATTCATGATTCTTGGCGAGAAAACAAATATTTCCGCCCTTCTCGAAATATTTCTTGGCAGATACTTATGTGTGTTGTTTGGTATGGATTCTGAGATTTCTCTGACCCATACCAAAACCAATAATAAATTTTGTATTACTTCATTTCAACCAAATTCTCATGCAACCCAGTAGTAGCACATGATGTACTAGAACAATAATTTGTAAAACCTTTTTCACCCTCTAATTCTAAGTTTAAATGTTACACCTCCTTCCTAATGTCTGTACTAGGTACCTGATTCACTGGCAAGTCAAAGATCACACTGCTACATTTGGTGCCTTTGACTTTGTCGGCTGCCCAGCAGTGGACATGGTTTTCCTGTCATATATAGGTACACCAATACTCCCCTTAGCTCCCATCCGTATTGCTGTCTTTTTGCTCTATCACTAACGTGGGTATGTGTACTCAGATTGGTTAATATGTGGTTTGTTATTGGAACAGAGAATGGGAGAGGCCCCAGTCTTTGCGGCCTTAATTAGGGAAGATTATGAATGTCGAAGTTGATTATCAGATTGTTAGGCATTCCTTTAGCACGGATCCGAATCTTACTCGAAGCTTCATCATCATCAAGATCCATCTCTTATTCCCCACATCCATCAACGTCTGTCCTATCAACGCATATTTCTGATAATGTCTTTTAGGCACTGATGAGTCGTTCATGCATTGGTAGCATAACTACACTGGTCCTAATGTCATACGTCTCCTCAGCATTACAAGGAATTTCATGATAAAGGTTTGATTATTTGTCTGCTTTTTGGGCGAGTGCTATAAATAAATGAACATATTTGGTAGTAGTTGCACGAGAATTGCTAATTTTGGATTCACTGAGTGATGTAATTTGTGTCGGCATTTCATTTGAATCACATCTATTTAGTAAATGGGATGGTTTAGGTTTTTTTAAACAACATGTTTAAAACTAGCTAGATTTGTATGAACTGAGCATGTTCTAATGTGATATATGAAGTAAGTAGTTTTTACAGTGCATTGTTTGTTTGTTTTTGAAGCATTTATAGTACATTGTTGTAGTTATTATACACCGTAGTAATGCCAATAATATGCTCGAGTTGCATTCAAATAAGGGAAAATAAATTAACGGTTTGCATTAATCTTTTCCTTAAATGCATTTACTTTCGCAGATATTATGCTACACTATGAAACCCTTTTACTCAAAAGTGAGCGTGAAATTTGTAAACATGACTTGGATCCATAACAAATTAGATTTGGTCAGCTAGTATATCAATTGTTATCGAATCTGTTGTGTACCCCCCGTAACTAGGAGGAATCACCATGCTGCAAATGTTGTCAGATTAGGCCCTTGATGCACAGTGAAGAATCTTGAGAGTTCAAGTACCTGTATAGTTTTTAACTGTTCATTAGACTTGGGCGAAGCAAAATTCATGTTGTTTTTTTCTTTTGGGTTGTACTTTTTAGAATATTTAGGTCCGGATTGAATCACAAACTGGATAGACTAGGAAAGGCTGAATGACCTATGGGAAGGCTCTTTGACCGCATGTTCGGGAAGGGGAATTCCTGGCGACAACTTTGGAATGATGCACCTATATTGCCACCTTTTGAGTAGAAGTCTCTTCTTAATCCTAAATCCTAATCGTGAAGGGAAAACGCAGGTATCAGACACAGGTGGGCTTAAAAACTAAATTTGATATGGGCCAAGGCAATTTTTTTTTTTTTTTTGAAATTTAGGTAGTGGACCTGAGGGCTTGACTTGGGCTTTAGCCCCAGTTAGCCCTCTCATAGGTCCATCAGCGATTCAAAATAGTAATACCTTTTGGTTCACATTGAGAAACATAGTATTATTGGTAACTTGCTCCTCTAGATCCTTCATTACTTGGAACGTTACGACCAGATTAGCTGCTTGAACAAATGGTTTTTACAGCCTTCATAACGTCAGATGATACTTTCAACCAAATCACGTCAAATGAGGTAAGTCGTGTTTCAGTTTGTGTTTGGTCACTGTTGCAGCATTGACTGTCTTTTGTAGTTAGTGTTTCTCTACTTTTACAGTTATTGTCTTTTATCAGGTAATTTATTTCATTTCCATTTATGGAAGCATATACTACTTCAACTGAAGATCAAATCATCTCTTACTAACATGAGGTGTAACTTATTGTATCTAATGTCTATATTTTTGTTGTTTAGATTAGGATCGAATAATGAAAGCTGAACGAATCAATCAAAGTGTATATAGTTGTGAGACTTGACTGGAATATATATATATATATATATATAAGGGAAGAATTGGTGTTACCTGATAGCTATTTGCTTGCAGTTGTTCCTGCAATAATGGAAAACCCATGGCATTTGTCATTAATTGTTTTCTTTATTTTGAGCATGAATGAGGTGTTGTTGCATCATCAAGGGTTTCACAATTAGTGCAGAAATCAAACTGCAGCTCCATTCTTTTCATCAAGCCATGTAGATCCCTTATGGAATGCAACACACAATGACAGTGAGCCTGTAAAGGCCATTTTGAGTGATCAAGGCTTCACAAGAACATGCTAGGGACTGTATTTATAGGCCATATTCTACCGATAAAGACTAAATCAATTCCATTAAACAAAGATATAGCAATCATCCGTTGATCACGTCTATCAAAGTATGCAATACCACAATGAAAATGAGCCTGTAAAAGTCATAGCATATCTTGGTCTTGCTGCATCATACCTTTATTAGAAAAAAATTGTTCAGACATTTTTAACCATGATGGTTGACACTGCTTTGCACTGTAAGGTGTAAAGTGGCCTACTTTCCTTCAAATTGGATTAAACCTCAAGAAGACGGATGCTGAGAGTAAACTTTAGCTATGATTCCCCCAGGAAAAAAAAAATGATGCTAAAGACCCAACTTTGTAGACCAACCGACTTTGGGGCTATTCCTGCATACCAGACACTCCAATTGCTTCTAATTCTCTTGCACAATATTGTTGTATTCTTCCGTTGGTATGGTGAAAATTCGACTAATATGTTAAGATTGGGCCTCAGTGTTACATTGTCATTTTAAAGCAAGAACTTACTGGTTTTTGTTTCAGTTCACTGACACAAGTTTTTGAGCATTAAATAAAATAGACAACAGACTCCACAAGCTATTTTGTTGAGGCCTAAGCTACAACAATATCAATTATACGCCATGTAACCAATTGTCTAATATGTTCTTTCAATAGATTGGAAACTAAAAATATATTATTGGGATGGGTAATCCTTTGCGCCTTTAAATTATTTAAAAGATTAGGGTACTATTCACTTTGAACTGCATTTGAGACTTCGGGTTAATTACTATGTTTATCCAAAAAAAAAAAATTATTGGTTTCGTAAATTTTGAATGCTGATTGGGTGGGTGGTGATGTAAAGACCAACACAGTGTATTAGGAAGCATTAGAATGATTAGAATACTGAATATCAGAGATTTATTTGGGGTTTGAAGTGCACACAATGCCATTCTATGTAACCCTTTTGTGCACTTTGGTCAAAGTCAACGTCCACTACCAAATATGATGATCCATCTATACTGCTAACGTATTATCAACATGAGGAAACTATATGGGTGCTACCACTGTATAAGAAGAAAATATATAGATGCTACATGTGTATAGGAAGAAAATTATGTTAGTTCTAGGGAGTTTTTCCATGGTTTCTGTTGGGGTAAAGATGGTTTGTATCTCTTGATTAGTTTGCTCAAGCTTGCCCGTTTCACTTGCAAATTGTGTTGATTTAGGGTTTAATGAGATTTAGGTTGGTAAACGATCAATTTGGGATTACGATAACTATGTTGATAGTGTGGTGTTTGAAAACATAATCACCTGAGTAAATGTATATGTTCAGTAACAATAAAGGTATTTAAACCATATCATTTCTTTGAGTAAAGAAAACGAGAAGAAAACAATTTTATTATGCTTTGAACTAACTAGAATAAGGACAATTTGTTCATCTGCACCCATTATGGTGTATTAGTTTAACGTAAAGCAGGGTGAATTCTTGAGACTGATATATTTAAGGTGTTGCGGTAGGAGATACCAAGTTTGATAGAAACCAAAAGAAGTGCCTTATTCTGATGCATATTGGCTCCACTAATATTTGGATGGTGGGAGGTGGTTCTGGTGGGGGATGGATGATGCTGGTGTTGGGTGGTGGATGATGGGTGGAGATGGTGCTTGGTGATGGTGGTTGTTTACTGAAATACCTTATTTATATGGTAATAAAATGAAAATGTTCATCTTGGAAATCTGGTTTTACAAAATACTGATGTTAATGACAGAATACTTGAACAACGAAGCCTCATATGGATGGCAACTGATGTGTACTCTCTAAAGCGTGACGCCATTTGGAACTCAGAGAGGTAAATATATTTCCATTTAAGCTTTTCTATCTTGAGTCAAGATACCATCGTACCATAAATATTTTGATAAATAATCTACTTATTGAGATGGTTTGTTCTTGAATCCTGGTTAGAGCTATGGGTGCAATGTGGTATGTTCTAATATCCTCATTTTTTATAAGAGAAAACAAATTATCCATGGTAATTAATTCTTTTTTTTAATTTCAATACGTCTATATGTGGTCATGGTAACTTGATTACTAAATCAAGTGCAGATCACCATAAACATTCACGCTTCACTCACTTACATTCTAACCGCCAATAGTGTAAATACAATTCCATCAATTTATACAATCTATGCCATATTTGGTACCGTGGTATTTCTTCAACACATATTTTCTGTATCTGCTTTCTCATTTGCTGATTCAAATATAGACACTTATTCTGAGAAAAACACTAAAATATGTTTTTCCTTTTCTTGAAACAACTTTTACTCAACTGTGTGACATTTGTATTCTTGATACACCTTCTTTATGATGTGTTCCTGACCAGGCTTGGGATGAAAGCTTCTTTGTCACTGCCTAAATGGGCAAAAGCGATTTGAAGTTTATCGGATTCTTAATAATTCTACTGTTGTATAAAAATGCATTCTTATTACGCTGTTTGAAGACGTCACATTTGATGGACTTTTCCATCTCAATGTTATCACCATATTCCTTAACTTTACGACTCTGATAGGATTCTGAGAATCCTATTTAATTAACCGCAATCACACGGCGTCTACAATATAAAAACGATAAAAGCGGTCGAACCCACAGGGAGCGGGTAAATACTGTAATCAATATCTCAATTAAACTAATCAGAAATAATATCTTTTGGATTTTTCAGAGATTCAGAACAAAATAAAATAATAAATAATCCTAATAATAAACAAAGTGAGGAGTGGGTTATTAGGGTTTTTGATTTCCACCAATTCAATCATATAAAAACTCTACTAATCTCTAAAATATATTATTTGTATTACTCGAGACAAATATCAAAATTAATCTCATGTCTCGGAAGATGGTATGTTAAATTCTTAAATATTGTTTCTCCGCTGAAATTTTCTTCGCTTCATAGGCAGTGATTCTAAAGCATTACATATCAATCCTAAAGCATATCACGTCAAAGAAATTAACCAAAGTACGCAGTATCAATTGAAAAGCATAAATAATCAAAAAAATCACATGAACGATTAAATACCAAGCTATATGAAGTGAAATCACTAGTCAATCAAATCATCATTAGAAATATCATTGTAGAGTCTGTACAATTAAATTGGTTTCTATCTAAACCTTAATAAGCAATCTAGCAAAACATGGAGATGAATTTCCTAAAACCCATGAAAATAAATATTAAGAATAGTGATGTAGAGATTTCACGGTTTTTAGCAATGAATCCCTTCATCTCTTTTTGTACCAGAAACAACTTTGCCCACTACTCAATCTTCAATCCCTAATCACCTCGATACTCCCTCCAACCTTCTATGTCCGGCATCTTTTTCTTATTCTGCCTCTGTATCAATCTCCAATTAATCCTCCCTCCCTTCTGTCCTCCTCCACCTACTTCTTCCTTCTCTACGCTAGGTTACCAGATGCAGCTGTCAGCCTTTCTTTTTCTCTTTTTAATCAATCTCTTTTCGCTTTTATACTATCTCCAATTCACTTTTTTTTTTTGACGTACTTCACACGGTTAAAGCAGACTAAGTCTGACACCTCAGAACATTCTTTCTTTTTTCCCTTTTTTCAATTGTTATCAAACCTTGTCTCCTCAACTAAAAAGAAGTATTTATTCTATCTATCTTTTCCTCTCTCTTCTTCCTCTTATAGCCTAGCCAAAGTACCCAACACCCCAATCAACAGTCAACTCCTATCAAGCCTCTAACCCTTTTTATACGCCCGTAGTCCAGAAGTCACCCAATGAACCATCCCCTTTTCTCACTTTCTTTGCTATGTCTAACCAATCTGCCAACTCAAGAAAAGACATCGAGTTCATCCAATGCGTGGTAAACTTCTTTTTCAGCTGCATCTCATCATTGTATAACCAAAAGTCCATTTGACACTTGTGATACTAAAGTTGTGCCCATTTAGCCATGTTTTATTCGTAACGTTGGGTTTTAGTGTAAGACCTAATAAAACAATAAAAGTATATTATTAGTACAAATTCAAGCACTAGCAAATATAAATTAAGAAGTAAATATGTATAAATTATGCCCATATCAAATACCCCCAAACCTATATTTTGCTAGTCCTCGGGCAAAACTAATCTAAAAATAAATAAAAATCATAACTCACTTTCGCAGGAATCGCGACTACATTTAGTATATGTAATAAGCCTTTAAACCCATAGGTGACCCTATCGGACGAGTTATAGTCTCGTGAGGGTTTACAAGAGGTATACCCACAAAACCTTTACTCCAAATTTTAGCTACCTGTGAACGATTGAGGGTAAACACTAAACAAGCAATTTAGTTGGCATACTAAATTCTTCAGCTATAAGAATCATTACCCTGTATGAATTCAATTGTTGTACACAAGTTTGCCCTCAGCATACTAAAATTCATATAAGAATGCAAAACTCTACTTAAATAATCATTGAACATCCAAAACTGGATAAAAATTGTCAACATTCACATTGCTCGAAATCAATCAAATTCAAACACAGGGATATATTAGAAAATGGATATGGAAGTGATGAATGGTGCATATGTTGACTAAGGTGAACGGTGTTTCTCATATATGTCTGAAGGTCGCCAACATGATGAATCTTAATGGATTGAGATACACTCCCATTGGTCTTAATCCTTATACTAATCTCGACTCAGCTGGTATATACAAGGGCCCCAGCGGTCGATTTATTGAAATAAAATAATTACTCACTTATTTTTTCATCATTCATTTTTTAATTTTAATTTTTAATTTTTTTTCCACTAAAAATAGCGGGGCTTGATCTCAAACGCTCTACTCCATCCTAGCGGCGATATCAATTCGATATTGGTGCCCCACCAAATCACTTAGAGAAACACAAAATTGCAAAAATAAAAACAGAAGGTGATATGCTTATGATGATTCCAAGATATGCTTGTTCAATGATTATCATGTTATCTCTAACACCTGAGTGCATCCAGATATGAATAGACCATTTAGCTGGGCACACAAATTTCTATAGAAAATAGCTATATTTCCGTCTACCTAGAATGGTTAGTGTCATCCTAAATTGTTACAAGTTTCCAAATTTTAGAGTTC
The DNA here is from genome assembly GCA_023531435.1 of Papaver californicum. Classification (NCBI taxonomy): domain Eukaryota; kingdom Viridiplantae; phylum Streptophyta; class Magnoliopsida; order Ranunculales; family Papaveraceae; genus Papaver; species Papaver californicum. The sequence continues at coordinate 11,997,598 of JAJJMC010003761.1, read as the reverse complement.
CTTATTGGAATCAATTTTCTGAAACTCTACCCCCAAACCTAAATTTAATATTGTCCCCAATGTTTCAAACCGTGCAACCTAGAATGGCGTGCAATATAAATATAAATAAGAGAGACAAATGTAAATCAAAGAGAAGGGATTGGAAGATTTCACCTGATTGACGCAAGAAAAGAAGTATTCTCTGTAACACACATCAAATGATATTAATAACAAAGAACACCAAAAATAAAAATAAACAAAAAGCCTAAAGATAACATAAAAACAAGAAAATAAGAATCTACCTACTGGATATGTACAGAAAGGATCCTCATACACTAACAACCTGAAAATTTGGGGATCAACCCAAACTACAATATTTACAAACGACAGCTTCACACTTGTGTTATGGAAACACGGAGACACTGAAACTATCAAAAACAAGGCATTACCCCCAAACCAAGTTTTTACTACACTTGGAAGTGCGTAAAGAACAAAATATGAGGATAATATTGGGATTGAGGAAACATCAATTGGTTCATGCACAATGTCAGGATCATGCAAGTCCTCTAGGTATTTGGATGCAAAATGATCCAACAAAACTTGAGAAGCACACAATTCTAACCCTAAATTAGGTAATTTTTGGAAGTCTAGGGGTTTGGAAACAACCTCTAAGTCAGGTGAATGATCTTGTGAGATAGATTCATCTACGGAATTAGGCAAATCATCTACACAATCATCCACATGGTCATCTATATATTATGTATGGAACAGAGAGTCACTACAAGACTGATCATCATTAGCAAATAATCTCTGGCATTCCAGAACTCTCAATCTTTTTTACAAACTAAGCGGTATGTGTTTATAATACTTCTCATATATCATTAGAGGTGATTCTTCACTTACCATAGGTGAAGCAAGAACTTCATTATGTCGTGACCAATTCATATATTCCCGAAGTGTCATCTTAGATGATGTCTCCTGAGAAGGAGTCATCATCCTCAGAAAATGTACCTGAAATAAAATTCTAAGACACAAAACAAGTCAAATAGAACTAAATCTCCTAAAGAAAAATAAAAACATATACAAAAATAAAAATTAATAAAATAAAAACCTAAAATATGATTAGAAAATCAAAAATACTAATTACAATATTCCACAACCGCTCCCCGGCAGCGACGCCAAAAATTGATAGGATTCTGAGTAACCTATTTAATTAACCGCAATCACACGGCGTCTACAATATAGAAGCGGCAAATACGGGTCAAACCCACAGGGAGAGGGCAAATACTGCAATCAATATCTGAATTGAACTAATCAGAAATAATATCTTTTGGATTTTTCAGAAATTCGGAACAAAATAAAATAATAAATAATCCTAATAATAAACAAAGTGGGGAGTGGGTTATTAGGGTTTTTGATTTCCACCAATTCAATCATATAAAAACTTTACTAATCTCTAAAATATATTATTTGTATTACTCGAGACAAATATCGAAATTAACCTCATGTCTCGGAAGATGGTATGTTAAATTCTTAAATATTGTTTCTTCGCTGAAATTTTCTTCGTTTCATAGGTAGTGATTCTAAAGCATTACATATCAATCCTAAAGCATATCACGTCAAAGAAATTAACCAAAGTACGCAGTATCAGTTGAAAAGCATAAATAATCAAAAAAATCACATGAACGATTAAATACCAAGCTATATGAAGTGAAATCACTAGTCAATCAAATCATCATTAGAAATATCATTGTAGAGTCTGTACAATTAAATTGGTTTCTATCTAAACCCTAATAAGCAATCTAACAAAACATGGAGATGGATTTCTTAAAACCCATAAAAATAAATATTAAGAATAGAGATGTAGAGATTTCACGGTTTTTAGCAATGAATCCCTTCATCTCTTTTTGTACCAGAAACAACTTTGCCCACTACTCAGTCGTCAATCCCTAATCACCTGATACTCCCTCCAACCTTCTATGTCCGGCATCTTTCTCTTTTTCTTCCTCCGTATCAATCTCCAATTAATCCTCCTTCCCTTCTGTCCGCCTCCACCTACTTCTTCCTTCTCTACCCTAGGTTACCAGATGCATCCGTCAGCCTTTCTTTTTCTCTTTTTAATCAATCTCTTTTCGCTTTTATACTCTCTCCAATTCACTTTTTTTTTCACGTACTTCACACGGTCAAAGCAGATCAAGTCTGACACCTCACAACATTCTTTCTTCTTTCCCTTTTTAAAGAAGTCTCTCTTCTCTCTATCTTTTCCGCTTTCTTCTTCCGCCTACAGCCTATCCAAAGTACCCAACACCCCAATCAACAACCAACTTCAATCAAGCCTCTAACCCTTTTTATACGCCCGTAGTCCAGAAGTCAACCAATGAACCATCCCCTTTTCTTACTTTCTTTGCTATGTCTAACCAATCTGCCAACTCAAGAAAAGACACCGAGTTCATCCAATGCGTGGTAAACTCCTTTTTCAACTGCATCTCATCATTGTATAGCCAAAATCCATTTGACACTTGTGATACTAAAGTTGTGCCCATTTAGCCATGTTTTATTCGTAACTTTGGGTTTTAGCGTATAACCTAATAAAACAATAAAAATATATTATTAGTACAAATTCAAGCACTATCAAATATAATTAAGTAGTAAATATGTATAAATTATGCCCATATTAAATTCCTCAACCAACAACCCGAAGACACAATTCTTGACCGAAGATATAAATGAGGAACCAAAAACAGTGATAAAGGGACTTCACGTTGTCCACTCAATATAAGAATAAACTTTGATGGTTCTGATTTATGTAATTGTGAATTATACTCATGGTGATTTGTGCATCACTTCATAATTTTGTATCACTCATGGTGTCTATAATTTATTATTTTATCAAACATCTCATTTGAATTGTATCAAGCCTAAATTGATGGGGTTCATATCCATATATAAAACTACATTGTAAACATCATTGGTTGAAAATATGACAAACCAGGACGTGTATTTGCTGGATGGGAGGAGGGTAACATCTAGGTATAGTTCGAGGTAGAATTCACGCCCAAAATCATGTGGATTCTGTGCATCAAACATAACCTTCAGTTTAAACCAGACTATAGATAGCTCGAAAGAAGAGATATCTCGCCTCAGGCAAACATGCACGATTTTCAAATTAACAACAGTGTAGAATTTTTTTTTGGAATCAAGTGGTTTACTTTCATGATGTCTCAAGTGCAAGTGAGTCATGATCATGAATCTTTTGGCTCGGATGCTCACAAGCAAGTAACACAGTCAATAAACTTTGAACATGAAAGTGAAATAAATAGATTGAGAATATATTATGTGCCTGAAACAATAATGACGAGTACGACAATGTTTGAAGGAGAGCCTGTCAGTGAAAGAGTTTTTGAATGGCTTTGGACGCTTCACCGAATAGGTAAACCAGTAAAACACTTATTTTGTCTGAAATAATGATGCTTGGTATAATTGCATATCCAGGTATTCTGATTTTGAATTGTCTTTTTTAGTAATCCTTACGATTGTACTAAAACGATACCTTTACAGTTGTAGATGTGGTAAAAATGGATAGCCATCTTAAATTTTACGATGATGCCAAAAATATGGCCAGGGATGTCAGATATTCTTGTTGTGTTTGCATGGTTTGATCCTGTTACTGGATACTGCCAACGTTGAATACTTGAATTCCTTTCTTCTTCCATTTTCCAGTTTATCCTCTTATATTATTTATTCTCTATTTATCACTCATTTTTGCTTTTGTATATATTAATTTGTGATGATGTAATGTAATATGATTATATTTTATTTTGTTGTAGTGTATGATGATAATGCAGATGCTTTGAGATGCCTCTCCGAAAAATGGTACTCTTGGACCCCAATAATTATGTCATTATGTTATATTGCGTATTACGTATGCAAATATACTTTTATAGGTGATGTATAATGAATATGTTTATTACAATTTGTGTATACTTAATATCATTAGATGTAAATATGGATGTAATGAATGAAATTTTTTCATGTTCATTTTTTGTAATCGTTATAGTATGGTTTTTAATGATGTTTTACTATGCGAACGTGGCGCATTTTGTTTGTTCTTTTACCAACCCTAAGCAGCTAAGATTAAGAAAAGAGTTAGTACTAGAAATAAACGCTTAAATTAATTACAAATAAGTATTTATGTAAACTTCAATTAAAAAATAATATTTATGTAAATAAATAAATAAATAATATAATAAAATTCATGAGACGTGTTACGTTAGTGTCATTTCGGATATTAAAAAAAGGATAAAAATAATAATGTTACGTCAAAAACATCGAACGAGTTAACAAAGTCAAGTTAAATAATGATAACAACAACTCAAAACCCGTGTCGTCATACCCTATCTTACTTACAAAAAGAAAAGTTTTGAGCCCAATCCGACCGTTTAAAAACTCTTTTTTTCAGCGATCAACGGATATCATTTCTCAGTTTGTGTCATACATAAATCATGGTTGAGAATTCATCCACATTTTATGCCCTAATATGACGGCCTAGATCTGTGATTTTTTCCACGTTTTGATCGATTTCAATATTTCCATTCCACTTACCAAAAATAAGGGTTTGTCTTCAGCCTATTCTCCTCATACGTTACGCACAAAAGTTCAATTTTCATTGAATGGTAACCAATCCATTTTTCCTAGGGTTTTATTTAACTTCTTCTCCTCCAGCTTTTCAACAGTAACGAAAGTAACATTAGCAACATCATTATTTTCGCCATTGAATCCCTTTGATTCCAACCTCGATAATCTAATCAAATCAATTATTCCTATATTATAAAAAAAAAAAAAAAAAAAGAGATACCCATTAACACCACCAACCCCTTGAATTGTTCGACTACATAAGTGGAGCAGAAGAAGTTATCTTGCAATGTTTCTGCATTTGTAGAAAATAATATGCAAAATTGGTTTCATTCCAGGTAAATGTCTCATTTTAATTCATGTTGCCTGTTTGTTGTTTTGTACTCTCAAACTCCTATTTTTCATTATTGAGTCTCAATATTCACAAAAAAATTCCTCTGTGTATTGGGTTTGTGATGTTTTATAAAAAATTGATTCCTTGAACTGCAGAAGATGGATAACAACCTTGAGGTATCAACTGCAGTATGGAAGAACTGATAAACTCACCTGTCATTCATGGAAAGTGGATGTAAGTTATTTCCATATTTCTGGTACCAAATTAATTTAATTAGGAGATCATGATATCTTTGATTTTGATTTTAGGGTTTGTAAATTCTATTTGTGTTCTTTTTAGGATTTAGGATTTTGATTTTAAATTTAAACTATCTATATTTGTGTTTCCGTTGGATTTCGTGAGTCACATGTTATTCCACCAAGTTTGCAATGTGTTTGTGCTCTACTTCAGGTGATTGCTACTATCTCATAGGTTTGATAAATTATAGACTTGGTCTGTGTCTTTGAGTTCACCATAGTGGAATCTTTCATTTCCTTTAATGCTGCTGAAATTGATTAACTATACAAAATGAGTTTTCGTAGAAAGTGAATGTATTGCAATTGTTTGGACTATAGTTTGTTGTTGTAGTTTGGGTACCTGATGATAGGATTTGGGAAATCCCTTATTTAAATAAACCACAATCGCACGACGTCTAACTAGTAGGCATCAGTAAATACGGGCCGAACCCACAGGGAGCGGGAAAATACTGTAATCAATATCTCTAATGAACTAACCAGAAATGATGCTTTTGGATTTTTTAGATGCAAATGAAATAAATAAATTTTAATTGAACTATTAAAGTAAATGAAATGATAGAGTCGGCAACCAGGCTTTATAGCATCCACCACTATTTATATTCAATTACTGAAATGAAACATGACTTCTGAATATTTGTCTATTGTTCGTTCTATCGATATCACCTATTATATGCATTAGAGTCGCAAATATCACCGGGACATCCTAAGCATGGCACATCAAAAGACTAAACCCAAGCATGTACCATCAAATTGTACTAGCGAGAAAATAACACGAAACTAAATATTGGCTCACAAATGGTACTTGCAATTCTAAGCATACCCCATCAAAGGATTTTAATCAAAGCATGGAATATCAAATAATAATAAGAATGTATTTATAATCCAATTAATTATGCACAGAGGTTACTCTATTGTACAGAACCGGTGAATCAACAACTCATATTATCATTAAATCAATAATCAAAAATTAAGAGTCAATCTATTCAATTCATAATAGTCTATTGTTTTGTAAATCAAATCAATTATCCTTAAACTCCAAATGGTTTCAACATAAAACCCTAGTTACAAAAATCAGCAAGACATGGCTATGGGTTTTTCAAAACCCATAAAAATAAATTAAGAGAGAAAGAGAATTAAACCAATGATTGATACGTGTCACTGTAGCGGAATAGCCTTCTTATTCTTCTCCTCCTCCTCTTTTTACTGTACAGAAATTCCAAGAAACCCGCCTCTCCCTTACGGCGCACAAAACCCCAGACTACTCTCATTCGTCTGTCGCCACCAGAACCAACTCCAACCATCTCCAAAAGAGCCCCCCCCCCCCCCCCCCCCTTTTTTTTTTTTCTATCTTTTCTCTCTCTTATATCTCACGCTCAAAATAAGTCAAAGGGTACCAACAACAACCAACTTCCACTCACTTTTATAATCTAGCCAACAGTCCCTTCCATTTTTCAATTGACATCAACTCCCAAATCCAAGAAAGTACGGCCACTTCTTTTGTACGCCCAACACCTACTTTCATCCTCGATCCACTTACAGCCGCCAACTGAAAGTCCAAAAACTTGTTTGTACGCCCAAATAAAAATTAAAACCACCAACCTCTTTTTGACTACGTCATCTCTCTGATCTATTTTTCTTTCTCTACTCGGTCAACAGCCAACACCAACACTTCAGCGTTCTATCTATCTTTTCTTTCTTTTTGTTTTACGTAACCATACAAAAAGTCAGACCACCTTCTTCACTTCCCCTTTGTACTGTCCGCCATCAAAATTACACCGACTCTACTCTCTATATGAATCAGAGAACAAGCCAAGCCTAATCACCCTTTGTCTATGCCAAGTCAACAACCAATTCGGTCTATTTCGCCAATTATATTATAATGTCGGGTATTTAACTATAACCTATAAAAGCATGAAAACAATAATATTAACACAAAATTAAGTACTATTAAATGTAAATTAGGTGGTAAATATGTATAAATTATATCCGTATCACCTGATACCCAACCCAGTTATTCATAGACCTAGGGGCCTGAGCTTCTACGAAGTTGAATGACATGAAGTTAATAGCTCTAATACTAAATAAGTCTTGGAACCAAAGCATAACCTTAGTTGAAACTTGAACCAGTTTAAGGTTGTTTCTTTTTATTTCTTAGAGGTATTATTACGCTTTTCACAGAAATATTGCTGAAACTGATTATGTGTGTTCTAAATCATATTCTATTTGGGAACATGAATTGAAACAGTAAGGGAACTTATCCCTAACCCAAACCTATTCTTGAGACTGAATCACTAAGGGAACTCGATAAAGAGGGACAATTAGGCTCCTTGGAGCCATTACGGGCTAGAATTATACTGCTACTGCCCTCCTCATATGAAGTACATATAATTTCTTATTGCATATAAGAACTGTCTGTGGCTCATTACGGATCCTTGGATTTTAATAAAAGGAATATAATGATCTCTTTTGGTATACATCGTGATTCACGTGCACTCGGTTGCAGAATACAACTCTATTTTGATTCTGTAATGTTATAGGTTTTGAATTTGGTAACAAATGTTCTTAAGCATGATTTAGATGAAGTACGAACTACAACGTGCATTTGCATATGAAGTGTTACTCGGTCAGATAAGGTTCGGATAAGCAGTTTATATCTTAAAGTTTAAAGTTTGATTTGGTCTTTCGTGCTGTTTTTAATAGGTTATTATTCAGAATGTGAGTGCATGTCATTATTTCAATGAAATGATTGATTCCCTTGGTCAGCTTTTACATGATATGTGTACTTATGTGGGACCGTAGGATTCTTTGCAAGGCAACTGTAACCTAATTCATTTACGAGAGAGAATGATGTTATATAGCTTGCCAGGTATACCATACGGTAGTAGTTGGTGAGGAATGTGACTTTTGGTGCAAGAACAAAAAGTTAGAATGACCCAGAAGACAGAATTTCAATACTTTATTTTATGTGTGTTAATTATTAGTTTAACATTTCTCTCACTTGCATAAACTATAAGAAATTGGTTGAAATGAACTAATTTTTAAATTAGTATATGAGGCGAATTGTTATACATGAATCATTTGTCAGCATCTTGATCTATTCTTAATTATTATGATCATGTAATTTAAATTGTTATATTGAGGCTGACACTGTTAATACTACGTTTTGTATGAATCATATAGCAGCTTCAGTGAGTTTAATGAGATTACTACATGTCATTATTGTACGACTAAACAATCTACTTTATCTTATTGATGTAGTGCTCTTCCATGGCATCTCAAATCTGATGTAGCTCGCCACAGTGAATTCCAGTTATCAAGTACAAGACAGTCTACCGAATTCATGAAATTGATGGGAAAAAACCTTGCCAGATTTTTGTTAGGCTCGCTTGTAAGTGGCATGAAGTTGACTTTGATGGTACACATGAGGTTACAAGTTTGAACGTGTTGTTGGTTGATAAATATGAAAGCAACTTATATTGTGTGCATTCTTTTGGACCTTTTTTTTTATCACTTTTATTACAGCTACCATTAAATAGAATGTAGGTTGAACTTTTATACCTAGATGTAGTAGGTGTATTAGCAAGTTTAACCACTCCCTCAGCTTTGAACACAAATGTCACCCTCGGGTGCAGTGTCAGCAAGCTCACTCTGCTAAACATCAGGTATAGCTGAGATCTATTACATATTGCACATTTATTTATGTTGTAGTTTTAGTTATCCCATTAATATCTCCACTGATGGACTTCTCTTTTTTGGTACATTGGTCGTACTGTGAAAATCACCTTGTTGGATGATTCCACCATCGAGTTTTTCCGTCTGTTACAACATCCTAGGATTGATAAAAACACTCTTTGTGGTCGTCATAATTGGGACTTATGCTAACAAAAATCAAGGTATAACTTAGAATTTTATTGGTTCCTTTTAAAAAACAGATTATTGGTTTTCATCCCAAGTTATTACTGAAGTGAAAATCTTGCCTTTATAGTTCAAGTTGTATGATTCTGAATTCATAAAATATTTGAGCATTAGATAATTTTCCTTTTTACTCGTTGTGATGAATTTACATATTTTATATTGTTGAAAACCTGTGTTAAGATGTCTAATTAGAGATAAAGAAAGGTTCATAAATCATATGGAGATGTCTTGCTATTGACGAATGCATTTGGTATCGACGAAGGAAGTTAGGGTTACTGTTTTCGTTGAGTACCCCTGAGACATCATTGTTCAGTTTGCTAGACCATATGGACAAAGGGTTGTTTAAAGTTTACTCACTCACTACATTGCTGCTCAACCACTAGCAAGAAGACGCATACAATCAGATGCCTAAATCCTTCACCGAGCCACGTCTTCTCATCCTTACGGACCCCTCGGAGCGAAACCTCGTGCTCAAAAGCCGCCCTGCCCGTCCCCATGTTTTTCTTTCCCGACACCAGGTGTTACCGCTCCGCCAACTACGGACTACGGCATGACGTTTCTTTTTTACGAGATTAGGGAATGAGCAAGCTCAAAGCGACCGAGCCTAATTCTAATTGTTTTGTTCCGAAGCAAAGATATCCACGGGGCCGGTTCGGTTCGTCCTATTCAGATATTCACACGACCAAGAGGTACTGGATTTTCTTGCCCTGAAAGGGGAAGGAAGGCTGGAATGCCAACGTGAGAATCCTGCTGATCCCTAGAAAACCAGATCCATCATTACATAAGTCAATATAGACGGGACACTTTAGGATCCAATGTCCGATCTAGCTTGAAATCGCAACTTAGAGCATTCATCAGTCGAGAAAGTGGAACTAAAGAGCGACGAAGACCTCAGGGCTTCCAAGTGCTCGGAAATTATAAGCTATATGGGAGGCTTGGATGGTGAGCAAAAACAATTTTTAAAGAAGTTGGTTAACTTTAGAATGAAAAGAAGGGCAAAGAACAAAAGCTCGTGCTTTTTTTTTTACTTTTCATCGCCCAGCCTGACCACCAAGTATATCCCTTCTTTGTGAACTTATATGTCTGATTGGCAGTTAAGATTACTCATTGATGTGTATTACTTTCTTGTAGAGTGTCGTTTTGGTTCAATAAATCTAAGATATAGATTACCACATAATTTTTTGGTAAGTGATCTCTTTAACCTTCTTTAGGATTCATGAACTGATTCACGCTCTATACTTAGCTGAGATCTAGGGCGTATTGCAAGCAGCACCACCATCCACTAAAAAGTGAGAAAAACGTGCGATATATCCTTAAAAGGTTAGTTGAATTTAATTTTTATAAAGCTTTCAAAGCAATTACTATGATAGAATACTTGAGGAAACAAGGAACAAATAATCTTTTTACTCGCTAGCATACATAAAATTTTATTATATGTGCTCCAAGATCGGATCACATGTCACAAAGAGTACATAAAATTTAAATATGGAGAACCGCTTGGTGCACCTATAGAAAGTCGATCTTTTTGAGAACATAATAACTTATGTAGTTGATGAAGTTCCTTAGAGAGAAGTTAGCTTTATCCCGGATTTCATATTTGTACCATATGGCCTTGCAGTTACAGATGCATATTACCTATGTTCTAATAATTTCTTTTTGACCTTTAACTTGGGTTTTCTTTAATTCGATTTAACTTGGTTTGATTACTCACGTTCTTGCTTGAAATTTTATTTTGTAGTGGTTGCTCGAAATACGAATATGAATCCGGAGTTAGCTACAAATACTCATCCATGTGTGTCCTTCACAATCAATTTCATTTGATATAACTTTAGGTGGACAATATAACATACTAATTTATTTTATGTCTATCCATTAAAAATAACAGATTAATCAAGAATTTCTTCAAGGATATTCTAATGCATATGGGTAACGGGTGCGGGGCGAAACCCCGCCATACCAAATCGGCAATTCCCACCGGACCCGGTGCATATCATGGGTTACATACTAGTTGGATTACTAAGCATAAGTCCGACTAGATTTCGGGATCGATCAGAGGCTTACAATGTTTGATATGTCACATTGTTCGTGTATGAGAATCAAGTCGAATGAGCCTTAAGCGTATGAGCATCAAGCGGATGATCATTAAGTGGACGATCCTTAAACGGATGGTTATTAAGTGTATGAACATCCACTTGTGTTAGAGTGATCAAGTTATTTTAATTATTGGTAGCAAGACCAATTGAGGTAAAATAATAAAACCTTAATTATGATAAATGAAGATCGTGATAGATGAGGGTCGTGATAAATAAAGACCGTGATATATGAAGACTGTGATACATGAGACCGACCAGGTAGTCTGAGCACGGGTCGGTGATAAGCACTTAATTGATACATTTTTACCGCTTTATCTATATTTTCTTGTTATCGTTTTGTACTAATTTTAGTGTTTTCATGTTATTTAAGGTTGTATACGTAAAACCTATGGTTATAAATAAATATAGTTAAATGGGCTAAATTGCTTAACTTATGAACTTATATGATAGTTTTCTTGGGACGTGGCTGGAGTCGAAAGTTAACTCGGACTGATAAATCTGCTGGTGACGGAACAGTGTTCGTCTGGATTGACGTGAAAGGAAGTTGAATGGGCACTTGGTTTCTTTAGATTTTCCAAGAGATTAAGGTGCAGGGTGTTATTGGGTCTACAGGATCCAAAAGACGGTGGAGTCTGGACACGGAAAAGCACAGACAGCCTGTACACGGTCTGATAAAAGTGGATTGGCTGGTTTATAAGAGACAGAAAAGAACAAGAAGTCTGCTGCTGAAACAAGGACTGCGCCTGGGGCTGGTTGGCACGTGGAGTTGAAGCTGGTTCGGTAGTCAGGCAGATAGAGTAGTCTGTTGGCTAGGGAAGGCTGAAAGGCTACTCATTCTTTTAGGTGTTGGCTAAGGCTAAGTAGGCTGTTGGGAGAGCCTAGTTGATTAAAAAGTGAAGATAGGGATATGCCCACGTGGGATTGGAAGTAAAAGAAAGAAGAAAGAAGTTTAGAGAGGCAAGCACGTGGCGGAAGGATAGGGACAGCTAGAGAGAGAGTTTTGAAAGTATAAATAAGAAAGTGAAAAGAAGAAACAAAGGGAGGTTGTACGGTGATGTCTTCTTTTAGGTTTTCCTTGGAGGCGTAGGTGGATATATTGTATAGTAGGAGGGGGAAAAGTTGGAGAGAAGTGGAGGATAGCTAGGGCGTAGACTAGGTTGGGTTTTGGAGGTGACGTCTGGAGGGGAAGTTCTATGTTCGGTGTAGGGATCAGTGGAAAGAGAAGAGGTGAAGTACGGCTAGGGTGAAGAGGTAGGCAGGAGAGAAGGAAAAAGATTGATTGAGAGAGAAAAGACTGTAAGCGGAAGAAGAAGTCTGGGTTGGTGTTGACGGCTGACAGGCGTGCAGTGGAGATTTCTCTGGTTCTGGAGCATACCGGAAAAGAGTTTGGTTTAATCTTTTTACTCTCTACTCTTCTTAATTATTTTTATGGGTTTTGAGAAACCCAATCCTATGTCTTGCTAATTAATTTGGTAGCTAGGGTTTTATGTTGAAACCATTTAAAGTATTAGACCAATTAAATTGAGTTGATTATTTGGTACAGACTATTATGATTTGAATAAGATTAGTTCCATGATTTTATTTATTAATATAAATCTAAATTAGTTGTTGCTTCACCGGTTCTGTACAATACAGTAACCTATGTGCATAATTAATAGGATAGTAAATATGTTTGTCTACTTATTTGATATTTCATGCTTGGGTTAAATCCTTAGATGGGGTATGCTTAAAAGAGCCAGATATTATTTGTGAACCTATAATTAGTTTCATATTATTTTTTCGCTAACGCAATTAGATGGTGTATGCATGAGACTTATAGTTTTTGATGCGCCGTGCTTAGGGTGTCACAGTGATATTTGCGACGCTAATACATATAATAGGTGATGTCGATAGAACGAACAATAGATGAATATTCAGGAGTTATGTTTCACTTCAGTAATTAAATATAAATAGTGGTGGATACTGAAAACCTTGGTTACTGTTTCTCCCATTTGATTTATTTTATTAGTTTAGTTTGTTTTAGTACTTTATTCAAAATATTATTTCTGATTAGTTAATTGAAATATTAATTGCAGTAGTGTCCCCGCTCCCTGTGGGTTCGACTCATACTTGTCGATGTCTGCATTGTAGACTCCGTGCGATTGCGGTTATTTATATATAGGGTATTTTAAAATCCTACCAATTTTTGGCGCCGCTGCCGGGGAGCGGTTGTTGAATATTGTAATTAATATTTTTGATTTTCTAATCATAGTTTAGGTTTTTATTTTATTTATTTTTTTGTATATGTTTTTATTTCTATTTTAGGATTTTTAGTTCTATTTGACTTGTTTTATATTTTAGTATCTCTTTTCAGATATTTTTCTGAGGATAATGACTCTTTTACAGGAGACGTCATCTAAGATGACACTGAGGGAATATATAAATCGGTTATGGCATAATGAAGTTCTTGCTTCACCTGAGGTAAGTGAAGAATCACCTCTAATGATATATGGGAAGTATCATAAACACAGACCGCTTAGTTTGGAACAAAGATTGAGAGTTCTGGAATGCCAGAGATTATATGCTGATGATGATCAGTCTTGTAGTGACTCTCTGTTCCAAACAGAACATATAGATGACCTTATGGATGATTGTGTAGATGATTTTCCTAATTCCATAGATGAATCTATCTCACAAGATCATTCACCCGACTTAGAGGTTGTTTCTAGACCCCTAGACTTCCAAAAATTACCTAATTTAGGGTTAGAATTGTGTGTTTCTCAAGTTTTGTTGGATCACTTTGCATCCAAATACCCAGAGGACTTGCCTGTTCCTGACATTGTGCACGAACCGATTAATATTTCCCCAATCCCAATTTTATCCCCATATTATGTTCTTTACGCACTTTCAAGTGTAGTAAAAACTTGGTTTGGGGGTAATCCCTTATTTTTGATAGTTTCAGTGTCTCCGTGTTGCCAGAATATAAGTGTGAAACTGTCATTTGTATATATCGTATTTTGGGTTGATCCCCAAATTTTCAGGTTGTTAGTGTATGTGGATTATTTCTGTACATATCCAGTAGGTAGATTTTTATTTTCTTGTTTATATTTTCTTTTAGGTTTTTATTTTTATTTTATTCCCAGTGTTCTTTGTTATTACTATCGTTTGATGTGTGTTACAGAGAATACTGTTTTTCTTACGTCAATCAGGTGAGACGTTCCAATCCCTTCTCTTTGATTTACATTTGTTTCTCTTATTTATATTTATTGCATACCATTTTAGGTTGCATGGTTTGAAACATTGAGGACAATGTTAAATTTAGGTTTGGGGGTAGAGTTTCTGAAAATTGATGCCAATAAGAAACTCTGAAATTCAGAAACTTGTGAATTATTCAGGATGACACTAACCATTCTAGGTAGATGGAAACATAGATCTTATCTATAGGAATTGGTGTGCCCAGCTAAATGATCTATTCATATCTGAATGCACTCAGATGTTAGAAATAACATAATTATCATTAAACAAGCATATCTCAGAATCATCATAATTATATCATTTTTTATTTTTATTTTTGTAATTTTATGTTTCTCTAAGTGATTTGGTGGGGCCCTAGTATTGCCATGAGGTCTTATCTCGGATGCATTAGAATTTTAATTTTGTCAAAAAAAAAAAATTAAAAAATTGACACTTTGATAGCAATATGTGTGTGTTTTCCCTGTCTCCGTCGCCTAAGCAAGCGTGGAATGCAGGATCCATGGGAACTATTATGTAATCTGCTGAAAAGAAGCATGCGCTTAGATTTAAAAGATCTAATCATGTAGTCATGAAAAAATAATAATAAAAATACGAGCATCCGAGCCGGACTGTATTTTAGGAAACACCGGTCACCTTAGTCAACATATGCACTATTCATCACTTATATATCCATTTTCTAATCTATCCCTGTGTTTGAATTTGATTGATTTCGAGCAATGTGAATTTTTATTCAACTTTGGATGTTCAATGATTATTTGAGTAGAGTTGCATTTTTATATGAATTTTAGTACGCTGAGTGCAAACTCGTCTACAATAATTGGATTCATACAGGGTAATGATTCTTATAGTCGCAGAATTTATTATGCAACTAAATAGCTTGTTTAGTGTTTATCCTCAATCGTTCACGAGTAGCTAAAACGTTTTGTGGGTATACCTCTTGTAAACCCTCACGAGACAAAACTCGTCCACTAGGGACACCTAGGGGTTTAACGGCTTATTACATATGTTAAATGTAGTCGCGATTCCTGCGAAAGTGAGTTAACATTTTATTTTATTTTTAGATTAGTTTTGCTCGAGGGCTAGCAAAATATAGGTTTGGGGGTATTTGATAAGCACTTAATTGGTACATTTTTACCGCTTTATCTATATTTTCTTGTTATCGTTTTGTACTAATTTTAGTGTTTTCATGTTATTTTAGGTTGTATATGTAAAACATATGGTTACAAATAAATATGGTTAAATGGGCTAAATTGCTTAACTTATGAACTTGGATGATAGTTTGCTTGGGACGTGGATGGAGTCGAAAGTTAAGGCGGACTGATAAATCTCCTGGTGACGGAACAGTGTTCGTCTGGATTGACGTGAAAGGAAGTTGAATGGGCACTTGGTTTCTTTAGATTTTCCAAGAGATTAAGGTACAGGGTGTTGTTGGGTCTACAGGATTCAAAAGACGGTGGATTCTGGACACGGAAAAGCACAGAAAGCCTGTACACGGTCTGATAAAAGTGGATTAGCTGGTTTATAAGAGACAGAAAAGAACAAGAAGTTTGCTGCTGAAACAAGGACTGCGCCTGGGGCTGGTTGGCACGTGGAGTTGAAGCTGGTTCGGTAGTCAGGCAGATAGAGTAGTTTGTTGGCTAGGGAAGGATGAAAGGATACTCATTCTTTTAGGTGTTGGCTAAGGCTAAGTAGGTTGTTGGGAGCGAGACCTAGTTGATTAAAAAGTGAAGATGGAGGACATGCCCACGTGGGATTGGAAGTAAAAGAAAGAAGAAAGAAGTTTAGAGAGGCAAGCACGTGGGGGCAGGATAGGGACAACTAGAGAGAGAGTTTTGAAAGTATAAATAAGAAAGAAAAAAGAATAAACAAAGAGATGTTGTACGGTGAAGTCTTCTTTTAGGTTTTCTTTGGAGGCGTAGGTGGATAGATTGTATAGTAGGAGGGGGGAAAGTTGGAGAGAATAGGAGGATAGCTAGGGCGTAGACTAGGTTGGGTTTTGGAGGTGACGTCTGGAGGGGAAGTTCTCTGTTCGGTGCAGGGATCAGTGGAAAGAGAAGAGGTGGAGTGCGGCTAGGGTGAAGAGGTAGGCAGGAAAGAAGGAAAAAGATTGATTGGGAGAGAAGAAACTGTACGCGGAAGAAGAAGTCTGGGTAGGTGTTGACGGCTGACAGGCGTACAGTGGAGATTTCTATGGTTCTGGAGCATACCGGAAAAAAGTTTGGTTTAATCTTTTTACTCTCTACTCTTCGTAATTATTTTTATTGGTTTTGAGAAACCCAATCCTATGTCTTGCTAATTAATTTTTTAGCTAGTGTTTTATGTTGAAACCATTTAAAGTATTAGACCAATTAAATTGAATTGATTATTTGGTACATACTATTATGATTTGAATAAGATTAGTTTCATGATTTTGTTTATTGATATAAATCTAAATTAGTTGTTGCTTCACCGGTTCTGTACAATACAGTAACCTATGCGCATAATTAATAGGATAACAAATATGTTTTCTACTTATTTGATATTTCATGCTTGGGTTAAATCCTTAGATGGGGTATGCTTAGAAGAGCCATATATTATTTGTGAACCTATAATTAGTTTCATATTATTTTCTCGCTAATGCAATTAGATGGTGTATGCATGAGACTTAAAGCTTTTGATGCGCCATGCTTAGGGTGTCCCAGTGATATTTGCGACTCTAATACATATAATAGGTGATGTCGATAGAAAAAACAATAGATGAATATTCAGGAGTTATGTTTTACTTCAGTAATTAAATATAAAAAGTGGTGGATATGGAAAACCCTGGTTACTGTTTCTCCCATTTGATTTATTTTATTAGTTTAGTTTGTTTTAGTACTTTATTCATAAATCTAAAAATCCCAAATATTGTTTCTGATTAGTTAATTGAGATATTAATTGTAGTATTGTCCCCGCTCCCTGTGGGTTCGACTCGTACTTGCCGTTGTCTGCATTGTAGACACCGTGCGATTGCGGTTATTTATATATAGAGTATTCTAAAATCCTATCAGTCGGTGGTCACCTCCTTAAGAGAATTTTGATGTAAAGACTGAAGACCAAAATTTAGAGAATATTAAAATAATAATATTTTTAATATATTAATATGGTAGCAGGATCATTCTATACAGCTCTGAAGAGCTTATGGTTTTGAAGCAAAAAGAAGACTAGGCTCTTGATAGAAAGAGCAAAGAGTTTGATAGGAAGAGTGAAACCTTAAGTAAGGTGGAAATGATATAAAATAATAAAACTAAAAATGAGAAGATATGGGAGTGGGAACCGGCCATGGGATGGTCGGCCGGTCGGCTGGTGCCGGTCCCACTACTTCCTTATTTCTTTCCTCTAGATCTTCAGTCTTATTGCTCTTAACCTGTATATCATTAACGTCTTATATCACGAATGTCTTTATATCACGAACGTCTTATATATGACGAACATCTTACCACCATTCATATGTGAATGAATAAATTTTTTTGTTGATTTTCGTCATTATAAAATTTCAGACACAACTCTCTTAGTAAAAACGTTGTAGATTTTTCATATGATTTCCGTTTTCGATGGTTAACCCCAATTTGGAATTAGAAAATTATCATCTATCTCTTGTCGCAGAAGGATTTAGGTTTAGAGCTCGTTTTGGTAGTAAAACGGAGCAAACAGCAACCTTCCAGGAATTTTCTGATAATTTTTCAGCTTGTATCTCATCTAGGATTTAGGCCATATCTCTTAGAACGTTGCTCAGAATGGGATGCCCTTTTAGTATGTTGTAGTAGACATATAGGGGAACATTTGTTATTTAGAACATTTTGCCCCGTTTTCTACCTATTGGAACGTTTTTCCAAGGTGATCATAATGATACGTTAGAAACTGTGCGTTGACCAATGTTAAGGTTTCGTTGTGTTTTGATCAATATTGGGATTTTAGTGCGACCAATATTGGAAACATGTAATTCAAGCTTAACCAACATTAGGGATTGGTCAATTGGAGCTTTCACTTTGCATTTGGCGCAACAACGACTTAGTGCATTCGTGTGCAACTTGTCGTGTATTATGATAAAATCAATATTAACCAATTAGGGTTTAGGTATTGATATAGAAAACTCTAGGAATTCAGCCAGGGAATATAGCATTAGAGAAAACTCAAGTCGTTCTATACTAGTGTGCAAATACATCTAGGAGCTTGAGGTTTAATATATAGGATCATAGAACATCTGGGAATGCGTAATAAGCACCAATGCTATTTTAATAATTTTGTACAGTGATGGATGTTGATTCATCTAGTAAATTTGATCATATATATAATATGATGAGTTCAGCCGGGTGATACATTCATATAATTACATACATATATTGAAAGAGACAGGGATGAGTACTGCCTTAAAATTCTTTGCAGAATTCTAAAATTCAATATTTCTGAGACCCAAGTCAGAAACATAATCTTTTACTATTTTAGACCTGACAAAAACCCACCATCTACACTATTGTAAAAAATATACAACTTAAAATAAAATACGTACTTTATTTTATTGGATTCATGAGGAACAGTGTGAGTTCATATAGGTCAATTATCATTGATGCTCTGAGTATGGAAAAATAGATGTGGCATGTTGAGTGAAAGCATATAGTAGCATGCTGAGCACAAGAATATATGTGTGAGGCCATGTTCAAAAATATACATACGAGTCCATGCATGAAAATATGTGAGTGAGGCCTTGTTCGAAAATATACATGTGAGGCCAAGTATGGCCTTGACGAACAAGGTGAGAGATATACTTGGACGGACAAAAGAGGCCTGACGTACAAGGGAGAGGCCTGACTTGGACGGACAAGTGAGGTATAAGGCTTGGATGGACAAGCAAGGGAGATGCTTAGACAGACAAGCAAGGGAGGAAGTCACGTCAGACAGACAAGTAGAGGGGGCTAACCTTGTGTGGCCGGCTAAGTGAGTTGTTTGTAACGCTTATAAGCGTTGCAAACTCAATTTTTAGTCGTTCCCTTTGTCGAACTAGGGTTGGAAGGCTTCATTGGTTGTTTAAGACACTTATAAGTGTTGTGAACCTAATTTTAATGTTTCCTAAGCCTAGAATTGAACTCTTTAAATGCCGTTCACGTTAGTTTCTTCCTTAAGCAAGGATTAGCATGACCAAAGCTAGATTTAGCTAGTATAAGCTATATTTTGTGCTTAGCACAATTTTTTACTTGGTATCTAGGCACATTTGTAGTGCTTTAGTCAAGTAAGTTCATATGTAAATCGTTACATACTTCTATACAAAATCTATATATGTATTTAAGTAAGTCAATATCATTCAGTTGAGCATGAATATTGACTCAAGGTAATTTTTGGGAATTCAACTGCGGAATACAACACCAAATGATACTCAAATTGTTCTATACTAGTGGGCAATCCATCTAGGAGCTTGAGATTTGTTATGTAAAAATCATAGAACATTTGGGGATGTCGTAATAAGCACCATTGTTATTCTAATGATTTTGTACAGTGATGAATGTTGATTCATTTAGTAAGTTTGATCGTCTATGTAGTATTCTGACGAGTTCAGTCATACATATAGAGAGACGTGGATGAGCACCTGCTTTAAAATTCTTTGTAAAATTCTGAAGTTTAATATCTCTGAGACCCGGGTCAGAGACATAATCTTTTTACTATTTACCCTTAAAAAAACCCACTTTCTACAACTATATGCTTCTGATTCGGGACTAGAGGAAAATTTACCCTGTGGCAAAAACCCATCATCAACATTAAGTCCCTTGCTTAGTCGGAACAATAAATATTTTGTAGTAAGCATTGACGGTGACAATACATCTAATAAATATCTGAAATTAAGTTCAAGAATATCTACTTAGATTTGTCTTCTCCAATCAATGCCCTTTTCACAAACTTGATATTTAGCTGTATTAGACTCTCTAGTATGCCCAGTGTTTGAAGATTAGTCTAATATGTCAAGTGCTACAGCTGGTAGGGCTGTTCATGGCCGGTTTCGGTTCGGTTTCTGGCCAAACCAAAACCGAAACCTGTATAGCCGGCTTTCCAAAAACCTTACCAAAACAGAACCATTAACCGTAGGTTAAGTTTTTATTCGGTTCCATTCGGTTTCGGCTTTTTCCAGCCGGTTTCGGTTAACCGACTGGTTGTGTCAGTTTCATGAAACTGACAATACAAATTTCAGAAAAAAATAAAAAAATAGACATTTTTACATTCATTCTTCATAAAATTCCTGCAAACATTTAAGCAATTGAAACAACATAAAGTTCCTGCATACTTGGAACACAAACAGAGTTATAAAATACATCCAAAAAATCCACAATTGTTTGCACACAATCTATTTTAACTTAAGCAATTGGATCGACAAACAGACACTTTCTGTCATGACCTGTTGGCTGTTGTTGTTGTTGTTGCTGACTTGCTGTTGTTGAATTGTTGTTGTTGTTATTGTTGTTGTTGCTGACTTGTTGTTACTGACTTTCGGTTGTTGTTGTTGTTGAATTACTGTTGCCTGTTGCTGTTGTTGTTGTTGTTGTTGTTGTTGCATGTTGCTGTTGTTGTTGTTGCCTTGTTCTGTTGTTCAATCACAGACATAAATATTCAATTGTCTCTACAGGCTACAGAATGGTAGATTGGTAGCAGTGAAAAGAAAGAAATAAAGAAAGAAATGAATTACCTTTGTACCACAGCACAGGTCCACATTTCTCATTAATCCTCATCCTCCTCTATTATATATATAAACTTGGACTTAGAGAGAGTGTCCACAAATTCTACAAACAAATGTACACATGAACAATTAGTTAAATAGTGAATGTCCAAAAAATTCAAATAAATAAAATAATACCTGAATTAACTTCTTCTGCTTATTCCAAGGAAGAAATATCAAGATCAATCGGCGTCTTCAACCAATTTTGAGTACAAATCAATGCCGCAACTGTCGTGGAAAGTAAAGAACTACGATATGGATCGAGAATACGTCTCCCAGTGCTAAAGGCAGATTCGGATGCCACTGAAGATATAGGTATAGCCAATATATCTCTTGCCATTAGTGCCAAAGTAGGATACCTAGTAGAATTTGTTTTCCACCAACCTAAAATATCAAAAGAAATTTTCTCGTTTCTCGGTCGTTTCTCTCTCAAATAAGCCTCCACCTCTGATATCCCTTCAGCAGTAATGCCTTCCTCATCATCTCTTGCTCTTTCTCTGCTATAAGAGCAGCTAGCTAGAGCACACTCTCCTTCATCACCTTCAAGAAATTCAGTGTCACTAGTACTACCAGCACCACTATCTGTAACACTTGGAACATTTCCAGCAGGACCAGCACTCAATTGGACAACCCAGTACTCTTCAAAAAGAGAGCCTTAAAATCCTTCAATACAAGTTCCATCAACTCTATTCTCAAATAACCACCCTAAATACCTAACTTGTCAAGAAGAAAATCTAATCCCTTTTTTTTATCTTGTGGATTCAACAATACAACAATGAACATAAGAGTATTCATATTTTCATAATGTCCCCAATATTCATTATATTTACATTGCATTTTAAGACCCATGCTAGAGCACCCATGTGTTCAATGTTCGATGAACAACACTCAAATGAAACAAGAATTCATGTGCAATAACATGAGTAGAAGCAGAGAACTTGACAGTAAAAGCAAAAAATACCTTTAAGAACTTAGCGAAGGATCTGGCATACGACCAATCTGCTGGGTAAGGCGCGTTCAAAGGAGGTGGTGGTGGGGCTCTATCAGAACTTGTTTGCTTGCGTTTCTTTCCTCTCTCTGCAGCTTGATCTTCATGCACATCCCAGTCTGGTTGAATATCAACAGAAGTAGGACAAACAATAGAAGTAGAAATAGAAGTAATTGAAGGAATTTGAGTTTCATCAAAACAGAACATTTTCTTGAATACCTTGTCATCAAATTCTAACATCTGAAAAGTTGTTTCATATTTCTCAGCTGTGTCCAACATTGTATATATTGAATTCCAACGGGTGTCTACATCTAATACCAAACCCTTCTTGGATTCGATCTTTTCAAAAGCGGCACACTCCATGAATTTATGCAATCTGGCAGGAGAACTCATACAATATTTGACTACTGCCCTTATTCTTTAATTGCCATGTTATACTTCGACATTCCATACTTTACAACAAGGGAAAAGACATGAGCAGCAGATCTTACTTGTAAGAAACCTTTGACTAAGTCTGAATTCTTTCTCAGTACTCGCTCTTGAAGATACTTGATAGCTATATTGTTAGCAAATACATTATCTAGAGTTATAGTAAACACATTTTCAATCTCCCAATCCAACAAGCATGCTGCTAACATCCTACCAATAGTCTCACTACTATGACATATAATTTGGATAAAACTAATTATTTTCTTGTGTAACTTCCAATCAGCATCTATAAATGTGCAGTAACAACCATATATCCCAACTTTTGGAGTGAACTTCATGTGTTAGTGGTGAGGCAAACTCTCACTTTATTAACCTTAAGATAGTTCTTCAATCATTCCATATCATATGCAAACAGTTCCATAACATCTCGTCGTATAGTGGCACGAGAGGGTACCTTGAATCTACTCTCAAGTACCCTACAAAGTTCCCTAAAACCTTCACCCTCTACCATTCTAAAAGGCTGCTCATCTACTATGATGAAGTCTACCAAAGCTTTTCTACATGCTTCCTGACAAAAATTTACTGCAACTAGTTTTTCATTTTCTCCTACCCTACAAGGTTCAAAAGTAAGAGTAGACTGACCAGGAGTAGTCTTCAGATTCAGACACCTCTTCAAATGGTTACTCAAGGAGCTAGTCCCATCCTTTGTCGTGTCAGCCTTCAGTCTCAGTTTACATTTTTTACACGTTGCCCATGCTGAAGGTTCAGAGTATTTGACAAGGTGTTCCCATACCCATGAAGTTTGTCTACGCTTCTTAGCAGGTGGTGCAGTGACAGTGATAACATCAGAAACATTGGCAACTGGTGCAGATGGTACATGTCCAACTGAACTAGCTTCTTGACTTGCAGTAGAAGGTCTTTGAGGATAATGTTGCAGCGGCAACATGGGAGTGGAATTAACAGAAGCCTGCATTAGAGACAAAAGAGAATTAGAAATACTAGATTGACCAAAACAGAATTTAAAGACAAAACAGAACAAAACAGAACTAGACCTACATCTAAGAACAAAATACTATGAAGATATTTTAGGGTCTGGTTCTAGAATCACAGTATAATGTTTGGCAATTTTCAGACCCCAAAATATTCAGCATAAAATGGAGAATTCAAGCACTTTTAATGCAGCAATGCAATTGACGTCTCTCTCATCAACATTGTTCTTATCAGCAAAAGCAAAAGTTATAGAAGCCAAAAAAAGATATGTATAAAATAAACCAACCAAAATAGAGTGCAATACAAAAGGGAGATTAGAACACACTAATAATATTTTTATTCATGTAACATAAAGAGAGTTGCAGAGTACAAAAAATTCAAAATGGAAGTGTGTGTGACATTACATTACATTATATTACCATAATTATGTTAAATAGCCATTCCCAAATACAAAGGCCCACATCCACAGATCAACTTGTATAGACCACTCCAAATGTAAAAAAGAAGTTCAACACCACAATTCTGCTAAAGAACCATTCCCTCAATCATAAATGTCCACATCCACACATCAACTTGTATACCACTCCAAATGGAAAAAGAGTTCAACACCATATTTCTGCTAAAGAACCATTCCATCAATCGTAAATGTTATATATCCACACATTAACCTGTATAGACCACTCGAAATGGAAAAAGAGTTCAACGACATAATTCTGCTAATGAACCATTCCATCAATCATCAATGTTCAAATCCAGACATCAACTTGTATAAACCATTCAAACAGGAAAAGAGTTAACACGGTAATTCTACAGCAGAACCATACCAGCAATCATAAAGCTTCAAGTTCAGATATCAATTGTAGTTTTTTATTGGTACATGAAATATCTTCCCATATAAAATTTGAACCTAGAGTACTAATGATCCTGCATTACTGCTGATACATCTAGTATTACTAAAATAACGGAACTATAACTAAATGAAGATCAAAGTATATATAAAGGCTCGATGACCACACATTGTTAACCAATCTAAATCTTTAGCTGCAAGGATAGTACCCATTCTAGCACTTATACATGTTAATCACCTCTCACAATCATAGTTATCTCCAGTGACCAAGTGCATTATAAAATCTGTCACTAGTTTGTAGTCACAACATGCAAACCATCACGTAAAACAAAAATGTCCCAACCACCATCAACAATATACTAGTTTAATATAAAGATTCCACAAGCAATCAACCATTAAAGACTAGATTTACTACTACTTGACTGAAAGGAAAAGTGGAAAACACACTCGAATAGACCTGAACTAAATGAAGTTACAGAACTAATACAATCAAAACAGGACATAAATTTATCATTAGGAACACATTTGGAATGAAACCATTAAAACCCTAAATTCAGCACACCTATTAAAATTTTAAAACCCTAAATTCAGCACACCCATTAAAAGTTTAAAACCCTAAATTTCAAATGACACCTTACAGAGCCGCAAACCCTAAATTTTAAGAGTTGAAAGAAACCAAGAAAAAGTACTTACTACTGCTTCAAACCCTAATTTTTAAATTCTAAGTTAGAGAAACAAGTACTTACTACTGCCTCTGGTGTTGATTGAGATTCAACTGGCATATGTAAGTGATCCATTACTACAGGTCTGAACAGGATGGCTGCAATGGAGAAGAATAAGAAGAAAAAGGTGGGAGGCTGGAGGCAGCTGAGGGCCGGAGAGGCGGAGAGTCTGTTGTCTGTCCAAGTGAAAATGTGATTTAGGTTTAGGTTATGTGTATATATATCAGGGTGATTGGAGGTTCCTGATTTAATCTATCAAGTATAATTAAAACTATATCAACGGTCTATATTATTCGGTTTTCCATGGCATAACGGTTCGGTTTTTGGTCAAACCAAAACCGAAACCGTGACTATTGGTTCCTAAGTTTTTTCCCAAAACCGTTCCATTAACAAACGCTTCGGTTCGGTTTCGCCCTAATCGGTTCGGTTCGGGCCGATTTTAGCGGAAACTCGATACCATGTACAACCCTAAGCGCTGGTGATGATAGTAGGCAGTAGTCGATAGAGTTGGAGCACCCGTGACTATGGAATGACGTTTTGAGTCGTAGTTGGTAGTAGCAAGGTTGGAAACAACAAACATCGGTATGATAAGTTGGTAACAGACCGGGGCTAAAAGTATATGGATCTGGCGGTGGACTCTCGATAGTATTCTTGACATAGACTTGAGCGTATTAAACTCTTAAGTGTAGAAGATACACTGATTTTATCTTGTATCAACATGAAAAATGAGCAACACGGGCTGGTAGCAGTAGCAACGTCAGAAGTTGGCGGCTGCATTAAGCCACAACGACGGAGTAACGGGGACACAAGGTTGATGACGTCTACCAAATTGATAAGGTGAAGTCTCTTAGAATGTGGAGCCTCTGGGAAGGTGGAGTCTTTGAGAAGATGGGATTTCTGATAAGGTGTGTCTCCGAGAAGGTGAGGTCTTTGAGAAAAAAATGGGAGCTGACACCAAACTCTACTAAGTTAGCAAACCCTTAAATCCCGTCTGGAAATTTTTGTTTGTACATCGTTCACTCTTGAGGATGTATAAACTTCATTTGATGTTTGATTTATGTGGTTGACCCCAATTCTCGAACAAAAAAGACTTACCTTTTATTTCCAATTCAAAATTCTGAATTCAAAATTTATTTGGTAGGTGAAAAATATGTTCGAAATTATTATCATGAGAAATTCTGGAATTTTCAGATTCGATGCATTTTACCGCAATGTCCATATCTCATAAGCGATAACTCGAAATGCTAAGCCCTTTTGATACGTATATCTCATAAGCGATAACTCGAAATGCTAAGACCTTTTGATACGTTGTAGTAGAGACACAGGAGAACTTTTTTTTTGCAAAATGTTTTGACTCAATTCTTCACACATATGCACTTATTTCAAGGTCAGTGGAGTGAAATGAACGATATAGTCCGTGTAGGACTTGTAAGGAAGTCTTATAAAATAAGCTAGCGAGTTTCAACCGTTGGATACTAATACCTCTTTCTTTTTAGCCATTGATTACGACTGTACACCTTAATTGCAAATAAATCCTTGCTTTAACTTAACAAAATTATATAAATCCTTGCAAATTTTAATATCTTTTTTACAAGGACTTTTCCATGGAAAATCAGTTTTTCTCCTTTCTCACGGTGGGTATATCTACTTATCTTCAAAGTTCAACCTCCTAAATACAACCCCATAACCACCATCCTGTCGTATCGGAATCCTACCACCATTTCTGCTAAAACTTAAAATTTATTGTACTTAGCTTTATCTTATACTTCTACAACGCCAACCATGATGATGACCACTACTTCACCTAACAACTTCCTCCACCCGAAGCACCACCACCTTCTTCAATTTATATGAGAATAAATTCAAACCCAAAATAGAGATGTATACTTTAATTCTCAATTACTAATTCATATCATCTAACCATTGGAAAAACACAGAACTATATATGTGTTGATTGAAATGAATAAATCTAAATTAGAATTAGGGCATCATTCAATGATATCCAAAATTTTCAAATAAATAACAGTAAAAGGATTTGAAACTAATCTTATATAATCAATCAATGGATCAGATTATTTTGTTTTGAACATTTTTATACGGGAAAGCGATTTGTGCAGACAATGAAAGAAAAATCAAACACATATTTGAGACATACATGAAACAGAAAAAAAAAAAAAGTCATTTAGAGGAATGTGGAAATCGTGAGAAGAAAATCATTCACTGAAGTTGAAAGGAAACAAATTCATGGATTTGACTGAAGTTGGAACGAAATAACTAATAAACATGAATTAACTTGGAGGATCTATTAAAAATTATTTATTTTTGACAGATGTCAGAGTTGAAGATCTTGGATATCCAACGGTTGAAACTTGCTAGCTTATTAAGCTGTCCCGCGTGACCGTGCGGGACAGCACTGCATGTATATTTTTGCCATAAAAGCTTTAGGATGAGCCCTTATCAAAACATAAGACACCCCTTATCAAGCTATTATAGATGGGAATAACCCTGGCACTCGCGGCCCTCAATTAATTTGAACAGCCCTAATCGCCGTTCCTACAACATTGCTCTAAACCCACTGAGTTATTCCGAAAACCCTAACTTTTCTACTCATTCAATCGACAATGTGGTTTCATTCTCTTCGAAATACAGTAGCTCAGATCAGGTATGCTAATGGATATTTTTCAAGAACCAACGTTTCATTTTTTCTTCTTACTCTAAATCCATCTCTTCTTCTTACTAAGGTTAGTTCCAAATCCTTCTCCTCTATTAGTGCTGTTAATACCTCCCAAATTCACAACCCATCTTCTTCTATTGTAGTATCTTACCTAATAAATTCAGTTGGATTATCAGAAAATGAAGCTATATCTGCTTCCAAGAAAGTCCATTTCGAAACAACTTCAAAACCAGACTTAGTTCTTAGCTTACTTGAAAGCTATGGGTTCACCAAGCCTTACATTTCAAAACTCATCACCAGGAGACCATCCATACTCTCATGTGAACCAGAGATATCCCTTATACCCCAATTTGATTATTTCAACTCTAAAAGGCTTTCTGGAATTGACCTTGCCAAGTTCATCTGTAGTGACTCACAAGTCCTCACAGGGAGCTTTAAAACACAAATTATCCCACTATTTGATTTCCTCAAGAACATTGTTCATTCTGATAAGAGTGTACTTACCATCATCAGACGCCAACCGTGGATTCGTCGGAGCAAGCCATATGTAAAAAAGATGATGGTCAACATGGAGCTACTGAGAGATGAAGGTGTCCCTCAATCCAATATTATCAAGTTTCTAATCAATTCTCCAAGAGTGCTTACGATAGACACTAGTAAACTCAAGGAGATTGTAGAAGAGATTAAGGGTATGGGATTCGATCCTCGTAAAACTGCATATCTTTGTGCTATTCGGGGATTGACAGCAATGAGCAAATCTACATGGGAAAAAAAGGTGAATGCATTCAAGAAATGGGGCTGGTCAGAAGACGAAATTAGAAACGCATTTAAGCAACATCCTCAGTGTATGATTACTTCTGAGAAAAAGATAACCTCGATAATGGATTACCTTGTGAATCAGAAAGGTTATAGTCCAACGCTTATTGCCAAATACCCAGATATTTTTTATTGTAGCTTAGAGAAGAGGATCATACCTAGGTGTTCTGTTTACACAATTTTAACCTCCAAAGGTTTGGTTAAGCATCAATTTTCCTTAGGTGCACTTTTGAAAATTGGCGAGGAGTCTTTCTTGAAGAAGTTTGTGATCAAGTTTGAGAAAAAAGCTCCGGAACTGTTAAAGCTGTATCCAAGTGCAATTAAATCTAAAGCTACCTAGTAGTACTTCTAGTTATTTGACATATCTCCTATCCTGTTGTTTGAGTTTTATGACTGAAGGGCTAAAAAGGTACAATTTGGTCTGTCTGTAGGGTGAATTTCAACCGTCTGATAACTTTGATATATAGAACCTTATGTATTCAAACTTTAGAGTACAGGATATTGGACTTCAATAGTATAGTTGTCCTGATTATTTGGTCATAGACTATCTTGATCGTTTAACAACTGTCGGTAACTCAAAGATTCTTTCACTTTGAGTTTGTTCACCAAAGCTTAGCGACATGTAACAATCCCTTTACTTTTTTTTTAGCTTACTCAAAATCGTGTATTTTAGACTTATAAGTTCTACACCAATGGATATTTTCATCTTGCCAGATACATGATGAAAGGTTGATTCTGGTTGAAAATCACTTGCTTAAATGAGGCATTGGATATTTTCCTTAACGTCTGAAAGTAGTCATTGCACCGATAGTGTGAACTGAACTGAATTGACACCAGAATCATTTTCTCATGATTTTCTTTTCTGAAAATTTGCATAAAAACTCTTCATCTTTACCCAGTTTCTTATTGTGTTTGGTCATTTTCTGATAACCTGGTAAGACCTGTACTTTTTATATGTAATCAAACTTCCACTGTGGTTCAGGCACTTGTTTATCTGTTTTGTTTAGTTCTTTTGGCATTTTGTTTATATGATAACTTATTGCCAAAGGTGAATTGAGATGATTTGTAATTTTGTACCATTCAAGTATGAAATTTTTTAAATTGTTGGGAAACATGGTATTAATTTCCATTGCGCCCCATTAATCTGGGGATTATCTTCATCACTCATCATGTAAGCAAATGTCGAGATGCTACTTTCCAGCTTGGGAGGTTCTGCTTGAAGCTTCATTTAGATCAACTCTAGTCTCCATTACGTCCCATTAATCTGTGATGCAGATTAATGCTATTATTTATAGTGAAGAATAACCGTGGAGTTATAACTTGTACAAGCTTACAATGCGTGTCTCTGTTGTGTGTTGCTTTCTGAATTTTTCCCTCTAAACACATAAATGATAAACTGGATTTTTTTAATTGACTCTAGTTTCTTCCATGCTCTTATAGCTAAGAGAATTCTGCATGACTTGTCTTCTTCTTTTTTCTCACTTTTTTGTTAAGTCTCTATCTTGTAGTATAGATGTATGTAATTCTTGTTGTATAATCTGTTCCGAGGATAACATATTAGAGCAAAACATATTACAGTATTCACTCATTAACTGTGTTTTGTTTTCTGTCATTTTCCTTCTTTCTCTTGTAAGGTTCTCTACGGTGGTTGCAACTTGCAACAGAACCCTTCTTTGCATTAGGATCATTTTGTTTTACATTTAGACATCATTGCTCAGTTTTGTTAGCTTATCTACTCTGTTTGCTGTGCTTCTGCTTTTTCCTTGTTAGCCAGATAAACTAAGAACAACACTATCAAAATAAATTATTTCAGGCCGTTAAGACTAGATTAGTATAAGAATTCCCTCGTGCTTATTAATAAACAATAACTGTGACCTAACAAACAGAGAGACTTGAATTGTCAGAAAAAAAAAAAAAAAAAAAAAAAAAAAAAAAAAAAAAACACCTAGCTCCTTATAAGACTGAAAAAAAACTCGGGTCAAAAGGTGGGTTGGAACCGAATGTTATTATAACTGTGTGTTGTTACACCAAACTGATCAAAGCCACAGCCAGTTAAGCCAAAAATATACGAGCATGAAGACATTTTTTCAACAAAAGGCACAAGCCACACAACCCATACGTTGGCAGAAATGTCTGTCTGTATAAACCATTTGATCATCTCAGTCAAATGATAAGGGTTTTTCTTGTATTCATGTCTCTGTGCCATGATGTGTAAAGAAGTATTGATCGTACACAAATTCTCTGACTCTTCATAATTTACAAAGCCGAAGGAGCTGCTGATGCTGATGCTGATGCGGCTGTTACCTTAGGGGTTACAACATGAAAAAATTGCAAAAACTTTTTTATTTTACAGACGACCTCCGACACCCAACAAAATAGTGTTGGGTGTTAGGATATGGGGAATCTATCATTTTCTAGCACTCAGTTTCACTTTAAAGTAGGCAATCAGAACACCGTCCAACTGAATTACTGATTTGTGATTCATTGCGATGATAACCGATAAATCCGATCAAAAGATTCTTCCATTCAAGGCCGCAACCTCCATCCACGTTCTGCAATGGCTTCTTGTACACGCTTAGCTGCTTCTGCAGTATCATTAAGAGGAGGGTAGCTCCAACTCTCTGATATCTGATAATTCAAAAACAAGAGTAACAGAGAATGAATAGAGGCTTATATTTCCAACATCAATTTGTTTGTGATAGACTACATCAATTTGTTTGAGATAGACTAGTACTTTTATCAGTGAAAAGTCTACCATCCAAGGCAACATCTTTTCCCAGGAAATATAAAGGATTAAATCAGTTACTTACATCCTCTTTACCCGTGAATGGCCTAGTTACACCACGTTGTTGGAGAGACCTATGAAAGTCTTCAAACTTCCATGTACATCTCTCTGCTCCAATCACGTAAACAGGTTTTCTGCGAGATCAACGAAAAAGTTTAACTCAGGCAGTCTCAGGTAGGATTCACGTTCACCATAAACCAGAAAGAAAGTTCTTCTTTGAGTATTACCCTGTGCCACAAGCCTCACTCAGCATACTAACTGAATCTGCAGTGATGACAAACGCATCTGCCCAAGCTAAATGTCCGATATGTGGCTTTGGCTCTACATATACACAAGAGAAACCATATCAAAAACATCTTTCAGATGCCCAAAGGTCTAAAATAAACCCGTTGCAGACAGAATAAACAAAATCTTACCTTCACCATTCCAAATGTAAACCTTTGGATGATCGCTAAGTTCTTTCGCTATCATGCTGGATACCTGTGTATACAAATAGCCAATGTTCGTAACTAGTTGGAAAAAGGTTGGGAGGTGCGCTAGAAAATAAAGAAGCAACTACTATTCATGCATATGTGTACCTTCTGAGGGGTCCTCCTAGAGAAGGAGATTCTAAGACTTCCACAGCTTGCTAGCACATTCTGTAGAGAGCCTATTAACTGCTTGGCAAGGTCAGCTTCGTAACGACAGTGGCCTGTCATAGGAATTTGAATAACTTATTAGATCTTGAAACACTAAGGTAAAATAACAAGTTGCAATAACAAATGAGGGAAAGCAAGCTTAAGGTTGTCTATAGCAGAAACAATAAACTAGACACAAAAGACATGCATACCTTCCCATTCTTATCTTTACAAGTAAAAAATAAACACAGGAGGCAACCACTTTTGCCGCTCTCCCAAATACAAGCACAATAAGGAGAGGGAGAAATTTTAGAGGGAAGCAGCTACTTGCTGCCAATCTTCCTTTCCTAACGAACTCAAGTTACGCAGCAATCATAGAGAGCTTCGTTTGTAAAAAAAAAAAAAATCTGCAACAGCAGACAAAGAGGAAACTCCAAGGGAAATACGATCTTAAATTTTCAGTTTTTTTCATGAAAATCCAAGTTCAAATTAGGATCTCGAGCCTCTTTTTCTCTTCAATCAGTATAACATTGAGACTACTCCTTATATGACAAACACGTAACCACTGTTTCTAAATCCGGACAAACAAAGGATAGTCAAAGTAATCGGGAGGAGCTTGTTATGCAACAACTGTACTTAACAATTTTTTTCTGTTAAGGATATTATAGCATTAAGAAGAAGTGGTGAGCGAAAATAACACCCATTATAAAGCAAAATAATTATTGATAAATCAAAAATAATTAACTAGACATCATGACACAATGAATACTACCAGTGGGTCCCCCAATATTAACCACAAGCAAGGGTTTTGGCAGAGGAGCCAACACATCATGCCAGGCAGCGGCAGCAGCCCGAAGTGCACCAAAATCAGCCTGATGTAGAGCTCCCACGGATAAGACCTACCAGCAAAAAAGAAAAGGAACTCTTCACAGAATACTCACATTTCTTTTTTCGATCGATTACAGGATACTCATATTTCATACTAATATAATGTGAAAGTGAAGTTGCATTTTATCATCAAAGAAGGTTTTCCAACGGAGCTCAAGAAGATCGTAGTATGGAAACTCACCACGTTTTTACTAGGTGGTTCATATGGAGTTACCCACTTCCGAAGAAACTTAGGGATTTGTACTTGTGCTTGAGGAGTCAGTGGATAATAGTCATGCCGAGGGGCAATCACCAGGTCAAACCTACTTAAATTCTTCCTTGGATGCTGTATCTGATAATTACAAACATAATGGAAGTGCATAAAATTTTTAACCACATTTGCATCCAACAGAATGCGACAGCAAACAGATAATAACATAAAGCATCCAAGTATAACAAAGAGATTCCACAACAACTTGAATGACTTAAATAAAACATTTAATTAAAACAACTCGCATTTACTTGGAGAAGCAGAGAAAAGGCTGTCCGCCATTCCCAGAAAAACCAATAACTTATATAACCTACAGTATAGGAAACAACTTCATAAAATCTTTTCCTGCCAAAGTAACACATAACCCTAAAAAACTTATATAACCGTAGTGAAAAAATGTGCTGAATGCCTTGGCCACTAGTTTTCGACATCAAAGAATTATAAGATCCGTTGACTAAGCAAAAGCACTGTGGCATACAAAATTTTCCAAAGATGACATACATGATACATCCCTAATTCTTCAAAATGACAACAAGTTTCCTAACCTAAGGAAGTTCAAATCATCCAGCGTCATGAACTCAACTTACTTGAATCTCCACCAACAAACAATAATAGCAATCACAAGACAAACCAGGAAAAAGAGTCTTTCACATAAAAGTTCTCACTTGGTAAAACAGAAAAATCAACCATAGTGATTACTAAATGCAACATAAAACAAGCAGATGCTTTAACGAGTTCATACACTGTTCCATGTCCGGAAAGAGAATAGTATACAATGCATTCAACGAGTAAATAATACCAGAAGTCGTAGACAAACCTGAACCACAAACACATTTTCCGGGGCTAATTTTTTTATGGAACTTGCTATAGAGATGGTATCCCGACCAGATGCAACCACTAATAAAGGACCATCCCTGGCAGAAAATGACAACATTATTAAAAGGAAGATTAAAGCAGATCCGGAAAGTAAATAAAGTACTACATGAAATAAAGCATGCAACATAAGCAATTTGGTGCAAGTGGAAGCTAAGACATGAATATAATCACATGTTATTAGGCGTAAAAGTACAATGGAGGAAAGTTTTTCAAGTGCTTCTCCAAAATAAAACCCGACTTGTAGCCCAAGAATATAGAATCAAGGGGCTTTTACAATTTAAGATATGGTTTTCAATTTTCAGTATTCAGTAAAAGCCATCTAGCAGTTAAGCAGTAAAATGTGCATGGTTGGCATCCAGGTTGTATTAACAAGGGTTCAAAGAAAAATGTTTTTGCATGGTAATGGTACCATACTACTATTATCTACTAGATGCTTCATTTGTTTTTAATTTTTGCTTCATCCTAAGTAATTGGCACTCAGTGCCCTGCACAAGATGAAAATCAAAACTAGAAAGGGAAAATGAAAGTGGACCGACGTTCATAGTAATTGTAAAAACATACTTCTCGAAAGTTTCACGGGCCATTGTTGCAATGCGCTTTGCATCAGCATCTAAAACGGATGCCAAACCAGCGCTAATACTTGTATCATAAGGTATAGGCGACAGTCTCTTCCCCCCGAGTACCACTCCGAATCGTGAAGTACCACATATCCACCTTATAATATAATATATTTGTTGGTGAACAGACACAGGGAGCCAATGAAGCCACTCATTGATTCCTCCTTGTGGCCTGATAACACGCTGCATGGGTCATTAAAAATAAGATACACGATTACTACTAGTTTCTTACAGACTAAATTCAACGATTATAGATAGATTTCAATACCAAATGTACCACATATATAAAAGAAACTACAAGCAAAAGTAAATAACACTCTAGAAACAACAAGCAGACTACTATTCAACTATAACAATTCACTGCAATTCTTCGTCTACAAACAGCTGATCATTCTATCAACTGCACAACACTACCCATCTCTCAATTAATAGTGCTAAGATGCAAGTCAGTGGCACTCATCTATACACCCTTATTCCTCGGGATGGTAGGGTGAATGTCATGAGGTTGCCGCCTCACTATCCGCAGGCACTTGCAAGTAAGTGGCATGCACCCTAACATTCTAGTTTCTCAATTCAGGGTTTTAACCTAAACAATAGGTCAATAACCCACTATTTCTTCTTCTTTTCCCCATTTTATTCATTAATCAAACAAAATCTCACAGTATTGATCATAATTTAACAATCAAACAAAATGTCACAGATTGATCATAATTTAACAATATAAATCATACAACACAGTAACTTGATGATTACTAAAATTGAGAACATAAAAGAGATGGGGACTTACATAGATAGAATGTTTATCAGAAAGACCAAGAGCACGAACTAATCCAACACTCTGATTCTCAGCACCAGAAAAACCATTCCCAATTATAACTGCTCTTCGTATAACACTATAAACCCCACCTTCAAAAATTTCAGGCATACCTGAAGTACCGCTAGGCGGTTCAGGCAGTTTAATTGTTCTCATCTCAACAATTTTCATTTACTCAATACACTAATCTCAAACTCCCCCTTTCAATTCGATTAAACAAACAAAATACATATCCTTTGTATTAGTCTACTATGTCTAAATTAGGGTTTTCAATTACAGAGAAAACGGGTGGAAATTGAATTTGATTCTGAAATTTCAAGGATATAAAAAAACTAGGGTTTCGTTGTAAAATCGTAGGAATTTTAGTTATTTAAATCGGTTTTCTTACACCAATTCTCTGAGAGACCAAGATGGTATGTAAAGAATAAGAAAGAAAAGACTGGTGTTTTGATTTTAATCCTACGTGGTGGTCATATATTGCTTGTTGTGAAATTCATAAAATATGTAAACTACTATCCAAAAATGAAAAAAAAAAATGAGCCATTTGCCCGCCCATAGATAAAGTTTAGCACCGAGCGTTAGCCCAAGCCGTATGCACATGGACAAAATGGGTAGTTTGTCAAGTAAAATGACAGGGTAAATTAGCCGTCCTAGTATGAAAAGTAAAATAAGCGATATAATTTCTGTCGAATGATAGAGTTTCTGTTACTGGCGATTAAGACTTTGTCGCTTAACAGAAACTACGTCGCCACCGATCAACTCTTTATTGTCTATATATAAATAGTAATTTTTTTCTTTTTAATTTCACGTTCTCTTTCCCATAAAATGGAGTAGATTGGAATCAGGATAAAGAGGTGGAGTTCCAAATGTTAGACAGTAGGCGGGCGTTGGTGCACTCGAGGGCCATATAACATCCCATTCAGAGAGAAGTCAGTATACCAGGCTAAGAGGTGGGTGGACTGAGTTGGGTACGGTATTTGAGTGGCTCCCTAATGCAGTTAAAGAGAGAGTTCGAAGATATCCTTGGTGTCGTTTCTATTATTTAAACCATAAGAATCATAGGTCTCAAGTTGTTCATGTAATATTAGAACGTTGGTGAAAGACTACAAATACGTTATATTTCAAGGTTTCGATTGTGGTAAGTTTGTTTATTCTCTAGTTATCTTTTTGGATTTTTATTTTTGGTTTTATATGCAAATTTTAGGATTCATAAAAATTTAGATTATGCAAAAAAAAACTATAGATTAGTCGAAAATTAATACCAAAATGTTGTTTATAGGAGTTACGCCGTTGGATATGTATATGTTGACGGGAATAATATGCGAGAGAGATATGGTTCTATTTGGCCAAGGGAAGTGGTAAGCAAAGTCGAGATGTAAACAACGCCTTGAATTTTACTGTGCTGATGATCATCTGAGTTGGCTAATTCCACGTCCTACAGCTATACGCTCTCGTAGCCCATGGGAAGGAAATAATCAGCACAAAGTTGTTAAACTCGGTGGAATAAGAGTATCTGGGTTGAAGCCTTTCTTACAACACTATGATCGGATAGTGGAACATGATCCTGATTATGAGGATGACGACCACTTTGATGAGCTTGAAAGATTGTTTGTGTTATACGTGTCAGGACAATGTCTTTTTCCAAATGCTAGCTCAGTGACAAATCTTTGTTTCCTTGAAGCGCTTGAAAATTTAGAGTGACTAGGGATCTGCACTGTTATCAGGGTTGTACATAAGCCTCAGTGAATGCTCCGGCTTCAAACCAAGTTTGAATTGTTTTTGTGGAATCTCGGAGATAATAAACTAATTTATTTGACACCGCTTAATTAATTTTTAAAATGTTAATTTACTCACTAATTAAATTTTGCAATATTTTCAGAGTATTGGTGGTATTCTTTGTGTCGGTGAACTTTTTCTATACCAATATAATATTGTTTTTACAATTATAGAGAAGTACCAAACTGAGAATTGGTAGACCAATCAGATTGATGACGGTCAACACTCTGTAGAACAAGCCATAACATTATTAATACAGGCATATGTGCATCATCCAGAGTTCCAGAGTGAAACTGCTCAAAGGATGATGCACTTGAGCTTACGTCGATCGGTGTTTTTCAACTCTCCTTCTAGAAAAGGTGTTTGGTACTTCGGCGAAAGGCACCTTATACATCTACAAGGGAGAACAGTAAAATCAATCAACCCACTTCTAAGCGGGGAGATTTCTTATGATGATTACGTGATGTTGTTGCAAAGTGGTAGACCATGGGAACATGATGATGACTTGATCGTGGAACCTGATGATAAGAGTGATTATCTTCATTGGTTCAGCACAATTCGCAAGCTCACCATTGCTATGGAGCTACAAAATTTGGGAGTAATGGATATGCCGGATTTAGGTAGATTACCACTTGATGTCGATATTCTGTCTTCCCAACCTCCACCACCAATGCCCGCTCCCTTCGTGTATCCCAGTAGCCAGAGAAGTTTATCTTCTTTGTCATCTATGTCACTGTTTGATTGGGAGATGTTGAGGATTAATCTACAAGAGGATGCTATCACTATTCCAATTGTTTCTCAAAGTTCTCGATCAAATTTATCTGTATTGGGGGGTACAAGCTACACATGAGGAGTTGCTGACTAGGATGAACGACAGAGAATGTAGGAATTTACACGTAGCAGATGACCCAAATGATGAATACAATGAATTTTGATGTTCCTTCATAAGCAGGCAGTCATAGAAGCTAACCAACACCTAAAAGTAGTCAAAGAAATGGTACACCAGAGTACGCGTGCAACAAACTCATATGACACATGGTGGCACCGATGATGCAACGACTCTAGAAACTGTCGGTGGTAGTTAACTCTCTCAGAATATTGTTCCTCTTTGTACCCGACTCCAAGAGGAGTCTTTAACGTCTATAGGCTTATTGTCCCCCCCCCCCCCCCCCCCTTCCTTTTTCAGGTTATGGTGATGAAATTCAGCCTCCTGAGACTACCCAACCTTCTGTCGCAGCCCTGTTAAATCAAGGCGAATAAGATCCTACCTGGGGCTATCCTGGTGTTCAAGGAAATAAATCTGTAGATTAAATATAATTTTAATTGAATGTAACGAAAATTATTGATTTAATTGAATACGTTTTAGCGGTTATTCTAGTTCTTAATTAATACATTTCAAACTCAAAAGCAAAACTATGTCTTGATTAAAAACAAATAACAAAGTCCGCTAAAATCAAAAATTAGGACACAGCTTACATCGCCAGCGACAAAGTTTATATCGACAACGACATAGAGTTGGTTGCATGACCAACACTCTGTCGTAATGTGCAAACCGACAAATATGCAGGTTTTCCAAGCCAATTTGCCCATTTAGCATGTATATAATAATTCAAAATGAACAAATTTAGTTATTTAATAAGTGGACTAGGATGTGACCCGTGCCATAACGATATATGATTTTATGTGTTCCCGGAGATAAAGATTCATGTTTTGAAACGATGGTTCATGATAATCTTAAATAATTCGTATAACAATAAATCAAATTCCAACAATCGGCCTATTTTTCTATAACTTGTAAGGTTTGGGATGTTAACAACCAAATTTTTTTTATCTTTACAATGCCAAATCGTATTTTCATTTGCACTCCAACGGTCTGGTATGTCTTGCCAAGTTTCACTATGTTATAAAATTGACAACTAAAAAAGTCCTCCACTTCTCCTGAAAATGCTTTGTTTTTCTCACCATCTGACCGTCCATCTCCGATTGTTCTCTCGTCTGAATAGGATTATGATTTGTATCCATTTCCAAATAAACAATTTTATTAGTTAAACCTTAATAGTATGTTTGGATACCAGAAGCAGAAGTGTTTCTGTTTCTCTAGAAGCAGAAGTCAGAAACATAAATCATAAGCAAAATATTTTTGCTTCACAAAAAGTTAACTGATTTACTTTTGAAAGTCATTTTAAAATTGTGTACCGAAACTATCTTCTGACTTTTCTACTTTCAAAAGTTAAAAAGTAACTTCTGGAGTGACATCCAAACATGTGATAAGGATATCATTAATCATTTCCTAAAAGACAAATCAAAACAATATATATATATATATATAAATGATGTAAGAGATAGGAATTTATATGAAAAGATACATAACAAAACTAGGGCTGCACAGGAACCGACCCGAAAAATCGCACCCGCCCGAACCCGACAAAACCGCGGGTTTTATAACCGAACCGACCCGCTACGGGTTGGTATACGGTTTTGAAAATTTAAAACCCGATCACCACGGGTCGGTTTACGGGTTTAGTGTAGCACCCGCCCAAACCCGCCCGTTTAACCCGTTTATTCTGAACCTGTGTTGCTGTACTGTTTTGTCAAGATGTTTTCACACTGACCTGTACTTCAATACCCTTCCCTATTATTTTTATGTCAAAGAGGACTCTCTCAGCTTTCAAACAAGACCAAAATTTCTGAATTCCATTGAGAAATGATTTTCGTACGAATTTTTGATTTCAAACTGCCGAAACTGCATTTTCTGAATACGGGATTCCTGTTCTGTTTCTGATGAGTCTTTTTAACATAGCTATAAATCTTACTGTATTTTCTTACAATTTTATTGTGTTAGCTTATTCTTTCTAGTTTCAAATGAGCCAAAAATCACTCATTTTCATTGTGTAACGAAGCCTACACAAATTTCCAAAGACAGACTATTCCAAACTAAAATTTTCAGAAATCATTTAAAAATCTTA
This sequence comes from Papaver californicum, assembly GCA_023531435.1. Classification (NCBI taxonomy): domain Eukaryota; kingdom Viridiplantae; phylum Streptophyta; class Magnoliopsida; order Ranunculales; family Papaveraceae; genus Papaver; species Papaver californicum. Next base: position 11,957,342 of record JAJJMC010003761.1, on the reverse strand, counting down.
CCATTTCAAGTTCTATAATTGCCACATGAACTTCTAAGATAACGATATAGATTCAACTCCATACAAATGATAAGAAAGCAAAGAAAATAAATTAATCCTTGGTTTTGTGGCTAGTGTATATCCCTTGTATAATTGTATTTGTTATTATATTTTGACGATATTTGGTGTTTTTTGTTGTTTCTCAGGAGGCTTAATGGGTGATTCATCAACTCAATCTCTATCTGCCTTTTCTTTCATGTTTTTTTTTTTGTTTGTTTTTAGTGTCTGTTTTTAGTGTTTTTTGCTGCCAGTTTTTTTCTATCTGCCACGGATTAACCCGCGAAATAAACCGAACCCGCCCGACCCGCCTCGGGTTGAAACCGACCCGACCCGCCTGTGGACGGGTTGGTATACGGTTTTGAATATGAAAACCCGCCTCTAGACGGGTTGGTAGTTGGTTTTACCCCAAAACCGACCCGCCCGCCCGTTGTGTAGCCCTAAACAAAACCAAGAAAAAAAATTCAATAAACAATTCCAAGCATATGTTAGAAGATTTTTTCTTTTTTTTATCTACATGGATATTATTACCCCTCTGACATGATCGATGGAGGAAATACCGGATAAAGAGAGAATAAATCAAGTAAAGAGAGAATAAATCAAGATAAAAATAAAGAATAAATCGATAGAGGAAATACCTAATCATATTATTGTTTTTTTTTTGTTTTTTTTTTTGAATGATTCGAACAAATATCAAGGAAATGATGAGTGAGAAATAAAAGCCACCACTAAACAAATCGTGTCATGTGAGGTTTTGTTTTCATAGGTTTATACGTATAACCTACGAATCGAGATATGATCACATTGATTGCCAATAAAATAAAAACGGTTTTGGCAATCAATAATAAGAATAACTCTTATCAATAAGTGTAACCACGACCTAGACTTGGGAGAGAGCTGAGAGTGAAAACGCTCATTTGTGGCTGAATCTAGACCATTCTTTGCCTCTCGGATTGACGAAGGAAATTATTTTGCTATTGATTTCATATTGACGCGAAGATTTTCACAGTAATTTTTAAAAAAATAGAAAGGGATTTGGCATTAAAAATAAAGAGTATTTAATATGTGGAAAGAGATTATAGCTGAGTGTTATTCGAGTGTCAGAATAAGTAGTTCGATCTCAACCGCTTTTTATGCGCCTAAAATATAATGTAGATCTCGAAATAACACCATTGTCCCTTAATGTAACAACAAAACCCTGAACCCTTTTAACAGTTATTTTTTTTAAGCATAATTGTTTGTCCCTCCAAATCTGTAACAGTAAACAGTTATTGTTAACATATGCTAGTTTGAATATACTGATAACACGTGTCTACTTATATACTATGCTTAAACAATGAGTTTCTAGTGGATGACCTGTGCCATAATGGCACGTCATTATTTCGTTAAAAAAATGTAATTTTGTTTAAGGATCACCATTGCATACGCAAAAACTCAAATCACTGATACAGCTGGTTTCAAAGAAAACCTTTGTATAATATCAAGTACAACATATTTTTTTTCAATCTCTAGTGTTTAAATTAACTAACAACTTATGCAATGTTGACTAGATATAGAAAAGTTCAAACAACAATACATCTATTTGTATACAGTGAATGAGTGACAACCTTTATTTACCCAAAAATGAGACATCATATTATGTTGACAAAAGTTGCAAGGGACTCCATATGCAGTGATACTCTGCCCCTGTAAGGAATTTGAACTTGGCAAACACATCCTTCAGAAAACTCTTAAAACTCTTAGATTGGATCTGAGGCTTTTGTAGTAAGCATAATTCCTTTGCAAATGTAGATAGCAAGTATAGCTTCTTTGGAGCAACTTTACATAGATATAATGGTCATAAAATTCAGAACCTAAGCAAAATGGAAACTGACTTCATTAGTAGGTATGAATACATATTACACATTTATTATTGGTAATAGCTTCCAAATTTTAGACTCTTGCCTCTCCACCAAAGCAAGTCGTCAATCGAAACGATATGAAGAACGCTTTCAAAAATAAAAATAAAAATTTATATCCAGTAAAATGAACAAAAAACTAACAGAAAAATGCAGCAGTATCTTATACACTAAATTAGTTAAGTTAACTTCTGGTAAGATATCATAAATAATTTGAGACCGGTCAAACTCTCTGTGGTGCAAAAGTTTCGTCAAGGTCTACTAAGACCCCATAGTTGGCTTCCAAATCAAAAGTTTGTGACAACTCAAAGAACATAGGTAAGAGCTGCACGCAATATGCAACGAAAAACATGTTGAATCCAATTTACTTACTGCAGCAGAAGTTGCGCTTATCTCCCTGTAAGATTACACTTCATCGAGAAATGCTTCTTCCAGTTCCTCCAAGATATGTTGACGCAGACCCTGTGTTCATAAAGAAGGTAACAAATTAAATTACAAAGCATCATATTGTCCTAAAACTCAAAATCCGGAATAATTTATCTATCATCCTTCTTTGCAGATGTATCAAATACAGCAAGCATTACAGAATAAACTACATCTTCTTTCATCTCCTCGATATGAGCCATGAATAGACAGAGCTTTAACATAAGCAGCAAAGATGAGAAAACTAATTTCCTCAAGGTAAATGGTTGTATGGAAGAAAGGCAAAATCCATGAATTTTCTAACTGGTAGATACTCACTTTAATTAGGATATAGAAGGGACTTCTGATCCAAATCTTAAATCAGTTCTTCAAATTTCTCTCTGCTTGAGGAATTGTTTCCTTGCCAAGTTTCTCTCTGCTTCAAATCACCTTGTAACCAAAAAGTAAAACACACTTCAACTGCCTGAATTGCTAGAAGTGCAGAATGTAAGAATATAATCTGCTTCAAAACAGTTAAAAATTATTATCCGGATCATCATAAGCATAACCATATGTATGTGGACATGCTTCCTTAAACTTTTGAGTAAGGTTGGTAAACCATGATATTACCATAGTTACGCTTACAACAATACCGATCTGATCGACACACACCACACACATGCATTCCAGCAATCAACAATATCATTTCCAGATTTAACAGTAAGATCTTTCGGGCAAATTTGGTCTCAAATCACATCACATCCGACAATACTACAATTTCCAACAATTAGATTTCAAAATGAAACATTAGGATCAGTTAATATCAAACTTGAGGATCTTAAAATCTAAACATAGTACATATCTAACAACAAATCAATTAAGCAAAAAGTGTATGGCATTGAACTCAAATTATGGCCTAATACATCCCAAAACAATTCAAATCAAGTGAAATACAATCTATACATACCTGAGAATGCTTACTTCATTATATCATGATGGTCTGTTTCTTAGGATTTCCGACTTCTGCTGCTCTACTGAATTGAGACCCATAAGATCATTGTATCTTAGAAAAATCCATCTGAAGAACACAAATAAGAAGTTAGGACATAAACTACAGACCAAACTGAGTTAAAATGGATGATATCTTACCAAGTAAGAATCACTCAGACTTAATTTTATCACGCAACTTACTGTGTAACTTTAAGTTTCTCTTGCCAAGTCAGAATCCAAACCAAATATTCCTTAATCTTTTTCTTATTCTCTTTTTCTGATCCATTGCCCCTACAAAGAAAAATCGCCAAACAACAGCCAGTTAGCTCTGCAACAGAAACCTAACATGTCTGGATTTATATTCTTAAGAAAATCTACAGGAAAGCCACTCTTTGTTCAAGATGATGTAATGTAAGATTTGGATTAACCGAATCTGTAGAATTGGTTTTGATAGAAGTAAATGTAACAGAAAAAGAAATGATTTTAATTATGATTTTGCAGGAAGGAACTTCACAGAGGAACAATAGGATTCAATATAACAATAAAAAAGATCTTACATGAGATAATTCCCGATCTCCTTGTACACTACATCATAACCCACCTTCCACCACGTCTTCAATTGACTACTTTCTATTTTGATTCAAACTCAATTTTTAATTGTCAAAAGAGTAAAAAATTTCAGTTTTAGCATGTTGCGTTGTCAAAAGATAAGACACTTTCAGTTTTAACATGCTGTAGTTAATATGCTGGTTTAAGTTGATCAGATGTGATAAATTAATAATGCGTGTATCACTAAGATTAGTAGTATTAAAATCGTTTTTGTGTCTTTGAACTTAAAAGCCAATGAACACCTACATTTTTCATTTACTTCATTCTTGCGTAACCGATGCGAATGCTCTATCTGTGTCAATTCAACTTTCTTTAGTTTAATCCATAGCAAATAAATATTTCCATAGATCAAGGAAATATAATTTAACCAGACCACTCTTTCTATCTGTTTCCAAATACAAAATCCTATTTGATTTAGAAAAAGGGAGGAACATTTGGAGAGTTTAAGCTACTCACAATGTGAGTATAAACTGTCCCTAAACCACCAAGCTCTTCGACCTTCAACTAACACACAAAAGAGGCACCAACCTAAGAAACTTCAATTCAATTCTTCAGTTAGCTATGGTAAGGTTCGATCCAGTAATCCCTAACCTAGTATAAAGGTAAAACTAATTGTTGTGCAATTTCTGATGCTGAACAGTTTTCTTAGTTTAGTTGGCAAGTGACATTGATGTGTATCAACAAAAATTTAGGGTTTATTGCATCAAATAAGTTCAGGTTTATCAAAATATATTACTTAAAAGAGAGAAAACTCAAAGAGTGAGAGAGAATACCTATCCTTATGCAGATGAGGAAGAAACACCAATCCTAGATGCGAATGCAAAATCCTGCAATTCAAAAATAACCATAATCCCTACGAATTAAAACTTGAATCTCTTAAGCAAATCAAAACTACAAATTCCGTAAAAACAAATACATATATTAACTCGTACGAAACAAACCCCTAAACCAAAACCGTTCAAATCTTACTTTGGGTTCTTGTAAAATCAATCAGAGACAAATCAAATCAAACGGAATACGTTCAAATGGAGAGAGAGGGAGGGAGAGAAGGGGTTTTGGTGGGTGTTGCGAGAGGGTTTTCAAGATCAGCGTCGAGGGTATGATGAGAAATCGTACGCTAATTTTTCCACATGCATTCGTTGCATCCACTGCAGCGAAATTGAGGGCTATGGAAAAGGGGAGGTTTTGGTTTGAGGATGTTTTAAGGGTTTCAGGGATAATGATCAGCAAAGCACTCATGTGGCTACTGAATGAATTGTCTAGTTTTATTTTGAATCACGACCGTACTTTATATATCCAAATTATAGATCTCCCTCCATTGTTAAACACAACGAATTGTGTAGTCTTATTTTAAATTTGAGGGTCGATCTGGACCGTCCTTTATATTTCTAAAATATAGATGAACGTCCGATGATAAATATAGATAGGACTTAGCCTTACTCGACCTTTTCTAGAATGCGTATATTTCGAAAATAAAATAAAAATATCGACATAACAAGTCATAGCCGTTGTACCGTGGCATCAAGTCTAATTTGGATTCACAATCGGAAAGATTTAGAGTATTTAAATAGCAACCACGTTATAGATACGTGCAAGCATACGCCTTAGCAAGATCGTATGACTATATCCTCGCAACTTTGACACCCCAGTATACATAAATTTTATTACATTGGTTGATAATGTCTTCGATTAAATTGCAGTAGTGACTAGTTTACCAATCATTTTTACCAAAGGCAAAGGATATTTGGTGACAATATCAATCCTAGTATTATTCGAAGCATGATTGAACAAAAACAAACTCAACATCCCAAGCTCCATAATGTCTAATCTAGAAGATAAAAAACCTTGCCAATAATAAGGATATAAATTAAAGAAAGCATGAAAAAACTTTCTGGTTCCTTTCAAGTCGAGTTTCAAAAGAGTTTCCATACCAAAACGATAATACTCTCTACTGCATCTTTTATCCATAGGCCATAAACCATTCCAAACTCTTTGATGCATTTGAGACCCCCTAATCATTCTTGTAGACCCTAGATATTCAGCAATCACGTCCGCGAGTTGTGTTGATCGAGCTAACGTTTGAACTACCATGTAACCAGTTGATGGGTGTACTAAACCAGCTGTTGCACCATGACGCAATATACTTTGAGGTATAGTAGGAAGAGGTCCTCCCATGGGAATCAAACATTTTTCACCTTCTATTACTCTCTTCACTTTGATCCCTAAATGTCTTATCCTAGCTACCATTCTTTTCTTCACTTCATTGTAAGGTAAAACTGGTCTACTTACTAATGAAGTCTCTTCAAGAAAGATCAAATTTGAATCGAATGACATTGCGTACAAGAATGTCGGGTGCTTATTGTTATTACCGTGTAAAACAGGTTTTTCTTTTTTGGAAACGAGAGGGGGTTAAGGGGACCCCAACCAACAGAAACATAAACAAAAAGGAAAAAACAAACAAAAATAAAAACAACAGGCCCTAGCAAAACGGCCAACAACTGGACTCATCCAGGGATCCCTGTACTGTTCATGGTCTTGCGGTAATAAATTTTTCCTGCGGCATCTTCAGTCACGATTTTCTTAAGATCTTCATCAAAGGAGTTAAGGTCAATAACAACAAAGTTCACATCTGGTTTCAGACCGGCAAGATGATCGGCTGCTCTGTTGGCTTCTTTGTATGTGTGTTGAACCTTACAAGTTAAGAAATTGGACATAAGGCGTTTGATCGACTCCCAGACGTGGTGGCAGTTCCAAGGAGCCTTCGTAGACTCATTCGAGATAAGATTGGTGATATACATGATCTGATAGAAACCCTTGGATAGTTGTTGGTAGTAGCTGCCTTGAGATCTGCTTCCACTCCTTGAAGCTCATGCAACGTAATATCCAGAGGATTTGTGCTCCATGCAACAGCCACCAGAGGAACACCATTCGAGTCTCTAATGATGGCCTCATATCCTCCAGTGGTATCATTTAGAGAACCATCTGTATTGATAGCTACTTCCCCTACTTATGGTTTATGCCAGGTGCATGAGATGTAACTAGAATTCATAAAGTCAGCTGTCAAATTCCACACATAGGATAAAGCTCTATTTTCATTATTATCAGTCAAGGAGTGGAAACTAGACGCCATCTTGAGCTTAACATCCTCAACTATTTTATAAAAAATTTAGTCGGATGGAAGAGTCTTCTGAGTAAAAAAAATATTCTTCTGTTCCACTCACACCATATGTGGTAGATGAAGGCGTTGAAGCAAAGCTTCCTGATTGTGCCAGCTGTTTTGTTTCCTTTTATGTGGAGAGTGCACCATTTAATATTCTCTTCCCAATCTGTATGATCCAAATCCCTTATCCCTAGTAGTCCGAGGAGTCTCTTCCAGATGGTTTTCGCATAATGACAGTTGAAAAGGAGATGAAGGTCATCCTCAAGCATAAGGTCGCACATGACACAAGTTGGATCTACGTCCATACCCCAAGATAAGAGCTTGTATCTGGTCTTCAATCCTCTATGGAGAGCCATCCAGACCACAAAACAATGCCTCGGTATGCAATTGGGAAACCAGACCAACTGATTCCATTCAGAGTCAATTTTTTGGTTTCTTAAGGCATTGTAAGTGTCCTTTAGAGTGTAATCGCCTGAAGGACCCGCTGTCCAGACAATTTTATCTTCTATTTGAGGATCAGTTCTTGTATTAGAGATGTCCAGAGAGAGGTCTCCTAGAACATTGGAGAGGTTCGGAGAGAGAACCCATTCACCGTTTTCCAGGAAGCTACTAACCTTTGCATATGCATGATGGGAGGAATCATATGACATCTGAGGGGGGGAAGAGGTAGAGAAGGTTACCTTGTGGGAGCCATTTGTCTTTCCAGAGTTTAGTGTTGTTCCCGTTACCAATCAAGTGGAGAATGAAATTAGAAGCCTTATCTCTATGGTCAAGGATACGTCTCCAGCACCAGGAGCAATCTGCAGGGGCCTTGAAAGTCCTTATTCTTGATGAGATTTTTTCTTACCCAAAGGTATCCTTCTTGCTGACAATATCCCAAATGTGACGGAGGTTGGCAGCCGCATTAGTAGTCTCAAGGCAACGGATGCCCAGGCCTCCTTCCTTTTGTGGAAAACAAATAGTACTCCATTTGACCGCGGGTTGCTTGTACGTCAGATCAATACCTACCCACAGAAACTTCCTGAATATAGAGTTAAGACAGTTAAAGGTTTTCTTCGGGAGGGCAAAACAAGAAGTCCAGAAGATCAACATACTACTCAGAACTGCCTTTATGAGCAGAACTCGGCCTGCAAAGGATAAGGCACAAGCTTTCCAGGATTTAATTCTAGAAGTAACATGGTCAATGAGCGGCAGGCAATCCGAGTGTGTCAATCTGGTGGAAAGCAATGAGAGACCTAGATATCTGACAAGCAACTTCCCAACTTCAAAGCCCATAAAAGATTTGATGATGAAGGCGTCGTTGTTGTTCACCGAAGAATGGAAAATATTGTTTTTGTTGTTATTGACTTCCACCCCAGTTCTGGCTGAGAAGATGGTAAGGGTTGAGGTCAGAGATATGGCAGACTGCACATCTCCCTTCATGAAAACCAAAAGATCGTCCGCAAAGCAAAGATGCGTGACAATAGGGTCTCTGCATTTTGGATGAAGGTTGAAAAGACCCACCCCTACTTGCTTGAGAATAAGGGAGTTGAAGACCTCCATAAACATAACGAAGATGTGAGGAGATAGAGGGCATCCTTGTCGAATGCCTCTATTCCCTTCAATATAGCCGTGAGCCGAGTCGTTCACCGTTATAGAGAACTTAGGAGAGGTGATGCACATATTAATCCAGTCTATGAACTTCTTTGGTATCTTGAACTTCTGAAGAGTAATGAGGATGCCATCCCACCTAATACAATCATAAGCTTTCCTTAGATATATCTTCAGCGCGCATCTCGCCTTGCCATTATCCCTGTGGTAATTCCTGAGCAACTCGTGAGCCAGCATGATGTTATCCTGTATGGATCTCCCAGAGATGAAAGCCGACTGGCAGGGACTGACCACCTTCTTCACGACTTGTTTAAGTCTGGTAGCTAAAATTTTAGCTATGCACTTATACATGACATTGCAACAGGCTATTGGTCTGAAATCATTTAGAGAAGAGGCATTAGATAATTTAGGAATTAGAGCAAGAAGAGTAGCATTTACCTCTCCCAGGAGTTTAGCACTGGAAAAACAATTCTTAACAGCTTTAATGAAATCGGATCCTATTATCCTCCAGCTGCTTTTGAAAAAGAAAGAAGAGAAGCCAGCGTGCCCTAGGCCTTATCCGAGTCAATAGTCGAGAGGGCAAGAACGATTTCATCGTCAGATATAGTTTTCACCAAGTCAGAAGCATCTTCCTCAGTAGATGTATGGTGAAGCTCAATTTGATCCCAGGCACTGAGATCAATGGGGGTAACTGGGTGGTACCCAAATAGGTCGGAGTAGAAATCCACACATTCCCTAGCAATGTCTTCGTCGGAAGTGAGTCTGCTGCCATTGGGGCCGTAAAGGGCTAAAATTCTGTTCCTGGCTCTTCTTTCCACTGTAGTCTTATGGAAGTAAGGAGTATTATTATCCCCCATCTTGAGCCATTGGATCCTAGATTGTTGTTTCTTCATGGATTCATATTGTCTGGCCTTCCTTGAGAAAACCTTGACTGCCTCCCTCTCAGAATTGATGGTAGTGGGGCACCGAGGGGTAACTTGAAGAGCTTTCTGTATTTTAACCATATTGAGTTTTGCATCTGCCACTTGCGAGTCAAAATTGGAGAATTTATTCTTCCTCCAGGTAAATAGGTGCGTTTTCACGTTCTTTAGCTTTTTGACGAAACTATAGATAGGAGTACCGCGAACAGGGATACTCCAAGCAGTCTTGACTACATCAAGAAAATCAGCCTCTTCAACCCAAGTATTGTAGAATCAAGGCTTTTGGCCCGCCCCTCAAAGATGCTAATCAGCATGGGGGAATGGTCGGATATACCATTGAGGAGGAATTCACTAATGGAATCGCTGAACTGATTGATCCAAGCCATATTGATAAGGACTCTGTCAAGTTTGCCTGTGATCCTGGTAGGGGCATCTTGTTTTTTTTTTCAAGTGAAAAAGCTTCCTATATACTTGCAATCAAAAATCTGTGCGTTCTGGAGGCACGCTTGAAAGTTTACTATGTTGTTCGGCACCACTGAATCACCACCCTCCTTCTCGTGGGAGTAAAGGTAGGTGTTAAAGTCACCCATCAAACACCATGGTAACTGATTAGAGTCAGCAAGTCTGCTGATGTCTGCCCAAAGGCCGGCTCTTTTGTCTTCGGTGTTATATCCATACATAATTTTTAACACAAAACAAGTACCATTCTGTAATGAAATTCTTGCAAAAATAGCTTGATCACTGCAACAAATAATATTAGCATTAATAAAATTTGAATCCCACATAAGCCAGATCCTACCATCCTACCCATGTTGTGATTTACATAATTGTCCAAACAGGACCAATGAGCCAAAATGTTATTCTTAATTCTATCTTTATTAGGAAATTGGACATGAGTTTCTACAAGACCACATACTTTAAGATTATTAATATTGATAAAGTTTCTGACTTCAGACTGTTTTAGAGGGTCATTTAGCCCTCTAGTGTTCCAACACCCATAACTAATCATTTACAATAAGCCTATATGGAGCATGTCTAATCCGGTCAGAGTTCTTAATGCCCAGGTGTGAACTGCTGAGCATGGGTTGGATGCATTTTAGCTCCCCTTGCGGGTTCTCTGGACTCGGGGTATTGCTCACAGTTGTTGCTAAATTGGTTGAAGTTGGGGGAAATCTAAAACTGCCACCATGTACTGGAAGTACTTCTGTATCCACAATAGCCATGTCTTCCATGTCATTGGGTTCCCCCCCCCCCCCCCCCCCCCCCACTCTTCTAGGATGGAGAAGGGATTAGCAACTTCTATCATAGGGGTCTGATCATTTGGAATCAGCTGCTTCCTGTTAGTTTCAAAGCCTGGTGGGGATTCATGTGTTGGGGTGGCTACCTGTTCTACCATGGCTGGATGCACCTGTTCAACAGGCTTAGACAATTTCCTCTTAGTGATAACTGGCTTCCAAGCCTTCTCATTTGTTACCATCTCTAGCACATTGAGGGTGTTGGTGTTCTTCTCTCTGGAGGAAGTAGATGTCTCCTTATGTGTTGGGGATAGCAAGGTGGGTAGGGAGGTTGTGCCCTGTGCTCTAGTCTTTTGGGGCAACTGGTTTCACTGTGGCAGAAGGTAGAGCAGCATCTACATTGGGCTGGTTTCCAAGCATATTCTACACTCACAATGTGCTTGGATCCATCATCAAAGACAATAGAGATTGATTTTTTCAATTCTGAACTTGGTTTGATCTCTACACAGACCCTAGCATAGGACATTCTAGTCTTGGTTGTTGTTGGTCCATCTAAGAACAAGGGCTTTCCTACAACAGATGCAATGAAACTTAATCCAACATGGTTAAAGAGATGAATATGTACCTGTTTGATGGTCATCCACACAGGTACAAATTGCAAATTGTCCATCTCCTGCTCAATGAAAGGAACCCACCCTCTGACAAAGAATGGAGTGTGTGATATGAAGACTAGAACATGTTCAAGGGCAACAATTCTGTCTTCCTCCAAAGCAAATTTGAGTATATAGGCTCTGTCACCATGGAATGTCATGGAGAGGTCTCCTTTGATGTTCCAGGCTTTCTCTATGGCATTCTTGACCAGGTAGTATGGGAGTCTTCTGCCTATAAAACCTCAAACCACCAGCTGCTCATAATACCTTTTTTGGTTTGCAATTGCAGGATCACTGACTCTAGAAACAAGCTCTCCATCAACCATTACTGGAGGTTTGAAGCAGAGATCAGTTGATGAACTCTGCATAATACTCTTAGCTGTTGCTGCTACTCCATTCCAATTTAGCCTAGCAGTAGCTGATTTGCCATTGTTCTCAATAATTCCAACAACAATTTTGGGTGATCTTGGCACATCAGTTCTAATTAATGAAGGAGTCTGATAGGGTAGAGAATAATTACCTGTTAGAGTTGATTGATTTGTAGAGATTGGGGCTTCACTTGAGCTGCTTCCAATCCCCTCCCAGTTAAAATTGAGGGTGTTAGGGATTTCATTTTTTCCATGGTTTTCATCAATGCTTGTAATTGAATCATTTGTAGGAAGGGGGGTTTTGATTGAAATGTAGAGGAGGGAAGGTAGCAAGACTGGAGAAGAGGGATGGATCAGGAGGCGTTGCCTCCATGGAAGCAAAAATGGCGAAATCCCTAATCGCAAACTTGGTCAAAGGGGGACGGACGCGGTCAAATGTGAAAAATTATATAGTTAAGAACTTATGATCCGTAAAACAGGTTCATTTCCTAGATGATCATCTCTCCAATCCATTAAAACCATTTTGTCTAGATCAAATGGATGTTCATCAACTTCATCCAAGATTCCATGAACAATTTGATATCCATGGTTTCTTGGTTCATTGAATTTCACGAAAGGACTTCGAAATCCTCTTGCATCAACAACCAATCTTTCTTTCAGTTCCCATCTTCGCATAATACCACAGACTCGAATTCACGGTGCTCAATAATCCACACTTTGGATTCGAAGAACTTGACACCATTTAAAACGGATTTTTCTATCAACTTTCTTTTCAAATCTTTCCGATTAACTCTTCCATAAGGACGATCCAAGTACTTAGTTCTTTGATCACCAAGAAAGATAATAGTCATCGGCCATGTTTTGTACAAACAGTCTTCAAGATCTAAACTCTGAAACTCATCAACCCAAACTCCATAGTTATTAGGCCACATGGAAAGAGGTGAAGAACCTATGCAACAAACTCGAATTCCATCTGCAGAGACTCTTTTAGCTAAACGAAGACCAGCTGGACCTGCAACAATGATGATTACGTCGTATTTTACATGATCAGATTTGTCGTAGTTGAAACAAGTTTTGATTGATTTTTTAGCTCAAATTCATAACAAATTACAAGTACATTATTTATAGCTTTTAATAGATAATATGATAAGCATATCGAAGAGATAAGACTTAGATTAAGTATATGCGGAAGACTAGGATAATTTTTTTTAGGTTGTTGACGACTCTGATGCTAGAGATTTGATCCCTGAGGAAGGTGCTGAAGATTCGGTCCTTGAGGACGCTTCGCTGGCATAGGACTCAGTCACAAAAGGAGATATACTAACACTTCCCCTCAAGTTGAGTAGGAGTTCACGAATATTCAACTTGTCTCTTAGCTGTTAAAACCTAGCTGAGGACAGTCCTTTTGTAAAAATATATGCTATTTGATTTTGGGAAGATATAAATTTAACTTGAAGCTCTCTGGATGCAACCTTCTCTCTGACAAAGTGGAAATCTATTTCTATGTGTTTAGTCCTTGCGTGGAAAACAAGATTTGCTGTCAAGTATCCATGGCAATGCCTCTGTATTAAAGATTGTATCCAAATAAGTTCTGAAGTATCCATGGCAATGCCTCTGTATTCTGACTCAGTGCTGGATTTAGACATTGTCTTCTGTTTCTTTGCACTCCAAGAGATCAGGTTGCCTCCCAAATATATGCAGTATCCACTGGTGGAGCGTCTGTCATCCAAGTTCCATGCCCAATCTGCATCTGTATAGGCCTGCACAGAAAGATCTAATGATGGTCGAAAATACAAGCCATAGTTTACTGTGTGCTTCAAGTAACGCAAGATTCTTTTGACTAGATCCCAATGCTTAATGTATGACTCATGCATAAATTGACAAGCTTTATTAACTGCAACTGAGATATCTGGTCTAGTGAGGTGGAGATACTGCAGAGGTCCAACTATACTTCTGTACACTATAGGGTCTTCAAATTTTTTAGTGCCTTGTTTCTTGATAACTGATTGCACAGCAAGAGGTGTTGTTACTGGTCTAACACCATCAAGCTTGTATTTGACCAGTAAATCTGTAATGTACCTCTGTTGACTCAGAATAAAAGAATTTTTTTTTCTGTAAACTTCTACACCCAAGAAGTATGATAAAGATCCCAAATCTTTGACTGCAAAAACTGTACTTAAATCTTTAATGAGCTGATGGATAGCATTTTTTCTTGACCCTGTCACTATGATATCATCTACATAAATCAGAACATATAGAGAACATGATTGTGAGATGTGCACAAACAGTGAGCTATCTGCAATGGATCCTCTGGACCCTTTATTCACTAAATAAGAGCTAAGGTTAGAAAACCAAATTCTAGGAGCCTGCTTTAGTCCATAGAGAGCTTTGTTTAATTTAAAGACATGATTATGAAAGTTTTGATCCACATACCCAGATGGTTGTTTCATGTAGACATCTTCTTGAAGTATTCCATGCAAAAGGCATTTTGAACATCTAATTGATGAATGTGCCAGCAGTGAATGGTTGCAAGTGATAGTACAAGTCTGATTGTGCATGGGTTAATCACAGGACTATATGTTTCATCAAAATCTACTCCTTCTTGTTGATGGTAATCCTTAGCCACAAGTCTTAACTTATGGCGTTCAATACTCCCATCAGCCTTGTGCTTTACCCTAAAGACCCATTTAGAGCCTACATTGTTCATTCCTTGTGCATAAGGAACCAATGTCCAGGTACCATTTTTTAAATGTGCATTGTATTCCTCATCCATTGAGGGTCTCCATTTTGGATCTTTAATTGCCTGACTGTAGCATGTTGGAACTAGAGGAGTTGATAACACCAGGGGATGTTTAGTGGTTGTTAAACATAGCGACTGACAGGCTTAGTGATCCCCAATTTACCTCTAGTTATCATAGGGTGAACTGGTTCATTTGTTGGTGCAGATTTTGCTGTCTGTTCTCATTGATTGGCTTCAGTTGAAGAAGGTTCTGGAGATGTTTGATTCTCTAAAGGTAGAGCTTCTAAATTTACACCTGCTTCATGATTTACCTGTTGTTGACCTTGACATAACTGAGTATTAACAGATAAAGGGTTGAAAACAGTTGAAGATAATATTCTTGTGGATGGACTTACTTGACATTGTGGCTGCACAGGACCTGATGTTGATGAAGAACAAAATGGGAATGAGTCCTCTATAAATTTAACATGGCGTGAAATATAAAGTCTTTTGGACTGTAGATGAAGGCATAGATAGCCTTTGTGGATCCCACTATAACCTATAAAGACACATGGTAGAGACCTTGGTTCAAGTTTGGTCTTCTTATATGTGCGCAGACTTGGGTAGCACAAACACCCAAATACTCTTAGAAACTTATAATCAGGCTTTTTATGGAATAATAACTCTAGTGGGGTTTTTGGTTGGATCTGGGATGCAGGGCACCTGTTAATAAGAAAACAAGCTGTGTTGAAGGCTTCAGACCAAAAGGATGTTGGCATTGAGGCATGAAACAGGATTGCAAGGCCAGTTTCTGTGATATGCCTAATTCTCCTTTCTGCCAAACCATTCTGGGAAGATATATGTGGGCAAGAGAATCTGTGTGCAACACCATTATTGTTCAGAAAGGCTGTAAATTTGCGGTACTCACCTCCATTATCTGACTGAAATATTTTTATTTTGAAGTCTGTCAGGTTCCCAATTTGTTTCTTAAAGTGGATGAAAACAGCTAGTGCATCTGACTTGCGCAATAGGGGATATATCCAGGTGTAATATGAGTACACATCAAGAAGAAACATATAATATTGAAAACCATTTCTTGATAAACAGGGAGACACCCAAAGATCTGACACAATTAAACTGAGAGGTTTATCAATAATAGTAGTACTAGAAGAAAATGGTAGTTTGCAACTTTTGGTTAAATGACATGAATGGCAGAAATCAAAAGCTTTATTTGAAATAGGTAGTGAAGAATTTCTGATTATTTTGGAAACAATACGTAGCATTGGGTGTCCTAGTCTCTGGTGCTACAATGGCATGTTTTCTGACACATAAGCAGCTGGTTTGGACTGGTTTATTGCATCTACTCCATCAAAAATATAGAGTCCATTCTTATTCCTGCCTTGCAACAGTGTTGATCCTGTGAGCTTGTCCTTCACAACAAAACGGCTAGAGTTAAACACAAAATATACATTATGGTCTTTACAGAACTTAGAAACAGATAGTAGGTTGGTTTTGATGTTAGGAACATGAAGATGTTGTTTAACAAAAACATCTACTGTTGAGTGTGAAAGTAGCATTACCAATATTCTCAATAGGTAAACAGTTACCATTTCCAACTTGTACTGTCTCAGTTCCATCATACTCATGCTTGATTTATAGGTTGTCCAGATTGGATGTCAGATGATGTGTGGCTCCTGTATCAGTTACCCAGTTTGCATCAGTGGATCCACCAGGCAAAGCTAGATAAGCTGATGCATTGATCTTCTTTTGGAGTGGCTTATCTTCTTTGTACCTGAACCTGCATTTTCTTGCTGTGTGACTAGTTTTGCCACAGATTTGGTAGAGGATCTGGTTCTCTCTCATTCCTCTTTGACTATTAGAGGTTTGATTCTGTTTTGAAAAGCTGCTAATAGGATTAAATCTTCTGGAGTTTGTTTTTGAGTAATATGTGTTGATGTTGGCTGCAAGATTTGCTAAAGGTTGTTGCAGGAGAGCAAGTTGTTGCTGCAGGCGCATGTTAAATGTCAGAAGATGAGCATAGAAAGTTCTCAATGACATGTCTCCTGCCAGATGCAGAGAGGTAACAACTGGATCATAAGATTGATCCAGTCCATTCATGACAGATGACTTCATGTCTGCATCTGATAGTGTTACTCCAGATGCTAATAAAGCATCAAAGATTTCTTTTTCCATGTTGAAGTATTCCTCCATAGAATTATTGCCTTTCCTGAGATTGTGAAGTTCCCTTTTAAGATGCATTTGGTGTGCCTGGGTATTGGGGGCAAACCTTGTTTCTAGAGCATCCCATACCTGTTTTGATTTTGTTAATCCAACTACTCTGGTCATCACCCTCTCAGTTAAAGAGGACAATAACCATCCCATTAGGATTTGATCCTGTTCATGAAATTTTATGAACTCAGGGTTTAACTAAGTTGTGTTTGGTAGGTGTTCTGGTGGTTGCTAAAGACTGCCATCTACATATCCCATTAGATTGTAGCCATTGAGTAGTGGTTGAAACTGGGTTTTCCATAGAAGATAATTTTTCTCATTCAATTTAATGTTGACAAGGTGGTTGATGTGGAACTGCTGTAGTGTCTGTGTGTTAGCAGACATTTTTTTTTTTTTTTTGGCTGGGTCGGTTAGGCTGATACCAAGTTGAAACAAGTTTTGATTGATTTTTTAGCTCAAATTCATAACAGATTACAAGTACATTATTTATAGCTTTTAATGGATAATATGTTAAGCATATAGAAGAAGTAAGCCTTAGATTAAGTACATGTGGAAGACTAGTATAATCTGTTTTAGGTTGTTGACGACTCTGATGCCGGAGATTCGATCCCTGAGGAAGCTGCTGAAGATTCGGTCCTTGAGGACGTTTCGCTGGCATAGGACTCAGTCACAAAAGGAGATGTACTAACAGTCGTGAAAAGTTAAGTTGAAATTTAAGAACTCTGGCTTTGATTCAGACTTTAAATCTAGGAATGATTTTAGTTTAGAAGTGATCTGAGTTCTGGGTTTGGTTTGTTTTCTTGAATTTGTCTCAGTCAGAGGATAGAGGTTTGGAGGTGCTTTGATGATGGGTACTTTGAGAGTAGAAAACATCGGAGACCTGAGAAAAGTTGCCATGAAAGGATTCTAGTAATAGGATTCAGTGAAAATTTGAAGATTTTGAGAAATGAGAATTCTTCTTTCCAAGTTTCTTTTCAGGTTCTAATGAGATGAACTTTGGTAATATTGGTATACAGACAAAAAGGAATCCCAGGGACTGTCAAAGAAAACTATGCTCTATCTCTCATTCTCACATATGCAACTCACTAGATAAAATAATACTTAGAAATCTACGAGCTCATTCATACATACATGATGCACCTCCTAAATTTCTCTAAATGAAATTCAGGTGGACATCCCTCAAGGAGCTAAAATGTAGCCAGCAATTTATCAGGCCAAAGTGTAGCGGAAAAATGAGTGGACATTGCACCACTGCTAGTGAGAAAATAAACCGTTAAACTTTTCTTTCTTCAAATCTCTTATCATCTAGATGCCTCCTAATGCCACTGACCAAGATGACTTAAAAGTTAAAACTACCATCAGTTTTGACGAAATGGGTTTCAAACTAGAACAAAAGTATGGGTACCCTTGATATTAGTTGAATGCTTCAGGATCAGGACGGAGGATGCCATATCTGAGTTCCAAAGTTATTTTGGAATGAAAATGACTTGACAAGCTAGCTGGTCAAACAGAACTACGTCATAAAAAGAAAAGAAACTCCTATCAGGATCATGTTGATCAACAAAAGAATTAGAGCATCTCAATAAAAACGCTGCAAGCTTATAGAAGGGAGCGAAGTACATGCATGACATTAAGACATAAATCACCAGGAAAGCACAAGCTGAACTTGGCAATTTATCATGACTACAGTAATAACTATACAGTCCAACAATATATTACAGGAAATGAAGATAAATTTGCACGCAGTAACCGACCAGCAAAAATATGCAGTGGACCTCGCAATAAAGAACTTGAGCAAATAAAACTTTAGTTCTGTGATTTTTATGAGGCTCTTGGGATGCAATAACATGCTTCTGTTTGCAATCATACTGGAGAAATCCGAATCTTGAGATAGTAGAGGCAAGCAACAATCTTAAATTTTAGATACTGCAAACCCTTGCAGACAATCAATACCAGGTTTCAGTTCAAGAACGACATGAAGGAAGAGTGATGCCTCCACAACAAGCAGCAATTATCAAATACAGCACAAAAATAATCACACCTGTTAACATGGCCCTGCAAAATGAAAATAAAAAGAAGAGTCAATTAAGCACTTTATAGACTTAGGTGGCATGATAATGATAAAGGTGAGATGTTCCAATAATAGTTCAGGGTGAAAGTAATCATGGGAAGAGACTGTAATCAATTTTCACAATATTAACGTCAGAAAAAAAGAGGGAGTTACTCACAAGAGCTTCACATTTTTCATCCAAAGAGCTCGGCGAAGACGCCTAGACTGTTTCCTGAAATGAAAGGTATTATCTTGCATCGTGGCAGTTTTATCAACCAGAAGTTCGATTCTATCACCTCTGTCAAGTATTTTATCAATATTGTCGACCATGATAGTACGTACCTGAATATCAAACCATAATGTGATCACCATATATAAAAAAATGAGCCGATAAGATGACTCTATACAATTATACCACATACCAAGCAAAGTAAGAGGAATGAGGGCCAAAAGAGTATTAAAATATTAAAAGTAACTGGGACACAACTTTTTAAGTAAATCAACAATCAGTAAATGGTGATTGCTTTCCATGTTCTATTTGAGCAAGCTAGAAAGAAAGACATGAAGTACCCCATCCACTTTTGTAGAGTGTAAACAAGAACTAGGAACCAATACAACAATAAAGTAAGGGGTATAGACCTTTCAATTTACAATTAAAACAACAAACCTCAAAGTATTTTATTTTAATTATTTTTGAAAAGTAAATATTGAGAAAAGATTCTACAATAAAAAGGATACTTGCCTCTTCAACTTCGCCTCTTACACGTTCAAGAGTATCTGCACTGGGATTACTAGAGAAAAATTCCATCTGCTGATGTAAGACTCTTGAAAAGTCATCGTTCATTGCATAAGCAGGCGCAGAGTGAGCTACTCTGCCATAGTTTTTCATAAATCGCATATGAATGTCCTCCAAGTATGAGAAAGGAATCCTCCCTAAGCCAAATTGACAATCATACCGTCAGATAGATAGAAATTTGTTCATAATAACACATAAAACTTATATATGTATCTCAGATGGCATCATGTGCTACAACTAGATATGCACCATCCATAGTGATTAAATTGTAATACTACAGGAACCTTGAGTATACTCAGTATAGTCACCATAAACATATCATATGTGTATAACGTTCAAACAACATAACAAGTCTCATACTGCCAGATCAAATACCATGATTCGGGCATAGTTAATGAGAAGACAAACTATATGAATGTGATGAAAGGAATGGATTTAGCGATGACGAACTAGAATTATTCAGGATTTCAAACATAAAAACAGCAGAGCTCATCTTGTCAGTTGTACTATATCAGCCAATGATAAGGAAATTAATCATGCTACATGAAGCATTAATGTGCCTAAGGCTTTCCACCAAAAACAATTCATATGCAGTTACACCCAATAACATAATACATTAAACATCTCTCCTTTTCATGTCTCAAGACATCAATCAAGTTACAAATTATGCTTCTATAACTCAATACATTTGATAAACTAGAAAGAAGAGGAGAACTGCATATTATTGGTAATAAAACTCTGATAAACAAGCAAAATTGCAAAAATGTGAGCTCTAGACTGACAACCAACAAAATGACTGTGCAACCTCACCGTCTTTCACTTCAATCAACACTCTAAAACATATCACCTCCAAATAAAAATAAAAATAAAAATTATATAATGAATAAATAAAGAACTGAATAAAAGTCTAATTTCTCAGAAATTGAGCTACTCCTGCGATCACTACCCAGAAGGCTAGAACCCTAAATCAAAAATTTCAAAACCTACCCACACAATAAGTTCAAGAAATCATCACCATCCAAATATATAATTACACAATTCAACATCAAGAATACTGAAAATTGATCAATATAAAATAAAAAAAAATACTTACTTCCAAAGGTGTCATTGGCCATACAAAGGAAAGTAATCCCATCGATTTTTAATATATGAAAAATATATCGATCTTGTGAAAAACAAAGCCTACTTTCAGCTTCAGATGGTAATTTCTCTAAGATCCGTCTGCAAACAGCACCTGTATTACCAGATACAGCACTAAATTCTGCTAATACTACACTTCCTCTCGCTACTACTGCATAAACTATTGCCATCTCCCTTTCTCTTCAATCAATCAAATCAATCAATTTCTCAAATTAGGTTTTTTGTTTCATCAAATCAAACAACCAAATGTGGAGAAGAGAGAGAAATTAGTTGACGAGAAGAGCCGCTCTCTCTTCTCAACAACAAGTCCAGAGTGGTCCCCACACATACTTAATCCACGTGCATCTGCACATGATTCCTCGGAATCCTCGTTGGTATTATCCAACTCACTGAGTTGACTCAGTAGCTCAACTCATTAGGTGTCCGTTTTTAACGAAAGGACAGGTGCCCTTAGCGACTGTGGTGATCTTTAATACCTTCGATTTAGCGCCATTGCTCACAAAAACTGGAGTTTCAATCCCTCAAAGAGTAAAGATGTGGGGAAACGCAGAAGGAGAAGCTCCTGAAGTTACTGTGGAAACTTCCATGGGTTCTTTTACAATTGAGGTCTGTTTTATCTCTCAATTTCAACTCTATATATTCTCTTACTTACTGAACTCTAGGTTATTGATAAATATTGATGGGTTTTTTGTTTTTGTGTTAAGCTATACTATAAGCATGCACCAAGAACTTGCAGAAACTTTTTGGAGCTTTCTAGAAGGGGTTATTATGACAACGTTAAATTTCATCGAATTATTAAGGTACTACTTGTTTATTTATGATGTTGATTTTTTGAGTATCTTATTTTTTGCTGGGCTGATCTTGTTTGTGTGAATTAGGATTTTATTGTACAAGGAGGAGATCCTACTGGGACTGGCAGAGGTGGAGAATCAATATATGGGTATTCATCTTCTTCTTTCAATTTCTAGGGTTTGTGTTGTTTTTATGATTTGGGTATGGTTAGTTTACTCAAACTTAGTTAGTTTTTAGATGTCTTTTTTTTGCATATGATGAAATAAGGGCAACGAAAACTTACTGTAGCGTTGTAATTTTGCTATGTATATGAAGAGAGAGTGAGGGTTTCTTGACGTAAACTACTAGCCGCTTCCACGGTTGGTGCGGTGGGTGCAGACATAAGTTTTGACCTAATTCCAAGTATCACTGAGTGGGAAGAAATTGTAGTGAAATTGGAACAAATTATAGTTGCTACTTCTTGCTTAGGACTTAGGAGACACTTTTATTTTTGTGACTGATAGGAATCACTTTTGGTCACCAAAAGAGGGCCTATTACGAATTGGCTGATAAGAATGTGATTAGGTTGTGCTCTGTGGCAAATTCAAAAACTTAGAATTTGAGTGCAAATTGATACTACCAATCTCTAGCATGAGCTGCCTGTTATTGCAAATTATGTGGGTTCTTTTGATTTGAAGGTGTGCTTATATAGCATATTTATTCTTTATTTATCTTTGACTGAGTTTTTGCAACTTTATGCAGTTCAAAGTTTGAAGATGAGATAAGAACAGAGTTGAAACATACTGGAGCTGGTATTCTATCCATGGCAAATGCTGGTCCGAATACGAATGGAAGTCAGTTCTTCATTACCCTGGCACCCACTCCATCACTGGATGGTAATAACCTTTTTTTTTCTCTTTAGTCAATTACTTGTTGTCTGTCATATTTCTTAGTTAGAAGAATCCTCTGAGTGCTATAAATGCTTTCATATAGTAGAGATTTGTGTCACGCTGAATTGACCTTCGCAGTAAGTCTTACTCAATGTCATACCAAGCTTCAAATGACCATACGTTTTCTTATCGTACCATTCCTGAAGTATATATCTCATAATTGATTAGATTCGTTGGTTCCTAGATCTTCTCACTTTAACAGAGTGAAGCCTCGTGCAGTGCTCTATATGAGTTCTATTGCTATGAGTTCAAACTTAAAAGTTAATTCGGTTTCCTTATTGTTTCTCACTTTTCCAGGTAAACATACAATTTTCGGGAGGATTTGTAAAGGGATGGAAATCATTAAAAGACTTGGCAGTGTTCAAACTAATAATACCGACAGGTATGCTTCTGTGGGCTATGCCTTTTCTTTTGAGTTCTATTGACTATAAGTCTATAATAATATGTAATGCGTCCAACTTCCTGAGCATGGACCATCATGGGAGCTCTTCAGTTAGAAGTGAATGTGTACAATTAGTGATTGTCTAGTATATGTTTGTTATTTTCCTGGAACCCAAATATAATAACGTGATTTCCGAAGACTCTTTTATGTTGGATTAAATCTGTTACATGAGTGGACCAGCCATCCATATCTGTTACTGCAAGCTACTTAACATAACTAGATATTTAAAATGCTTAGGGTATCTGTGTTTCTCCTGACTTGCAAATCCATTCTTGATTGAGTAGGGGCTAGCGATTCCTGATTTTTTATTATAAGTGGTGAAATCTTATTTAAAAGAAAAAGAACTCTACGCTAATTACATAGGAGTACTAAATAGGAGGTTCGTACACCTTTATCTTTTGTAGTAAGATCAAGATACTTCTTGCTTTTAAAATTCAAGTAACAAAATACTTTTAGGACTGATTTTTTTAAGTCAAACAGATTCTTTTTCTCTGTCGTTTCCTTTTCTTTTTATTGATCGATGTTGACACTGACGTGCTATCTGATTTCCAGACCTATTCATGACGTCAAGATACTGAGGACCTCAGTTAAAGATTGATGCTTTAAAGGTGTGAAGTGCCGACTTGCTGGATGCAAGCTCTCAATATCTTTGGTAACATGGGGTTTTCCCCAAGCCCGTCTGTTGTTTCTCTAATAGTTACAGTGATGGCTTTGAACACCATTTTTCTTAGTTGGAAGTGGCTATTATATAGAACTTGTTTGCGAAACTGTACGCATGTATTGACCTTTGAGTTTATGCTCAATACTTTAAAGTGCGGGTTTTGTCTTCCATTCTCTTCTCCAGCATACCGTAATGCTAGATTTGATTGCTGCACTACCTTTATATCTTAGATTGTAATTGCTGTTAGATGAGGATGGACATCAATTATTACTTGCAACTAAAATTCATAGTTTTAAGAATCTTTTGATGCAAAATGATTGTCACTTGGATGAAACAAGCAATTGATGTAAGTGGTTGAACTTAGGTTTACATTCACAATTTCACAGAAATTTCCTGTTCATGGAATGATACAGAGCAAGCTAGTAGACTGTGAATCCTTACTAGAATAATAGACGAAACAGCAAAACCTAAGTTGGTTAATATTACCCATTTTACAAGAACTTTATCTAAACTGTAGTAATCTTACATAGGATAGCCCAAGTGCTGATACCCTGATGAAGAATATCCTTGATCAAAAAACGATCTTGGCAGGTCGATTGACATACCCATTTTCATCGAACTGTCAGATGCTGACCCAACCTTAGATTGATCATTTTGTGGTGGAGGAGGAACAGTGCGGGTCTCGACAGTGGTTATGTCATGGATGCTTGATCTCTTCTTTACTTTTTTCATTGAGTTCAGGCGAAGATAATACTTCTGAGCATGACTAGCAACTTGAGTTGGTGTTCTTGACATTACAGCATTTCTTGATATACTTCTCCAGTCACCCTTTCCATATCTCTTCAATCCAATTAGAAAAAGCCTGTCACACAAAAATTAGTTCCTTGTCAGGGTTCAAACTAATATCAGTCTGGTCAAGTTTCAGTGATCATGGGCTACACAGTAATTATCTGTAGATTCCTTTAGAGAGTAAAGAGGAAATTACTTACTTGTGTTCTTCTTCAGTCCAAGGAACCCCCTTTTTCCTCTCCTCGGTATTATTTTTTGATTTTGATGCAAATGAAATTTGATTCGATCTTCTCCCACCCTCAGAAACCCAAGTCTTTGAAAACGAATCGTAGTTCCCACCAGCATAATCATCCTCATAACGAGGCAATTCGACTCTTCCGGAATCAATTTCTGTTACATCATGGATTAAAGCTTCATAGTGTTCTCGAATTTCCCATGGTGTTTTCCCTGGGACATGAGCAGCAATTTTTCTCCATCTATCTTGTGTTCCTTCAGGGAAAATTGCAACAGCTTGTTCAAATAACTTATCTAAAGAACGAGGCCATGGTGTTGGGGACGAATAAAACTGCGATGATTGCGTCGCTGATGGAAGATAAGTAGAATCCATCATTATAAAATCTTCTTGGAACATCTAAGCTGTTGAATTTGTTCTTTTGGCGGGTAATTTGTTGATAAGGAGAAGAGGAAGAAGAAGATGAGAGTGTTTGGTTGGAAGGTTTTGTTTGAAGTTTTAGTTGAACACGTTTTCTTTTTTTATAGCTGGAAGTGAAACCTGTTTAAGTTACACGTGTACAATATGTCTGAATTTGACCAAGAGGAAATGTCACTAAACAATTTCTTTTCTTCTTTGTTTTTTCCTTGTTACTAACAAAAGAAAAAAAAGTTGATGAGTCAGAAAAAATATGATTAAGATGGGAAATAGTCGGTATTCCCAGGAAAGATAAATAAAAATAGTTGGTTTTCCTGTGGTTGTAATTCTAGTAAATCAACTAGAGGTGGGTTCCCATAAACTATATTTGATACTGGTCGGTTTTAAGATATTTTGGTTCTTATTCTTCTTCTTCAAAAGATTGTTACTTTGGATGCCAGAAGGATAACAACTTTAACAATGGTGGGCTTTGATGTGGAATCTCCAACAAACACTAGACTAGAATTAAAGGGTCGAGTTTTGCTATGATGGGTTGAACATAAATGCTCTGTTTCAGAGATTTTAAAGCTGTTATAGTAATTGGAAGTCAATGTTTATCTCAACCGGAATCTTATGCGCCATATGTTTTTTTTTTTTGGTTTTACTATGGTGTTCTTTCTTTATCTCATTTTTAATAGTTAGCTAAGCCATGGCTACTAAATGTTGCAGATGTACGAAATGCTTTAGCGAAGACCTAGCTTGCGAAAACTGGGGTGGACGGATCCGGATGTAGCGGTATGCTTTAATAAAGCCTTAGGGCAACTACAACGGTACGAGTATACCGAATACCAAAGAGTAAAAATTTTTGCTCGTTTTTCATTTTTTACACAACGGTTTTGTGAGTAAATATGATCGCACGTCGTTTTAATTAGACGTCTGTTATAAAACGCTATTGTAAAAAAACGTTAGGTGACACGGACGTTTCTCTAATGGGACGTATGTTGTTGGACGCACATTTGGGTGAGCGTTTCATATTCTGGAACCAGACGCACTTATAAATGAGCGTTTGCATTCTCGTACGCTTCCTTAATCAAACGTATGTTTAACGTCCATACTGATGGACGTTTAGTGATATACGTAGTGCCTAAAAGACGTCTGAATGCCAGAAGCCCCTTTATAATAGCGCTTAGTATTGAAACGTCCACCAACAGAAGCGTGAGCTGAGTTTCACGTTCACCTAAAGAAGCGTAATGAAGCACGTCCAGCATTGTAAGTGTTAATAAGACTGGTGCTCCGGCGCTCTCCTAAGAGAGCTTCTGGTGCTCCGGCGCTCTCCTAAGAGAGCGCCTGTTATTCGACGTCTTTTTAAGAGAACGTATGATATACTGACGTTATTTCAGTAGAACGTTTTAACCAGACACTCATTTGGCTTGCGTTTCTTCTGCCAGCGTTCTCCTAGTGAAGCGTTACTTCATGCGCATTCGTTTGTGAGCGTCTCATCAAACGCTTTTCAGCCACTGCGTCCGTGTTTCAAAACACTTTCATAAGGAAACGTCTTTTGTTAACGCCCAATTAGAAGAGCGTGCGAGTATATATAAGATTTGGAGAAAATTTTCTCTGGAACAATGGTTTCACTCGCCTCGTTCCTATATATACTCGTCCGTTGCGGTTGATTTTGGGCGACCAAAGAGTAAATTTAATCTTTACTCTTTGGTATAGTCGTCCGCTGCAGTTGCTCTTAGTTCGCGAAAATTGAGTTTTCGACCAATTAGGGGAGGGCGGATCCGAGTCAAGGTAGTTAATCTCGGCCGAGATGGCCGAGATTCCGGTAATTTTTCCGTTATCGCCCTTTGAACGAGACGTATCAATGAATATCGGCGAGACGGTTTTTGGGCGATAAAATCGTTTGGTTGGACGAGATTTCCCAAGATGTCCTCCGATATTCACGAGTTAGTGCTGAGATTTTCAATTACAAAACTTACACTTCAATTTCTCTCTTTAACCTTTTAGTATCTCCACCAAAAGCACCAGCCAAACAACTATTACAATTTCAATTCTTGAGAAAGCTCCAAAATAACTAATACACCAATAGATGCAAATCTCATTCAATTTAGATAGATATTTAGTTTCATAATCAAAGAAAAATCACATTTAAACAAAACCATAAGAGAATTTCTCTCAATTTCAAAAAATATCAGAAATAATTACTTAAATCCTATGAGAAGGAACTTTTCAGCTCTGGATACATACAAAAATGGCTTCAATGAAGTTTCTTTTAAAACTGAGGATTTAAAGCTAGAGAAGAAGCGGCAGAAAAGCCAATATAGAGATAAGTAGTAATGTTGTAAAAGAAGAAGATCCTAGAAAGAAACAAGTCTTCTGGTAAAAAAAGAAAAGAAAAATCTTGTTTTCCATTATGTCTACGTGTCTTACATAAGTATGAGAGATAGAAAATTATGGGACACCTCACAACTATATATTCTTTTTTTATCCATTAAATTTTCTAATTAATCCAATATGATTAGGAATTTAGGATTTTATCTCTTTTGAATGATTATGTGTTTTTTTTAATCTGTAAGAACTTAACTGGTCAAAAATATTTGTTACACATATTATAGGTATAAAACTTGAAAGAACACTTGGATTTTCTTATATTTTGAAAGAACACTTGTTTTTATTTTAAAAAAATTGGTGGTATTTCATGAAATCTATACATAACTTAACAAGTGTAATGTGAAAAATGTTTGCTATACATATTATTGGTATGAATTTCGGAACCGAGATTTTCACAGAGATTTCACCGAAAATATCCCTGCGATTTCGTTGAACCAGTGTCTCGGTCCCGGCCGAGACACGACCAAGATCCGAAATTGACTACCTTAGATCCGACCAAATATATTATACTTACTTTTACTTAAAACAACGTTTTTCGAGATATCTATCGGTCAAAAATTCAGTTTCCGCCAAATATTATTTTAGCGAATACTAAATTTTCGACCCCATACAGAAATGGATATGTTTTCTCAAAGTTTTGAACTAGCTACGAATCCTAAATATGTCTATGTTGTAGAAAATGAACTTATTAGGTTTTTGGTTTTGGTCTTGGTTGGAATGGATCTTAGGACCAAGGGGTCACTAAGGAAACTAGCTCATTTTCACTTTTGTGAATGAACCTTTAGTCCCACATTGGAGAAACTAAAGATGATTCCTCTCCTTATCACCAAGAAAGTTACATCTAAGGGAGGGCCCTTAGGGGTTAGACTATTTTGTGTATGGGAGAGCACTAAGGCTATGAGCTAGTTGGTGCAACCATACTTTTCACACACGCGCGGTGCTTCGCATCGAAGCACGCACGCTCGGGTTCGCGTTCGCGTTCGCGCTTGCGGCTGCGTGAGTATGGTTGCGGGTGCGGGCGTAGCTACGAATGCGGGCCAACCAAGACTTACCTTTTTTATTACAGAAATTATTACCTTAAAGAATTTAAAACTAAATTAAATTTTGTTTTAAATGTGGGGGGGGGCGTCTGACCCGGTGAGATTTAAGCTGAATTAAGGAGAGAATAAATTGACTATTTTAATTCCGTTTCAAAATTTATGTCTGTGCTTCATGCACGGAATTGATGTTATTCAATTTCCATTAGAATTATTCTCTTCTTTTTCCTATAAAAGAACAATGAATTCTTCATTTCAACTCACTACAGAAGCAGCTACTATCCTGTCTTCTTTCCCCCTCTTCTTGCTTTGTTTTGCGCACTGCTTGTTTATTTCCCTTCCATCTAAATTGTTGTTGAGTTCGTTTGAGGGTGACTAGTATTGTGCTTATACTAGTCATAAGGGGCAGTTCTATCCTGGACACATCTCTGTTGTGGGGGTATAGCATCTCTCATTCTTGAAGAATACCCGCGGACTATTGTGTTAAGGACAATTTGCTGAGCAGGTGGCTCTGTCCATTGTGTGATATCAATTCAGAGATTTCATTAACCTTAACATCTTCTTCTGTTTAGTGCTTTCTATTGTTGCAGATCCAACAATCTTAACACAATAATAATTCTTCTGTAACAATGGGTAAGAATGATGTTGACAGACCAGAAAAATTCAGTGGCAAAGATTTCAAAAGATGACAATCCAAGATGTTGTTCTTTTTCTGAGCTTTCATATGTTAGATGAATAAGTTTTGAAATCTTTTGATGAGACTTTGAATGATGCTGGAAATGAAAGGGAGTTGGAAAGTTGGGTTAGACAGAACTATATGGAAAAAAAATCATATTCTCAATTGTTTAGAAGATGCACTGTATGATTTTTATAATGCAAAAGACAACTTTTTTTTTTTGATTTATGGGCTGCTTTAGAGGCAAAATACCAAGTTGAAACTGCTGGAAGTAAAAAAAATTTGGTAGCTAGGTTCCTGGAATACAAAATGTCAAATGACAAATCTGTGGTTGATCAATTCCTTGAACTTCAGCGTATTATCAATGAAATTCTTGCTGAAGGTATGATGAAACGTTTCAAGTGTTTGTTGTACCGTCTTCCTGGTCTGAATACAAACGTAGATTGAGACATGAAACTGGTGAAGTCAGTATGGTTGATTTGGGTAAGAAGATTCAAGTGGAAGAATTATTGTGCTCCAAAGACAAGAACGTATCTTCCGCAAGGGACATGTCCAACAAGGCACATTGAATTGAACACAAGTCTTCCAATACTGAAAAAGGGTGACAACAACAAACGCAACCATAAGCCTGGTCATCACAAGAAAGGTATGTTTCAGAAACCCAATTCTGGCATTGGTAAAATTAAAGGTGCCTGTTATGTTTGCGGAACTCCTGGCCATATGGCAATGCACTGTAGAAAACGTAAGGACATTAATAATAAGAAAAACAATGCTATTTTGGTTGAAAACAACAAGAACGAGTTTTCTGGCACGGTGTCTGAAGTCAATTTGGTAACCAATGTGAGAGACTGGTGGGTAGACTCTGGTGCTACCAAGCATGTCTGTGGAAACAGAAATATGTTCACCTCTTATCATAAGGTAGGGGAAGGAGAGAAACTCTACATGGGTAACTCATCCGCAGCACAGGTTGTGGGAAAAGACAAAGTTGGGCTAAAACTCACTTCTGGCAAAACTCTCACATTGAATGAAGTTCTTCATGTTCCGGACATCTGCAAAAATTTTGTATCTTGTGGTGTTTTAGATGATAAGGGTTCTAAACTTGTCTTTGAATCAGGGAAAGTTATTGCCACTAAGGGTAAGGATTATGTAGGAAAGGGTTATAAGACTGAGGGTCTCTACAAACTAAATGTAACCTCTATTGAAATGAATAAAATTGATTCTTCTGCTTATGTTTGTGTGTCATTGAATGTTTGGCATGGTAGACTTGGACATGTAAACTATAAGTTAATGAATAAACTTGTAAGCATAGGCTGCATACCCAAATTTAGTTTGGATAATGAACATAAATGTGAAGTATGTGTAGAATCAGAATATGCTAAAAAACCTTTTAAAAAAATATTCAAAGAAATTCTAAACCCTAGAATTAATTCATTCCGACCTAGTTGACATGAAATCAGTTCAAACTAGAGGTGGTAAGAAATGGTTTGTCACTTTTATAGATGATTGTACGAGGTACTATCACATATATTTACTTAAAGGTAAGGATGATGCCTTAGAAGCCTTTAAGATGTATAAACTAGAAGTTGAAAACCAAATGAGTGCTACCATTAAAACTGTTAGGTCTGACCGTGGTGGTGAGTATGTAATTCCTATAGGAGATTTTTGCATAGAACACGACATTTTACATGAAGTAACCCCTCCTTTATTCACCACAATCTAATGGTGTGGCTGAACGGAAGAACCGAACCCTTAAGGAGATGATGAATGCCATGTTAATTAGTTCAGGACTACCTACAAACTTGTGGGGGGAGGACGTCCTCTCAGCTTGCTATGTCTTGAAGAGAGTACCCTTTAAAGGATCAGACAAAACTCCATATGAGTTATGGAAAGGTAGACAACCTTCTTATGCATATTTTAAAATGTGGGGATGCTTGGCTAAGGTGTTAATTCCTCCACCTAAGAGAACCAGGATAGGACCCAAAAATGTTGACTGTGTCTTCATAGGGTATCCTGAACATACTACTTCATATAGATTTATAGTTGTAAGTTCTGAAATATCTGAAATTGGTGTAAATACAATTATGGAATCTAGGGATGCTGTGTTCTTTGAAAATGTTTTTACATTGAAATCTGATTCTCGCATGATATGTGTTGATCCCCTAGATGTCCCTTCCACTAGTCAGACATTACCTTTAAAGGAAGATGATTCTGAATTTGAGCCTAGAAGAGGTAAAAGACTTAGAAATGAAAAATCTTTTGGGCCAGACTTCATAACATGCTTAACTGAGACTGATCCACATACTTATATAGAAGCCATGACTTCTTCTGAAGCTCTATGGTGAAAAGAATCCGCCATTAGTGAAACGGATTCCATTATACAGAATGGTACTTGGGAGATTGTAGATTTGCCTCTAGGGTGTAAACCCATAGGTTGTAAATGGATCTTCAAAAGGAAACGAAAAGTAAATGGAACTGTGAAAAACACAAAGCTAGATTAGTAGCTAAAGGCTATAAACAAATATAAGGTGTAGATTTCTTTGATACTTATTCACCTGTTACGAGAATTACTTCCATTAGGATGTTAATTGCTATTGTTGCCATTCATAACTTAGAGATACATCAAATGGATGTAAAAATAGTTTTTCTAAATGGTGAATTAGATGAAGAAATTTATATGGACCAACCTGAGGGATTTGTAGTGAAAGGTTGTGAAAACAAAGTTTGTAAAATGAAAAAATCTTTGTATGGTTTGAAACAAGCACCTAAACAGTGGCATGAAAAATTTGATCATGTAATGATTTATAGTGGTTTTAAAATCAATGAATCTGACAAGTGTGTTTATACTAAACTTGTGAATAATGCATGTGCGATTGTATGCTTGTATGTTGATGATATGCTTATACTTGGTACAAACATGGATGTAATTAATTCCACAAAGAACATGTTAAATGAGAATTTTGACATGAAAGACTTAGGCCCCACTGATGTGATCTTAGGGATGAAGATTAGAAGAAATTCTAATGGATATAGTCTTAGTCAATCTCACTATGTTGAATCTGTGCTTAAAAAATATAACCAGTTTGCTTGTACTCCATATGATCCTAGTTGTAGACTCAAAAAGAATAAGGGTAATGGAGTTTCACAACTTGAATATTCACGTGTTATAGGAAGTCTGATGTATTTGATGAATTGTACGAGACCAGACATTTCTTATGCTGTGAGTAGGTTGAGTAGGTATACCTGTAATCCAGGGCAGGAGCATTGGGATGCACTTATTAGAGTGTTAAGGTACTTGAAGTACACTTTGAACTTTTGTTTAAATTATGAGAGATACCTTGTCCTTGAAGGATTTTGTGATGCAAACTGGATATCAGACTCAGAGAAGTCTAATTCTACGAGTATATATATGTTCACTCTAGCATGTGGGTCTGTATCTTGGAAGAGTTCCAAACAGACATGTATAGCTCGATCCACTATGGAATCAGAGTTTATTGCTTTAGATAAAACAGGAGAGGAAGCCGCTTGGCTAAGATGCTTTTTAGAAGACATTCCTCTTTGGCATAGGCCTGTGCCAGCTATATCTATATATTGTGATAGTCAAGCTGCAATAGCTAATGCTAAAAACAACAACTATAATGGGAAGTCTATACACATTCATAAAAGACATAATTCTCTAAAACAACTAATCTCAACTGGCGTTATTATTGTTGACTTTGTGAGGTCTAAGGAGAATATCACGGACCCTTTGACGAAAGGTTTGTCTAAGGAGATAGTTAGTAATGCATCAGGGGGATGGGGCTTAAGCTCATTAAATAAAGTTGCCATGAAGGATACTCAACCTTCCTGACTGGAGATCCCAAAATCAAGATTTTGAATGACACAACTAATTTGTGGTGGGTTAAAGGAAACATTATCAGAGAATTTCATTCCATATCCCTTCCCTATGGTGTAGACGTGATAGTGTGACTGCATGTGACGGATGACTTTTTATTAAGTCTTAATGAGTTTTATAGTTTCAATTTAAGATTGAAGTAGGGTGTAGCAGTAAACACTCTTGATAGAACTCACCTATATGAATGAGGAAGCGGACCGCTTCCTATGAGAATTCAGCTGATTCTCTAGAGCATTCTGAGAAACGGGATACGTCCAGGGCCAAAATGGACACAACGGCACGAACTTGACAACACTTAGAGTGATATCACGCGTGGAAGTTATTGATGAACTACACCAAACG
Organism: Papaver californicum; assembly: GCA_023531435.1. NCBI lineage: Eukaryota > Viridiplantae > Streptophyta > Magnoliopsida > Ranunculales > Papaveraceae > Papaver > Papaver californicum. The sequence goes on along the minus strand of JAJJMC010003761.1, from coordinate 11,923,968 downwards.
ATGGCAGTTCAAGACATCGCGTTCACTGTCCATCAAGTAGTTCCGGTAATTTCTCACTAAGCAAAGGTTCAAAACCTTATGAACACCTATTGCCTAAAGTGGTATTTCTCGCTTTCTGATTTCTGATTTTCATCGAGTTTTCATTCATGTGGGGGATTGTTTGAGAAAATGAACTTATTAGGTTTTTTTTTGGTCTTGGTGGGAATGGATCTTAGGACCAAGGGGTCACTAAGGAAACTAGCTCATTTTCACTTTTGTGAATGAACCTTTAGTCCCACATTGGAGAAACTAAAGATGATTCCTCTCCTTATTACCAAGAAAGTTGCATCTAAGGGAGGGCCCTTAGGGGTTTAGATTATTTTGTGTATGGGAGAGGACTAAGGCTATGGGCTAGTTGGTGCAACCATACTTTTCACACACACGCGGTGCTTCGCACCGAAGCACGCACGCTCGGGCTCGGGTTCGCGCTTGCTGGTGCGGCTGTGAGTGTGGCTGTGGCTGTGGCTGCGGGCGTAGCTGCGGCTGCAGGCCAACCAAGACTTACCTTTTTTTTAACAAAAATTATTTCCTTAAAGAATTTAAAACTAAATTAAAGTTTGTTTTAAATGTGGGGGGGCGTCTGACCTGGCAAGATTTAAGCTGAATTAAAGAGAGAATAAATTGACCGTTTTAATTCCTTTTCAAAATTTATGTTCGTGCTTCATTCACGGAATTGATTCTCATTCAATTGCCATTAAAACTATTCTCTTCTTTTGCCTATAAAAGAAAAACGAATTCTTCATTTCAACTCACTACAGAAGCAACTATTATCCTGTCTTCTTTTTTCCCTCTTCTTGCTTTGTTTTGCGCACTACTTGTTTATTTCCCTTCCATCTAAATTGCTGTTGAGTTCGTTTGAGGGTGACTAGTATTGTGTTTATACTACTCATAACATGCAGTTCTATCCTGGACACATCTCCGTTGTGGGGGTATAACATCTCTCATTCTTGAGGAGTTCCCGCAGACTATTGTGTTAAGGACAATTTTCTGAGCAGGTGGCTCTGTCTATTGTGTGATATCAATTCAGAGATTTTATTAACCTTAACATCTTCTTCTGTTTAGTGCTTTCTATTGTTGCAGATCCAACAGTCTAAGCCAAGACTTACCATAGCGCTTGTTTTCAGGGATGAAAGCAATCCTTCGTTGGGATATGACTTTCAGTCAACTTGATAAAACAACAATCCCTATTAAGCAGTATCTTTAAGACATGACTTTCGCAACCGATTCAAATTCATGTTTCAAAAAAAATTGCACATGATTTTTTTTTTCATATGTGAATTGTGGCGGAACGAGTCTAATTATGTGTAAGCCATGTCTTAAAAACTATATATTTAACAAATTTATTTGATTGGTTGATTAATTAACTGATAATTTAATTATTTTTATGTTTAGAATCTTAACCCTCGTTATATAATTTTTTTAATTAAATTAATAGTAGAAATTAAAATATTACATATACATCTATTAAAGAGTGCGCATAAAATCATACTCAAACCGTCTATTTACGACACTTGAGGGACATAGAGAGACTTACGTTTAGACGGACAGATTCATGAATCATTAGACGACTTAATTAAGTTAATTAAGTCAGACAGCCAAAACTAACACTGTTTCAGTCGACACCATGAATAAAGTAGTGCACCAACAAAGAGCAACTAGATTTTTCTTATTATTAAATAAAATTGGGTGGTTGAGATAAACTCGTAACCAAACGCATGTACTGTTCAAAACAACCACTGACGTGTAATAACAGCTGGTGACACGTTGTCAAAACATTCTTCATTCGTAGGGTTGAGTGGACCTTATCCAAAACACAATGTATAATAAATAACAAGTCAAAAATTATTTTCCAATTTAAATCATACGTGTGTTACACTGTACTTTCTTTTTGTGGAGGACCCTAAAAATGGAAGTCGGCTCCTATGATGTAACTGAGATTAGCATTCAACTTCATTCCACCAACTTTTAAGTGTTTTTCTTCCTTCTTCTTCTTTTTAAAATTTTGTCAAGATAAGATTAAGAATTGAGTTTATGAACATCGTCATCTCAAATGTAATCGTGAAGTTAGGTGTGTTAAAGTTCGAAGCCGATTAGGAATTTACAATACGAAGGAAAAAAAAATAATCTTGCTAGTGAGCAATATGAAATGAATTACGATAAAAAGAATGATGCTGCCCAGGCTTGAACCGGGGACCTTCAGTGTGCAAGACTGAAGTGATAACCGACTACACCACAGCAGCAGTTGTCCAAAAATCGTAATGCCTTTCACGCTGACAAAGATGACGATGAAATCCTATGGTCTTTGGAGTTAATTAGGGATGGTAATGGGGTGGGGACCTTCTTTTTTTTCTTATTCTGAAAAAATAAAAATAAAAACATACCCTATTTATTACTTGTAAAAATAGGGGTGGGTACGGGTATAAGAAATACCCGTAAGGACGGTTTTTCATGAGTTGCCCATAACATTATAAAAGATATTTAAAATTTTATAAAAAAAATGAAAATTTAAATATAAATATAATAGTTCAAAAAATGATAATAATTTAAACAGTGCATTTTAAGTTTTTAAGTTCATAAAATCCGACTTAAACCGAAAAATAATGATCCACAAATGACCATAATAATTCTTTTCACTTTTTAATTCTTCATTATTACCTAAAGTTGCCAGTGTATTTTTATTTTTTTCAAAACCTATAATTTTTTTTTATAATAAAAATTTAAATCCTACATATAACAAGCTACGGGACGGATATGGGGTGGGGACTTTGAATCCCATCCCCCCATCCCCGCCCCATTCCGGTATCATTATTTTCGGATTTTACCCATACTCGAACCTATTCCCTGTTTATGCGGGTAAAACCCTCTCCAATATAGGCGGATCTTCACGGATATAGGTTTGGGTGTGACAAATTATCATCCCTAGTGTTAATATAGATCTTATGGACTATTTGGTGGCTTTTGATGGGTTGGCTAAACTACACACTAAGAGCATCCTAGTGATCAGGACGGGATTTGAAGTAGGCTTAGCATTTGTCGCCCAGTTTGCTGGCCCGATCCTTATATTAATGGATCAGATATGGTGTTTTTTTTTAACTCTAATGGATTTTAAATTGGATGGGGAGGATGTAAGGTTAAAAATTCTAATGGATTTTAAATTGGATGGGGAGGATGTAAGGTTAAAAATTCGTCGGATACTCGTACTTGTTAAGTTAAGGGTATGTTTTAAATTTTAAAAATTATGGATTAGTTCAATATCCTAGGGATGAATATTAGGTTGGGTGGGTTGAAATTTGACTCACCCATCACTTTATTGACGGGTATTAAAAATGTCATTTGTCACCTAATTGGTCGTTATAGCGGGTCACTTCTCACCTAATATGTCATTTGACCAAGGAAGGTACGCGTCTAACCGTGTTTAATTTAATTTTATTATTTTTTCTACCGAAAAATTGTCATGACCTTATCTTTTTATTCCCGAACTCGAAAATAGATGAGAATCTTTGATAATGACAAAAGAATGATGAGTCGATGGCGATTGACTTTTATTAAAAAAAAAGTTATCAGCTTCGACTACACGATTTACTTGAAATTTGAATGTTGACATGGTGTGGTAGAGCGTGGACAACAGTAGAACAAGTGACGAACGAGTGAAACGAGAATTTTTAGGTTGAACCTTTAGTTAAAAAGGTGATTGAACGACTAGATGATGGGTAAGGGTAGATTAAAGATGATAAACAAAAAGGAGCATACAATTAGGCGGGTGGGCGGATATGGCAGGGTATTTTTAAGCTTCACATGTGATGTAGTGTAAAATATTGCAGAAACCTACCTAACATAAAAGGAATCTATCGAAATTAACGATTCAATTCGAAGGCACTTCTGGAATTAATTTATTTATAGTGGGTTGGTTGGAGTTTTGGTTTGTGGAGTTATTTTTTCTACTGATAAGGTGTTTGGATATTAGAAACAGAAGTCAATCTCATAAGTTAGAAGCACGCTTCACAAAAAGTTAACTTTTATGTTTCTAAAAATCATTTTGAAATTGTATACCCAAACTCACTTCTAACTTTTTTGCTTTTAGAAGTCGAAAAACAACTTCTTAAGTGGTGTCCAAACAGACTATAAATAAGGGTTATGTGACTGTGTATGGCATGGGATCACATCTTCTACATTTATTGCCTTAATTTTAGTTATTTTAGCTTTATTTTATAAGTTTTGGAGTTAGAATTTGGAAGCTTATTAAAAGGCCGCATTGTTTTTGTGCAAAGAATAAAAATTAGAGATCAATAATATTCACTTCTAATTGAGAAGTTTTATCAAAGTGTGTTGTGTCATTCAGTCCTATATTAATATCCTACACCATTTGGTATTCATAATTCGGGTATCGATCCTTTAACATGGTTCATGGTTCTCCTCACGACTTTGGTTGAGGAGGTGATAGAGAGAACTAGGTATGTTGAACTCTCACATAGGGTGAGCTGCTCGCTGGTCAAGTAGCTCGTTTGCTACAACGCATGAACATCGTCGTACTTTTAATGATGAGTTAGACATCGAAGGAGACGATGATGATGATGTTGATAAGCCCTCTGTTAATCATGATAAGGAGGAGTTACGTCACGAAGGTGATTTTCAGAGGTGGGAATCTGCGTTCCGAGAGAAGGTTCCTGAGTTTCATGGTAGCGGTTTAACACCGGAAGACCTTTTGATTAGTTTTATACCGTGGAAGAAGTGCTTGAGTTTAAGAGATACCGACTGTTTGAGTAGTTCCTCTTGTTGCAACCCTCTTTCGAGGAAGGGTTGTTGTTTGGTGGCGGCAATTGAAAGCAACTCATACACAACAAGGTAAACCAACTATATTATCTTGGGTTAAGCTTGAAAAGTGTATGCATGCATCATTTTTACCTTTTAATTATACGCGAAAATTATATTATCGTCTTCAAAATCTTCGTAAGGTTCTCGTTCTATTGACGAGAATACAAATGAATTCTATGATTTAGTTGCTAGATCGGGTTACGAAACCTGAATAACAACTGATCCACCGCTACATAAGAGGTTTATGGTCGGTTGTCATCCATACAAAATTAATTCAAGTTCTTAATTCACAGATATATATTAGAGTATAGTAATAAGAACAACTTCGTTCCTCAGGAAGATATGGGTTGTCAAGTTATTTTCGATTACTTATATTAACAAGAGGGTTTTGGTTGTGATTATAACTAAATTATACTAAAGCGAATAAGAATAACATAGGTAAATAATACTGGTTAGAGATTTCATTTTCCATCTTCCAACATGTTATCAACTGAATCATATTCAACATTCATTCTCTCCCAATACCAATAATCCTAAAGCTTCCTATCGCAAGCTTACTTTGGCAAAACTCATATTATCATCAAAGGCGCAAGAACCATTCTTTGAATCCTTTTCAACGAATAATTTGGCGCAAGAGCCACTCTTTGAATCCTTTTTAATGAATAACTTAGGGCAAGAGCCACTCAAGTTTAACCCAATGAAATCAATGGTCTTTGTGAGTTGAGGTTATTCTAAACAATCCGGTGCAAGAGCCACACAGATTTAACCTAGGCCACGCTTCAACACATAATTGCATGGTAACATCCCGTCATTAAAAACTATGTTATGCTACTTGTAAAAAAGATTTTTCGATAATTCCAGATCTCAAACCCTAGTTTAGATATAAATATCAATGCATGTTCATCTAATTCGGGACTTAAACAAACAAGCAATCAATCATACATGGCGTTGTAAACAATAGAACATAAGCGATATTGAAGAGATTATGAACATATGAGAATGAATACTTCAATTAATAAACATGTCTTCCAACTTAGGATTACATCTCTAACCAATAAGAAAGGTTTAGTTACTTATGGATTTCTCAAAATCCATGAAAAATGTAGAAGAAAGCAAGTAAAGCAAACCCTAGAAATCGTGATGATCAATCACAACTCCAAGCACTAACTCTTTCTTCTCCTTTTTTCTATAAGGTATATTGTGTAAAAAAAGTGTTTTCTTAATGTCTTAGGAGTCTCCTTATATAGTAATCATGATATCTAGGGTTTAAAATCCTTCAAGGACTAATTTTTATCTATTTAGAAGTCCAAAACACGTCAAAACGAACCCCATAAGTTTGCCACAGTCGACATGGTCGATTTCCATGCTCCGTGGCGACTCTAGGACCAAAATAACTTCAATTCTCTGTCCCAAAACTTGCTACAGTCGGCATGGTCAATTTTTAATGAACCATGCCGACTTTAAGGCTTAAAAATCCAAGTTTTATGTCCGAAAAAGTGCCTCAGACGACATAGTTAGGAACAATACCGATTGTTGTGATGTAGATGACCTTTTTCTTGCTTCAGCTGTTTTGTCCATAACTTCTTCGTCCGAACTCAGAATGACCTCATTCTTTTTGAGCTCACTTCATATTCTCGTTATCTTCAAGATGGTATTAAGAACTCCTGGATTTGAATGAGTTGAATTTGGTCTTTGGCCCTTCTCCATTTGTAGAACTTGACTTTCTTATTCATTTCGTGTTGTAATGAACATCCTTTCTTCTTCTCTGATTGAATATATTTCACAACTCCTGAAAAACTCATAAACAAACAAAATAAAAGCATAATGATATAAAAACTAACAAGGAATCAATGAATTAGATTATCAAACTAATGCAAATAATGTACTTATCAGTTTGCATCAAACTTTTCATGACACACTAAATATTTTTGATTATTTTTTTGTCTCTAAAGTCCATCAACGTGCTTTGCGCTTCGAGCACCAATTAACACGTAAGAATGTTACTACGGTTGTTGGTCATCCTCTTATTGTCCCGTCATAATACATAATTTGTTTCTCATATTTAAAACTGTGGTAAACTTCTTAATTGTACTAGTGATGGACTTAACAAAACATAATATTGGAGGTCCAACAACAATATGGCCTCATTGTCAAGCACGGGGAACCAAAAAGCTATTCTATCTAAAAAAGGAGAATAAAATGCACGGTGCATCTAGTTTTAAAAGAACCTATAATTCTTTTATATTATAAGGGACAACGATGTTTCTCCAAATGGAGGGAGATCTACATTTCGGGCACATAAAAAGATGGTCAAAATCGACAATTAAATTGCTTGAAAATAGCTTTTAATCCAGTTTGACTCAACTAATAATTGTGCATGAGATTTATGGCACTCTAATCTTCCGTACTCAAATTTAATTCCATTTGTACTGAGGCCAGACGCCCCGTTATACTTTCAGAAAAATAGACCATATGTAGTCCAAAATCACATCGAATTTTGCATTTTAGATATTTTCAGAAAAGCAGGCCATACTTTCACATAGCTTATGTGATCTGAAATTTAGAAATTCAAGCAGAAATTTATAGCTCAATCCAACATCCATTTTCTCTGTATATGCGTGTCATTGATCTGAATCATTTCCCATGCGACGAGAAAAACTCTTTGCTACAACGAATTTAAAAATAAATTCTACATTTCTATCCCAAGACTATTAAGAAAATATAAGTAATAATATTAGCGTTTACAATGGTGAATCGATGAGATTCATGCCAATATTTTGAACAGGCTTGGCACCAGACACTGAATTTCAGGTAGAAATTTAAAAACCATTCAAGCATAAAATGCAAAATTGTCATTTTGCCAGTAAGTTCATCTCCTATATCACTTCTTTATGAGCACCACTATTTCACCTGTCCCGGAGAAACATAAAATGTAAAATTGTCATTTTGTCAATAAAATTCATCTCCTAGACCACTTCTTCTGAGCACTATTAACTCAGCTGTTAAAGAAAAACATAAAATGCAAAATTGTCATCTTCTCAGTAAGTTCATCTTCTATACCACTTCTTTATGAACACTACTATTTCACCTGTTCTGGAGAAAGAAAATGGTAAATTTACATCATTTAGGATGGCAAACTTCCATTAAATTGAAAGGAGCAAAGTTAAACTGATAAACCAAAACAATAAACATGAAGCAACGACATGCCGTATATTCATAAAAGGGATGAGAACTTTGCTGGCTAGTCTAAAATACCCGGACCGAGTTAACCATAAGTCCACCCGGGAAAACCCATTTAACCATAAGTCCAAAAACCTTTAGAAAACTACCAATTACAATTATACCCATCATATGTATGCATCCCACGTCCTCCACCTCCTACACTACTCGCATTCTTAACGGAAATTTGGTTTCATCTACTCCACCCACATTACTCGCCTTCATTACTTCACTAAAACCTTAAAATCTAGGGCAAAATCAAAATAAAAAAACACCTGAAACAAAATCCAAAAACAGAGACCAAAAAACCAAAATCAAAATTTGTAATAGCAGGCTTTGATTTCTTTGAGCATTATACAACTCAAACCTAATCTACTGTCAGCATTATACTACTGCATATTTTCCATCTAAAATGGGTACCAAGAGAAAAATCAACAGAATTATAAAAGAAACAATGATTGAAGAACACGATACTCCTCAATCTCCACCATCGAAGAAGAACAAGAAAGTTTATACAGTAGATTCTATACCAACAAAACCAAGAAAGAAGAAGAACAATGAAGTTGTTGATTCTCCAATAATATGAAAAAAAACTAAACAAATTGTTGTTGATTCTCCAGCAAAATCAAAACAGAAGAAGAACAAAGAAGTTATTGATTCTCAAACAAGATAAAAAAAATCAAAACAAACTGATGTTGATTCTCCAGCAAAAAAACAAAACAATGAAGTTGTTGATTCTCCAACAACATCGGGAAAAAATGAAACACCTGTTGTAGATTCTCCATCTACAAAGAAGAAGAAGAAAGCTCTTGTTGTTCGTTCTCCATCTACATCACAGAAGAAGAAGGGTGTTGTTGCTTCTGGAAAAAAAGGTACTGATTCTAATCATCGGTGCATATCAATATATAACATACTTTGTTCATGTTATAGGAGTTAGATATATCATACAACATGGGTATATATCAATATATATATATATTTTATGTTATAACACATAAATATAGCATGCAACATAGGGTAAAATATTGATATGTACTTGGTTTTTAGTATATATTGATCAGTACATATCAATATATACTTATTTTCATGTTATAGCATCTAGATATTGATTGCAGGATAAGTATATATTGATATGTACTTTGTTCTAGATATTGAATTGGATCAGTACATATAAATATATACTTTGTTCATGCTATAGATATAAAGCATATATATAAATGTATATTGTTCTATACTATAACATCTAGATCTTGCATACAAGATAAGTATATATTGCTATGTACTTTGTTCTAATCTTGAATTGGATCACTACATATCAATGCATATTTTGTTCATGATATAGCAGATACATATCAAAATATCAAAAATATACACTTTATTCTATATTATAGTACACATTGATATATTGTAGGGATATTGACAGTGTGTTCATTTATGCAGGTGGTGTAAAGAAAACCACAAAGAAGAAAAAAGCACTCGCACCTGCTAGGAAGATATACAGAAGTGGTTTCATGAGGATTTTCTCACTTGTTAAAGCAATCAAGGAAGAAAAGCTTGAGTTGAGTGAAACTCAGTTGCGGATAATTAGTGAGAAATCATATGAGAACCTTTTTCTGATGTTCTGGTACACAAATCTGGGTGCAGATCACTGGATGAAGAATGAAACTGTTGTGAAAAAGTTTTATAAGAGAAGTAAAGTTGCAGATGAGCTCACATTTGAGTTCAAAAGGCATGGCGTTTCACATATTCTGACATCCACTCCTGAAGAAGTAGGTGTTATCTTTGGAATACCAAGAGAAAGAAAAAGACAACATGAAGATATAATGCTGACATCAAGGGGTGGATATAGAAACAGTGCTTTCTTCCAGAGGTTCTTTGCTGATGTACAAAAGACTAAAAAGGTAAATAGAGTGAGGATACAAGAAGAAGTCTTGAAACTTCTAATAAAAAATCTAACAACTAAGAAGAAAGTTGAAGAAGAAGAAAGTGATGAAGAAGCTGAAGAAATTGGGAGTGATGAAGAAAATGAAGAAGAAGAAAGTGAAGAAGATATTGAAGAAGGGATTGAGGAAAAAAGTCAAGAAGTGAGAGATGCTGAGGACCTTGTAAGTCTCATATTCCTGTTCATGTGTATCACTTTGTTTTTCACAACAAAAAGATGCATATAACTTGACTGAAAAGTACATTGGCATTGTGGAGGATCTCGAGGCTGCAAAGAATGTGTCATCGCCAAATTTGATACATTCTTACCTAGAAAAGTCACTAAATGACAATGTAAACGCAGTCGAGAATACTACAGGGTGTCTGAACTATTTGTTGGTAAGAATACGTACTAAAAATATTTTTAGTAGTTTACTCAATGAAAATCATGATTTACTTTTAACTTTGTTTTGGTGATTTTTTTTTCCAAAACAGATTTGGTATGCAGAGCATACATATTTGCTGGAACCGGAGGAAATAAAGACGATTCCAGAAAAAATGTTTGTTCCGAGAGCTGTCAAATGGAGTATGTCAAAGTTATGTGCTGAACTCCAAAAAGACATTGATACAACTGAATATGAGGTAAGAAAAAAATGTACTTATTTACTATATTTATGATGTTGTGTTATCCTACAATATGTAATGATATGTATTGAATGTATGATGTTTGTTATCCTACAGTATATATTGATATGTACCTCATGAAAAAAATTATTTTTATAATACATATTTCTGAGTACATATTTTGTTGTTTTGGTACAGTTCAATGAAAATTTCAAGGTTCAATACACCAATCAAGAAAAGCAAATTCTGAATAGAATCACAAAAAGAGTTGCAGAAGAGAAGAGTGAAGATGAAAAGGAAGAAGATAAAGAAGAAACGACAAGAAAGGAAGTGGAGGAAGATAACTGGAAAGGAAGATATGGAGATTTGAGAAAGAAAATCTTTGAAAAATGGGGTGAAGCAAAAACCATGCAGCATGAGGATGGACCGCTTAATGCATCAAAGCTTCTGTAAATTTTGAATGACGTATATATGAAAGATTCTCCCATGCAACCTGAAAATGAAGAAGAGTTTCGAGACTCAATTGATGGGAGTCTCACTCATTTAGGTACTGAACCAACATGAGAATTCCCATCTCATACTACTCCAACAAATCCTCTTTGTGAAAACATAAACGAAGGTGAAGTAGTTTTGGGAGAAGAAGTTCCAACTGTTCATATTCCAACAGAAGATGAACAAAATGATGTGAGTGGCACCACCATCAAAAGGGTACCATTTAATGTTGCATTGTCAACACCACCATCAGTGCACAAGTTCTGTGGTGTTGATGTTAATGTTATTAAAACATGGGCTAAATCTGACCTGGAGAAAGAGGTCAAACAGATGCAGGAGAAAAATAACTCACATGTAAGTAATGCTGTCTAGTTTCACTCTTTATTACAAATGTGTTTATCAATATAACTGTAAATATCAATATGTACTGGATTACAAATGTGTTTTATTATTGTCATGCAACTGTAAATATCAATATGTACTTGATAACAAATGTGTTTTATTATTGTAATATAATTGTACATATCCGTATGTATTTAACTATCATGAATAAAACTCTATGGTTGCAGGATGATTTAGCTGGACTTCAACAAGAAGCAATGAAGAAGGTGGTTGAAGCTATAGACCAGAGTCTTGAAACGATTAAAGGGATGTCGCAGAACCCAGATGAACAAGACGTTGAAACCCTGGTCGAGAGCTTCGTCGACATGAAAATCCGTTTGTTTACTGAGATGGCTAAGATGGAAGACATCGAAAAGTTAACATTTGAAGAATTTTTGGACTTAGCCATTTCCAGCAGGGAAGTTTATGGTGAAGAATATACATCTCTCAGCCAAGACAATGGTAGTGTTTCAAGCAATACTCTATTTGGGATTGACATTCGAAAACATTTTGATAATTTATTTGGAAATGATTTATGACGTGTAGAAGTTCGACAAGCTACAGCTGAGCGAAACCAAATTACACCAGAGAAAAATGCGATTCAAGTAACACATGAGCAGGAAAGTGACCAAGAGGTATATCTTCTACTTGTCGTAATTTACCTTTCTTGTCATTGTTTAAAAAAATATGATTCAAACATAGTACTGAAAATCTGGATTCAAAAATGCAGGAACATGAAGTTACAGCAACCCAAACATCAAGCGACGTTCCCCTAACAACCAAATTTGACAAGATGACTGCTGCCAAAGCGAAAGCAAAACCATAGGTTCTTGCAAAGAATACAATAAAAGCTAGAGAAGAAGTTAGCAGGCGGGTAACTCGTGCAAATCCTGGAAAGAAGACAGGTCTATTATTTGATAGTGGAAGTATGTTTTCTGAAAAGAAGAAGCCAAAAACTGAGAAACAAAAAAAGACAATAAAGACAGGAAAAGACAACAAAGCTCGGAAAGCTCAGAAACCAAGAATGAAGTTCATGGATCTTCATAAGTCACCACTCTATGGGAATATAACATATGAACAAAAAGAGATTCTACTTCCATACTTTGAGAAATGAAAGACAATGTAAGTACTTTCTACCCTTCATTTTACTTTTAAACCAAGTAAGTTTTGCAGTACATATCAAAAAAACTTACTTCAAGATGTGTTTTGTTATAAATGTGCAGCTCGGTTGCTTGGAGAGTAGAGAATGAAGGTGGTATCTACATCAGCGGGCTACAATGGAAGATTTGATCTTCAACAGAGCATTAGAGCAACATCTTCTCAACTATGCTCAATATAAGCTTCATCTGGCGTCTGAAGACGACCAAGCAAATGTTGAGGAAGAAAGAAAATACTTTAAGGTGTTGCACCTGGATCCAGCTGCTTGGGTATGTGTTGTTTTCTTCTTCTATACTTTTGAACATTGGTTATGAAAAAAATATATATTGATATATACTTTTGTGAAGTAACCTATTAAACGTTTCCAATTTTCAGTATCATGTCGACAAGCCAGACACTTTAAAGGGAGCAGAAGTGACTGCTGTCATTATGTCAATCTTGAAAATGAACAATGACATAGAGAAGATCCTTGTACCAATGTGCCATGGCAACAAGCATTGGACCCTGCTAGAGTTTGAGTTTGAAACAGAGAAATTTATCCATTACAACTCCTTTGTGGCATTCATGGATCATTCCTATGGGAATGCCAAGAAAATGTATGAATACCTGTTCAACCCAATCAATCAGTTCTTGGATGAGCATAAAAGAAAGATGGTGAGCACCGTAAGGTTGACTGACTATGGCTGTCCACAACAAGGAATCTGGCCAGACTGCCTTCTGTATGTGATGTATTTTATAAAGAGGATATTAAAGATTGATCGTGATGGAAAAAGTTTGGAGATGACGAACAATTGATGAAGAAGATTTAGATGAAAAGAATCAAGTTAGCATGCAGGTTGTTGACAGCCACTCATCCTGAAATCAGTTGGGAACCCTCCCAATGAAAATACATGTTTAACTGTAGAGTAATTCAGATATGTTTGTAGATCTTGGTATGAGGAGATAAGTTGGTGCATTTTGGTTTTTGCTGGGAAGGGTTTTGTGGATAGTCCTTCTACGCAGTATGTGCTTCAGTAACTTTCTTATTGTGTTTACTTATTGAACTTGGTTTCTACCTATTCAACTTGGTTTTTAGTTATTATGTTTATATATATATATATGTGTGTGATGATCTTTATTAACATTGTTAGGTTACTATTTAATTTTAGAGTTATATAGAAAGGCAGAACATATTGATATATGCTAGGAAGTACATATTGATATGTACTTTGTTCTGAAACTCTGAACCAATAGATTCATAATCTAAAACAAGTACATATTGACATGTACTATGAAGTACATATTGATATAAATTTAAAAAATTACTTTGTTTATGTACATTTTTTTGTGTTTTTATAACAACTACAAGATTACTAAAATAAAAGAAAAATGTGTTGGGAATAAAAATCACTAATAACTTTAAAATTAAATAAAAATGTATTACTAAAACGAGTGAATGACATTCAACCAATTGTTCATACATCTTTTAAGATGGAGCAAAATATAAGATTTATATCATCAAATTCACATTCTGTCATTAACAACATAATTTAGTTGGCACACAAACAAGTTCTGAAAAAAGAAACCTAAAAAAATGCGACAAGTATCTTCTAAAAGAATTTAAATCCAAAATGTACTAAAAAAAACTATAATAAAATTAATTCTCATCCGTATATTGGTACTGACGGATAACATTGCATGTAGCCTTGTTGTGATGAGCTTTCAATTTACAATTTGAATATGTAACAGGATTTTTGCTCCTCTCCCATGCACTCTTGATACAGTTCTTTTTTTTCTTCCTGGAGGAGCCCTAAATACTATTGGTGGCAGAATAGTATCTTCTGCGGTATAATCATCAGGCCTGTGGTATGTTGAAAAACATAAATAAGAAAAAACTACTATACTTGTGCAGTTTTTGTTGATGTGTGTTACACTAAATATCAATATGTACTATGTTAGTTCTAGTTTATGGTTTATATGTACTGCTTAAAACCATTCTCATGTATGATACTACCATAAAAAAATCAATATGTACTGCTTAAGAACTTACCTGTCGTGATTAGGAACAGGTCTAATAGCGATTGAATATAGCTGGCGATAACATCTAACTTTGAAGTATTCGTCGATATAATCAAGGAACTTTCCCCCAGATGCAGCAATAGCTGCAGTAGCATGCGAGCATGGAAAACCATACACGCGCCATTTTTGACAAGTACAACTCTTTTGATGTAGATCTACCATATGAGACCTGCAAACTAGAAACCAAGCATATTATTTACGCAGTATATATTGATATTTGCACTAAAAAAACAAAAAAGAATATAATCTGCACAATACATATTTGATATATTCCCTAAAAACTAGTTTAGTGGATATCTCAGTTCAAAAGAGCATGTTACCTAAGAAAACTAACCTTGGGGAATGAACTTCAAAGACGTGAGCGTATGACTGACTAACTTTCCAAGGACGACCAATTTGAATCTGTAGTTCAAGCAAGGCTTGATACATAGGGGTTAAGAGTTCCAGATCCATCAAAAGGCTTTCTTCACGACGTTCAGACATCAAATCCATTACCCGTAGCCTACACGACAAATAAAATTAAAAAACAACAAACATATTATACATATAGTACATATATACTTGTAGTGTTACAAGAAACTTATAAAAGCCTGATTGTGTCAGAGAAAGCACAAGGAGGTAACTTCTTCTCACGGCGAATCCAGTTATTAAAAGACTCGGCAATGCTTGAAGAAGTCTGACCATACCTACAGCCTGGGAAGTATGCACTAGACCACTGTTTCCTAGGAATGTTATGGCAGTATTGAGCAACCCAAGGCCTTCCTAGATAAACCATTTCTAGAAGAACTTCTTCATACTTGCTGGAGAAAGCGCATATGTTGCTTTTTGGAAACAGTCCATCACTTTTTTATTTTTTTCATCAGCCTTACTGATGGGTAAGTTCTTTTTCAAGTCGAAAAAACAATAGCTATGATAAGAATCAAGGAAAACTTCAGGAATTGCATTCAAAAAACCTTCACCTCGGTCAGTCAAAAAGGTGGTGGGACGATGGTCCACAACATTTTTAAGATTGTCCATGAACCAATTCCAATTATCATTATCTTCGCCAGGAACTAATGCATATGCAAA
>JAJJMC010003761.1:11847608-11898508 GCA_023531435.1 Papaver californicum | reverse complement strand
TCGCCCCCTGGACCCCTGACTCGCTGACCGGTCAGCGAGACCACCGCCGAGGGGCTCTGCCCCTCGGACTCCCCGTAGTATTCCGGCAAACAAATGATTCAAGGCATATCAACAGATCTTGTTTTCAGTTGGATGATCTTTCTCCATAACGCCTTCTTTTCTTGAGTGTATCTCCAGCTTCATTTAGCTAACAAGGCTTTGTTGGTTGCTCTTAAATTCCTAATGCTTAGACCACCCATCTCCTTTAGCTTGCACATCTTCTCCCAAGTAACCCAACAAATCTTCTTCTTCTCAACAGTTGTACTCCACATGAAATCCCTCATTATCTTTATCATTTTCTTCTCTACTCCAACCGGTATTTGAAGTAATGACATGAAGTATATAGGTAAGCTAGCTAGTGCACTGTTTATAAGCACAAATTTTCTAACTTTTGACAAAAATTTCCTTTTCCAAATAGCTAACTTCTTTTGGAATTTATCTATAATACAGTCCTACACACTAGCTTGTTTCACTGTTGAACAAAGTGGCATTCCAAGGTACTTAAAGGGGAGAGTCTCTACCTTGCAATTCAGAATCTTGGCAAAGCTTTGGATATTCTGTCCTGCACCAATGCTTATTGTTGTGCTCTTTTCAAGATTCACCCTCAGACCAGTGAGGGCCTCATACAACTGCAAAATCATTACAAGATTTTCCGCCGTTTCTTCTTTAGCATCCAGAAATATTAATATGTCATCTGCAAATTGCAGATGAATTACATTGATTTCAGAGTTAATACTGAACCCAGCAATCATGTTTAGGGACTCAACCTTCTGGAGAAGTTTAGTGAGAACTTCATCTACCAAGATAACTAGAAATTGAGACAAAGCATCTCCTTGTCTCAACCCTTTTTGTGGTCTGAACTTGTTGGTGGCACTGCCATTTACTAGAATAGAAGAGTTAGCAGAAGACAAACACCAAAGAACCCAATTCCTCCGTGTTGTACCAAAACCAGCTCCATCCAACAGTTTGTCAAGACAATGCCAGTTCACATTATCGAAGGCTTTTTCAATGTCTAGTTTGCACAGAACCCGAGGGATATTACTCTTCAACCTTGCATCAATCAATTCTCCTGCTATAAGGATCCCATCTTGAATTTGTTTCCCTTTGATAAATGCGCCTTGATGTTCTGAGATAAGCTTTGGCAATACTGTTTTGAATCTCTCTGCTAGAATTTTCGACACCACTTTGTACATACTATCCACAAGACTAATGGGTCTGAAACGTTGTGGTCTGTTGGACTCGTCTCTCTTAGGAATTAGGCTTATAAAAACACAATTGAGTCTCCAATCCATTCTCTCTTTCTCATAAAACTCCCTTATGACAGCCATTTATGTCATTCTTGATTACTGGCCATGCAACCTTGAAGAGTTCTAGAGGGTAACCGTCAGGCCCAGGGGATTTATTCTTGCCACAACTCTTGATGGTGTTCCAAACTTCTTCCTCCTCCATTGGTCTTTCTAGCCACACCTGCTCTTCATTTGAGATTTTGAAAAAATCTGTGGTGTCTAGTTGAGGACTCCACTCATGTTTTTCAGTGAATAAATTAACAAAGTAATCTGAAAACTCCTCCTTGATTTCCATTTGATTGAAATTATCATTTCCATTGATTACTAGTTTGTGCACTGTATTCTTTCTTCTTCTACCATTTGCTATTTGATGTAAGTATCTTGTATTGTATTCTCCTTCTCTCAGATTCTTTATTTTAGCTCTTGTGAGCCACTTTCTATGGTCTTGAAATCTTGTTCTCTTGAGTTCAACTTTCAAACGAGCCCTGTATTCAAAATCGAGTATCTATCTTACCCTCTTCCTCTTTTAAATTTAGTGCATCAATGCTTGCATTAAGTTCTTTCTTTTTAGTCTCTCGCTGCCCATTTGCACCATCTTTTTAGGAAGAATTTTAGATTTTTCAACTTTTTTGCTGAAATGAAGCTTGGGGGTCCAGAAAATAACATGTCATTCCACCAAATCTCTAAGTTACTTAAGAAAGTTGGATTAGAAAGCCAAAATATTTCAATTCTGAAAGGTGGGTTATGTCTTGCAATATTACCAGTAGTTAGAAGAATTGGTGCATGGTCAGAAGAGTTTCCTGACAGCAAGGTTTGCGCTTCATTTGGGTATTTGTCTTGAAATGCATGAGAAACAATAATTCTATTCAATCTGCAAAGAATTGGATCCACCTGCATATTTGACCAAGAAAATAAGCCTCCTCCCACTGGTAGATCAATGAGATCATGGCTGGACATAAATTCAGTGAAGAGTCTCTTCCCAAGCTTGGATCCACCTGGTTTGTTCCTCTCCGAATTCCTTCTAACTGCATTGTAATCCCCTGCTATGCACCAAGCCTCGGAGGTCCAACTAACAATACTCTCTAACTCCTCCCAGATTCCTTCCTATCATCTATTTGACATGGAGAGTAGACATTAGACAAAGTCCACTCAAATCTGTCATTTCTGTTCACAAATTTCTGACTTAAAGTATTGGCAGAGAAAATTTCGTCAACACATTCAAGTTTCTCATCATCCCATATTGTGATCATACCCCTTGCTAACCCCTCAGAAGGAATCATGCTCCACTTATTCTTGTCATTACCCCATAAGTGATTGACTAGAAAATTTGTTACCTTCATCATCTTAATTCTTGTATGACTACAGCTGCAGGTTTAAATTTCCTGATTAGCATCTTTAAATCATCCATCTTGTCCACAACATTAAGCCCTCTTGCATTCCAAGTTATTACTTTAGCATCCATTAGTAACTACATCTCCCCCCTCCATAATTGCTAATGCTCTTTTCTCCACCTGTTCTTGTTGTTTAGAATTGACCAAATTCCTTTCATGCGTTGCCACTATTTCAGCAAAAAATGTTGGACTTGTTGAGTTTTCCCATTGTGTAGAGCTCCAAGATTGCTACTTACTTCCATTAGCAGCTCCACAGTATTGAAAATGGTGTCTACATTCTTCCTTGAGTCAGGGTGTAAGTTGTTGAGATCAAACATGACTTTCCCATTGTTAATTTGCAATAATGGTTACTCATGTACTGTTGTTAGAGCTTGATGTTCAATCACTTCCTTTATAGGGTCGACTCTCCTTATAAAGGGTCCCACTTGTAGGGTCGACTTGTAGGGTCGACTCTCCTTGTAGAGTCGACTCTCCTTCGTTGTCACCAAACCATACAGTAGAATCAAACTGCGAGGTCGACTCTCCATCTCTATCACCAGACCCAATAGGTACTAAAGCATTTTCCTGACCATTTACTTCTTCCTCCTCCTCTTCCTCGTCACTGAAAACTTCTCTTTCTTCTAAGTTTGTGTCCCCATTTACTTGCTCATGTAACATTCTTTGTTTCTCAAAGAATCTCTCAAATAATGTTTGGATTGGATTCAAAGTCAAGGTGTTGCCATTTGACATATAGTATTATAACAAAGTTATTAAATGTCTCGACTCTTCAGTAGGTAATCTCCTTGACATGGTCAAAGCTTATATTTGTGACTTTATTCAATAAAACTCCAACTGGACATGGTCAGTTGGTCACTGTGAAAGATTGTGGGAAATTAGATTTATTTTTATTTATTTTTTTGAAGCGGGGAAGTTAGATTTGATTGCATCATATAAAAACCATCCACATATGACATTTGAAGGTCGGAGGGTCTTGAGAGCTGAGTGAAAATATTTGACTCCCATGACTGGAAGAAGAACCACCTGGCCTCTGGTTTCCTTGTTGTAGTGTACGAGTATACTAACGAGTCACGACGACCCAATTTGGGTTTGCCTAAGTTGAGGCTATTTTAGTCATTGTGGTATTTTCCTCTCTCTCTAGTAGTCTATACTATACATCCATCCTTTACTCTGACAAAGAAAAAAGAGTCCAACAAGAGTAGAAAGAAACTACCTTAAAACACTACATTGGTTTCATCTTGCTTCTTCTTCTTCACTTAGATTGCAATTTATCTCTCTTCAGTTTCACGCAATCGAGAACGATAAAAATGGCTATGTCGGTCGAAGGTAAAAATATTCTTCTTAAACCAATTAATTTCTGTTAAGCAATTCGATTTCGTATCCTGTAACCTCTAGTATTTGATTCTGTGGTTCAATTTTATGTAAGTAATCTGATTCTCGATCGAGGAATCGAGGCCAAGTGGGTTAGTGTTTGTTAATTAGACTGTAGATCCTTTCGTATGATTGATTGTAGGATGATAGATTGGAGTTAGGGTTTTGGTTTTTAGGGAAAGAAATTTGTCTTTCTTTTGTTGTTGGTGGAGTTAAAAGTTTGGGAAGACAGCTCTTAAGGTTTTGAGATGAAGCAAAAGTACTATGTCTTGTTGTTCTTCATGGGAGGTGTTAGTTCTTCATATTTGGTTCTAACTGATTTGTCTTTCTTTTGCCGGTTGGTGCTCATGGTGCGGTGAAATTGTTGGTTCTACAGTGTAAGTTGGAATATTATCGTTTCCTTTCTTATTATTTTCTTAGGCCTCGCTTGGTATTGGGAAAAGTTCGCAGTGTGCGAACTAGGCAAAAATTATTTGTTTCTGTAGGAAGTAGATTGATTTGTTGTTCCTTCCCTTTTTTGGGGGTAGAGTAGGGGCGAGGGACTGCCAAAACGGATTTCTTTCCCATATCTTCTGGTTGGAAATCAGCATTAACATTTGTGTATTGTGTGTTCTGGATTCGTGATATTGGGAAATTGTGAATCGCGAGGAAGGGGCTTATCTATATAATCCAATTTTATTGTTGAAGATTGACTGAAAGGCAAAGAATAGATGGACCAGTGGAGGGCGATCACTCGTTAGCTACTCTTGCTTTTATGGAGCTTGCAATAGACCAGGCACAAATCACATTGAACAGCCTAGAAGTGCCTGTTGGATGTGTCATTGTTGAAGGTGAAAAGGTTATTGCCTCGGGGAGAAACAGAACAAATGAGACACGAAATGCTACAAGGCACGCAGAGATGGAAGCCACCGATTAATTGCTTGAGCAGTGGCTAAAGGATGGACTTTCAAAGAAAGAAATTGGAATGAGATTTTCAAAATGTGATATGTTACATGTGAACCATGTATCATGTGTGCATCAGCTATATCAATTCTTGGTATAAAAGCTGTATATTATGGTTGTGCTAATGATAAGTTCGGAGGCTGCGGATCAATCTTGTCATTACATTCTAGAAACACTGAGCACTTACCTAGTGGTGGTGCTTCGGAAATGAAAGGCTGCTTTACATGTAAAGGAGGAGTAATGGCATCCGAAGCTGTCTCTCTTTTTCGGAGTTTCTATGATCAAGGAAATCCCAATGCACCAAAACCTCACAGGCCAGTTCAGGTACCTCAGTGATTTCACTTAGCTCTGGCTTTTAATCTTGATCGAAATTGTAATATGCCAACACCAATTCTTAAACTTTTTGCTAGCCCCTCTGATGCTGTCATTCACAAGTCTCAGATAAACAGCAAAGTACATATTTCTCTCTCTCACACACAGCAGCCATACGAGGTTGGTTTGTTTTTGGGAAAAGGAACTCCGTCGGTTGGAAACTTTGGAGTTGAGAAGAAGTGCAAACTTTGATTAAATCTAACAATTGCTTCATATCAAGTTATGGGACTTTGTCTTATTTGCATCATGCAAATTCTCTATTGATACCAAGCTGGGCCTGAGAATGAACATTATTCTTTTCACTTTGATAGATATTTTAACATGACAAAAAATAAACTTGCAGGCTTGCAGGGCTGGCTTTCATGTTTTCGGCTAGCATTCTACTGCAAATTCTGGTACCCTTTTTAAACTTTGGTCTCAGACTATTTTGATTATATTGTTTTCAAATATTGTCTAATTTATTGTTCATTGCATGTCGGTGGTTGTAATGTTACTAGTGTATCATCAAAACATAAGTAGATGTAGAACAACTGTTTTTTTTATTGTTATTGTTATTGTTGTGCTGTCATTGGTTAATAGACTCATTTCATTTACTGGCAGGCTTGTGCAATTTACAGCAACTGGTGGCCAATGTTGGCAGGTAACTGGAAAAAAACACCTTTAGATGGTTTTTATTGGTGTTTTGAGTTAGAAAGGTTATTTTACATTTGTATGATGGAATCATTGAGTCTGATTTGTTATTCTTTCCCCTGTAGCTCTCATGTACGTGATGGTGCCTATGCCTTGTTTATTTTTTGGTGGTGGATCCACTGCATTCTTAACCAGCCGTGATGGTGGAGGGTGAGTCTATCTTATACTTCAAGCACTTCAATTGTTGCGGATGATGCAGTATTTTGTATATCTAATGGATTTCTGGATTACGTAGGCGTATAAGATAAAACATCATAATTCACACGCGAACAAGAAGACTATTAACCACATTTGATTTTTACTTAATTCCAAAGTTAGGCACATATGTTTGTTGTTCTGAGAAATGTCTGTTACTTAGACTTCAAAGTTCAAACCCATTCTCTGTGGTTTTTAAGACCATAATCATGGCAGGTTATAATAAGTATTAGTTGAATCTATGTTCAGTATGGTTCCATTTTGTCATGGTAATTTGTAATACCAATCTTCTTACAAGAGCGTTAAAAGTGAATATGAGTGTTTTTTTATGCTTTATTCACTGTTAAGGGTATGAGGGCCTACATGGAGGAAATGATTCTAACCTGAATATAGCCCTTAGATCACTCTATGCAGCCTGCAGACCATATTTTACTAATTAAGTTGATCATTATATCTTACTTGAAGACAATTTCCTTCATTACTCATGCACTCCAACTGATGTGTTTTTCATTTTTCATGCAGCTGGATAGATGCTGCAAAGTTCTTGACAGGAGCATCTGCAGTGGGAAGCATCGCCATTCCTGCAATCCTTAGGCATGCGGGTCTGATCGAAACAGGAGCTATGTTCATTGAGTTCACCTCTTTCTTCATTCTTGTTTGCACTATCATGTGTTTTCATCGTGCTAGCCTTGAAGATGAATGGTGATCTATTCATATTGGAAAATAGAACAGAACAAAATGAGTAATTATTGTATGATTCTAGCAGTGGGTTGAAATGTTACTCAAATGTAAAAGTTAAGAAACAAAGATCACTTCACTAATCGAGAAAAACATCAAACTGCAGAGCTTGTCTTCCTCTTCTTTTTTTTCCCGTAACTCCCACCCTACCCGTTATGGCTCGAATCTGTAGTCAATCCTATTTCCGATAGGAGCAGTTGACAATTGAATCCAATTTTCCTATTATTTTCGTATCTGTGATTGTGCGAAAAGAAGATCCGAAAAGAAGATCCGGTTCTAATTTTTTTTAGGGATAGTGGCGTTGAGTTTCTTGACCTTTTACCGAATTGGAATAAAAAAAGGAAAAATTGGAGGGAAAATCCTACCAGGAGAAGGAAAACTTAATTCATAATCAAAGAATTCTAAAAAATTCATTTGAATAAAAGAAATATATAAAGGGGTTCCTCAATGGTCATACAAATTGATTACTTCACGCATCAATGAGATGCATTCGTGATAATTCTAGCATTACGACAAACTTGTGTTAAGAAAGGATCCAGTCGGATGACAGACATCCTCAAAAAGCACTATTGTTCGCGGTGCCTATAGTTTTTTGTCTTGGACTTAGTAGAGTAACAGGGCTAAAAAACAGCGCAAGCTTTAGGTCTAATTCACCACCCACATCCTCAAAAAGCTTTACGTCTAATTTACACCCCCACCCTCGTCACTCGTGTTTATGTAGTGGTTATCTTCTCGTAAACCCATGTTGATCAACTATGTTCCAACTTCCATATCTTTGATGTTCCAGCATAGGGTAATCATGGTCTGGCTTGGACTGTTTTTTGCCTCATCTATATCCAATCAAGTATATGACGGGGTATAAATTTGTAAATTTTGCATCCACGTCCTATTCAATATCCAACGGACTTTTATCCAATAGATGCACAGATAAACAAATTAGATACGGATGATCCAATGTATTTCTTTTATTAATAATTTGAGTTTACCTCCGAAGCTCAAGACTTCAAAAGTTTGATGGAACAAAATGATGATGAATTAAGTTGGCTTTATAACGGACTATTAAAAATACTAAACTAACCTTATATTTTATAAAAATCCTATAATTTTTTTAATCTAATGAGCGTTGATATTCAATAAATTTTTAAGACTGCATCAAGACCCAATTCAAAATTCATTAGATCTCAAAGATAGCATCCTCATCCAGTCCTCATCCAGTCCATTAGTGAATAATTTGGACATCCATCCATAAAAATGGGTTTGGACCGGACTAGAACAGAAGATTTCGGACCAAATGCTCACCCACTCCTGCATTGGTAGCTAAGTTTATCCTCAAATTTGAATCTTGTATGCCATTCTCAAACTATCCAAGCCCAAAATGGATCTTTGGAAATATTGATTTTCTGGTTGCTGATAACCTTATTCCAATTTCCAAGAGGACTGTAATTTTCGATTTTATACGAGGTCATTTTGGTCAACGCTGGTAAACATGTATCTATTTATTCCCTTCTTATTATCCAGGGTTTCAATATCAGAGTCTCATTCGTTATCTAGGGTTAGCCTTACTTTTATCGTCTGGTTATAAACTGCAAGCATCTCAGAGTTTTGTTTCTGTTCTTCAAATTTTGTTTACGGTTTCTCCTTTTGATTCATTGTTTATATTCTTCTATATAAGCGCAGCCCTTAAGATCGCCTTCCCAAGTTTTCAAACATGGAAGCGTTTTGAGTCATTGCTACGCAACAGTAATTAAAGGAGTCTCTTAGGGTTTCCCTTTGAATCTCTTCTCCTATTTTTAAAATCTTTAAGAAGCTGCTTTTTCTATTGGTTTATGTATTCTCAGATGTTTAAATCCCATTAATAAAGTGTCAATTTATTGATCTTCTTTATTCTTTGGATTTTTATTTTTCTGAAATGCATTACCAGTAATCATCATTTTTAGCTTCACATTAGAACTAGGAGACATTTATCATTTTTTTTTTATATTTTTATATTTTTTTAAATAGTAGCTATGAAGAAGTATGATGATTCAATTAGATGTGTGAATGGAGAGACAGAGAAATCTCCTCTCCTTCATGAACTCACAAATTTATTTGGCAATAATTAATCTGACTCTTTCGCTACTATTTAAATCTGTTTGGTTATAATTTGGTTTATAGTACAAATTTTGTAAAAAACAATGTTGATGACTTTGATTTGTTTGCTGTATTGTTTTAATTGATTGTCTTGAAGCAAGGATGAGGATTCAATTAGATGTGTTAAAGGGGAGACAGAGAAATCTTTTCTTCTTTATGAACTTAAAATTTTTATTTGGCAAAAATTAGTCTGACTTGCTATTGTTACAACTCTTGTAGTTCTTGTTTATTTACGGCATCATCTGGATTGAAGTTAACTCGTTTTGCTTTGAGTAAACTGTGTATAAATTGTACCCTTATGTGTTTGTGGGTTGAGATCTTAAACATGTAGGTATGTGCATTCATTTGCGTATTTAGGATCTCATCTCTTGAACGTGTTATTATTACAATTCATGGCAGTTTCCATTTTTAGTTATGGGTACTGAGAATCTTAGTGTATTTTGGAATTTTATCACCCGAGAATGTGTTCTTCCAGTGTGTAGTCAGTTGTCTTCTGTGCTTATTTTTATTGAGCAGCTAAGAGTTTTTGGTTGGCTTAAATGCTGAATTTTCATTTGAGATAGATTGCCATGATGATAATGTTTCTAATCCCAGCTCTATGAGACATTCCTTTGTGGAAAGTCAGGGATCATATTAGTTTTAAACATTTTCTGAGCCTATAGATTTTATGCGAAATGTAACGTTTTTCTTTTCTTTTTTGAAAAGAAAAATAGATGCTTTATTCAAATGAAGGAATTTTGGGTTTCTAAACGATGTGAAAATAGATGATGAGACTGATATCCATTCTTAACCTTGTAATTGATGATGAAGATGAAGATGTCGATGATGAATACTCTTTTAGAAACGGTCTTTCCTAATGGAAGCCGAGGACAAGAGTAGACTTTTCTGATCTTATGACCACTAGTACTAGTATTATCATTTATATCCTATTTCTAACTTATCTGCTTGTAATAGTACTTATTTGATACTTTCCAAGTTGGCAACATTTTGATTGAAAATGGGGAAAATGGGTTTACTTTCTGATCACCACAAAAAAATTATAACCACCATTTGAAACCCTCTCGTAAGCAAACATCGAAAGATGGTGATTATATTTTGGGGAACAAATGATGTCCCACTGAACTGCACCTGTTTTTATTCTTCATCTAGAATAAGTTCATGACCATCCAAGCAGTTAATACAAGCTCTTGCTCTTGTGTTTAGTAATATACTTCCAATATATTTCTAGAAGAACCATTAAATAATGTCAAGCTTACCTAGCTTCATGGGAACAGATAGATTATACATTTTTAAGATTCAAAAGTGTCTAGGTCTGTAAGACTAAATTTATAGATTCTCTCGAAGTCATTAAAACCTTTTTAAGGGACCACGCATCTTCCTCAGGGCCCCTGGTGCTAACTGTACCACGGATAGTCTTACAGTCCATGTAATTACCTACTAAGTCTATCATATAAAGACCAATGCCTATTAAATTAGAGTCTTTATCATAAAAAACGCCATAATACATTTTAACACAATCATGTGGGAGCTCCTCGTTATGAGAAGAACTATGGATGAATCTTAAGTGCATAATTTACATGTTTTGAGTATTATTTTTATACACATATGTGATAGTTTTTATGTGAATTACTTTGTATCATTGTTACTTTTTTATTTTATGTTTTTTATTAGGTGAATCATCTAAAAGAAAGTGGAACTTGTTCAAATTCTTGAAGATAATGAGAAAATTAAGTCAACGACGAAAGAATGATGTCACTCTGACTTTATAGGAAGAAGATATGGGTGAAAAGGCGAAGTCTAGAAGTTAGTCGGCCAGACTTGGGCGACCAGGAGCAGGGATAGTCGGCCAGACTTGGGCGATTGAAATCCAGAAAAAACTAAGATTATGGTTATCCGAAAATGGCCAGACTTGGCCGACATGCTCGGGTTATCGCTGATTTCTCTCCTTTACGCACGAGTTTTGACGGGATTTGAGCACGGGTTCTTCTATATTTGGAACTACTATGTAAGAGATATTTCGATGGATTGATTTGGTATCTTGGATCATATCATATCTTTTAGAGAGAAGAGAAAGAGCTTTGGAGTTATAGACTTTCTACAACCTAGGGTTTGCTTTACTTTTATACTTTATTATTTTCCATGGATTTTTAGAAATCCATGAGTAGCTAAACCTTTCATATTGGTTAAGGATGTAGTCGGACATCATAAACATGCTATTAAATTAATATATTAGTTTTATCATCTTAATTGAATCATTATTGTCTTGTTCTACTATTTATGATCGCCATGTATGATTGTGTGAGTGTTTGTTTAGGAGCGTTACTAAATAACCATGAATGCATATCTATTGCTAGACTAGGGTCTTGAGATACGGGATTGTTGATGAACCTTGTCATTAGTAGCATATTGTGATTACCAATTGTACTCAAAACCTTTTTGTGATTGCATATAGAAGCTTGACCTATGTTAAATAGATTACTCGTAGTATATCTATTTCATTCCTTTGCCTAATTCATAGAACTTAAAGCTCTTGGAGGATTAAACTTGATAGCACGTTGCATTAGGTTGTTCTTTGAGTAGTATTTATATATTTCTCGTTATGGTATGTGATGACATGAGGAATTTACCGGAGTATGCTATCGATGGGATACTGTAGGGCTCTTGACAATGAATGGTTAAGTGATAACTCTAGTTATTAGTCAAAGTGCATGTCTTATTATTGAAGATGAACCCTTAACCAGTACTCTCAACATATTGATTCTTTTACTCATTCTTTGCTAGCTTAATTAATATAATTAGTTAGTCTGAAAACACAAAATCCCCCCAGTTTACATAAGTTTTCAAAGACGAATAACAACCCATATCTCCCTGTGGATCAAATTTATTCTTATAACTATACTCTTATTTATAATTGTGAAGTGAAAGAACTTAAAATAATTTTGTTTGGCTGACAACCGACCAATGGATTGGTTGACTATGAATTGAGATGGGATGATAACATCAGGAACAACAGATAAGACATGACAAGTGTCATGGACCATTTTAGTAGCAAATCTAACAGTTGTTGAAGGAGAAGGATTACTGTTTTGGAAGATCTTAAAACATCTGTTCTTCCAAATGCACTATGTTGTAGAGAAAATGGAACTAGAAATGTCTATATGATTACTATCTAACAACAATTTTGACTAATTTTGGATAGAAATGTCAGATCATTTGATTTTCTATTTTTATGATGTCTGACTCGAGGTTGTTTTTTTATTTTTCTGATGTCTGACTCGAGGTTTGATTCGGCTATGAGTCAGGTATCATTTTGTATCTTATTCATTGGACACATCTGGCTGGAATAATTTTTTTTCTATATCTCAGATGAGTTTGCAAGTCATATACAAGAATTTCATATATAATGAGTCAGATTCATATGTAATGAGTTGCATTCAGATAAGTATGAGTCAATTGAGTTAGAAAAAAACAAACAACTCGTAGCCTTTTCATCACATATATTAGAGGATTTTTAAAGTTTTTGGAAGTGATGTTATGACGATTGTTCTTTTGGTGCATTATATGATTGCTATAAGGGGGTTATCAAATTTCACTAAGGTTACAAATCCAAATAAAACAAACAATCATTAACGATTAGAATTATTGGATTAATAAGCCCCCATGGAATTTGGTTACCACTTTAGTAGCCTTGCATTGCAACCAAAAGTGGAAAAGTCATTCCCGGCCTTAGATAGGTCCCATCTAATCGGGTCTGGATCCACTATAAGCCCAACCCACCATCTCCCCAACAAACCTCACTTCTTCTCTGTTCATTCATAAAGAGAGGGAGTGAATCCAGTAGCTTGTATCAAGTTCACATGCAAAAAACAGACTTCAAACGATCATGGCCGCTTGTTATACATGTGTTGGAATAAGTTTAAACAACTGCATTCATGATGTTATACAATATGGCTTACATACTCTTGACAAAAACAAAATGAGAGAGTTCTGTTGTGAAAGATAAAGAAATAAAAGAGTAGAGAGAAAGAAGAAGAAAATTCTTATTTCTGATGTGATATTACAAAGGCAATGCTCTCTATTTATAGGGAGAAGAAGATGAACATTTATAATGGAATTAAGGGAATGCACCCATTACTACTAGTGGTGGTGGTTATAAAGTAATGAGGGAAATGAAGAGGTGGAGAGGAGATGAAAATATGATGGTGTAAGTGTGGTGTAAATCCACCAAATACTTATTTTGTAACACCCCCCCTTGGATGACATCACACTACTAGCATTTCCTCATTAAAACTTACTAGGAAAAACCGTAGGGAAAAACCTACGCGAAGGAAAAAGAGTACAATATAGAGTAGTGTGGATACGCATATGCTTCCTCGTTAAAACCTTGACAAGGAAAACCATGTGGGACAAAACCTTGACGAAGGAAAAAAAGTACAACGCGATAAGTCCGATAAAATACCTTTTACAAAGATACTCCCCCTGATGGATACTTCAGCAAATCTTGGCTTATAAATCTTTAAGACGACGTATTCCAATCCTGTGAACCAATTTCTTGAATGTTGAAGTTGGTAATGCTTTGATGAAGAGGTATGCTAGATTGTTACTTGAACGTACTTGTTGAATATCAATCTCGCCGTCCTTCTGTAGATCATGTGTGAAGAAAAACTTCGGAGAGATATGCTTTGGTCGATCACCTTTAGTGAAACCTTCCTTTAATTGTGCAATACAAGCAGTGTTGTCTTCGTACTATACTGTTGGTGAGTCTTTAATTGAACGAAGTCCACATGATTCTTGAATGTGATGTATTAATGACCTTAACCAAATGTATTCACGACTCGCTTCATGGAATTCTAATAACTCAAAATGATTTGTAGAGGTAGCTGCAATGGGTTGTTTTACTGATCTCCAAGATATAGTTGTATCTCTATAAGTGAACAAATACCTAGTTTGTGATCGTCTTTTATGTGGATCATAAAGATAACCTGCATCTTCATATCCAATTAGTTTTGATTCAGATACATAAGGATAACAATAAACCTAAATCAATAGTACCACTAAGATATCGAAATAAGTGCTTGACTCCATTCCAGTGTCTTTGAGTTGGGGAAGAACTGTATCTAGCTAACTGATTGACTGAAAAGGTTATGCCTGGCCTTGTACAATTTTCAAGATACATAAGAGAACCAATTGCACTTAAATATGGTACTTCTGGACCAAGAATTTCTTCAGCATCTTCTTTAGGCGAAAGGGGTCTTTATTTATATCAAGTGATCTCACGACCATTGGGGAACTCAGCGGATGTGTTTTGTCCATATAAAAGCGTTCTAATACTTTTTCCGTATAATTAGATTGATGGAAAAATATCCCATTTGAGACATGCTCAGTTTGTAAACCAAGATAATACTTGGTTTTACCAAGATCTCTCATCTCAAATTCCTTCTTCAAATAAGCAGCGGTTTCAGTGAGCTCTTCTAGAGTCCCTACAAAATTTAGATCATCAACGTATACTGTAATAATAACAAATCCAGAACTGGATTTCTTAATAAAAACACATGGAAAAATAGCATTATTATTATATCCCCTTTTCAACAAGTATTCACTGAGGCAATTATACCACATTCTCCCAGATTTCTTTAGTCCATATAAAGCTCTTTAGACCTTTATTGAGGATACATTTTTTTATTTGGAATTGACTACTTCAGGTATACGAAATCCTTCAGGGACTTCCAAATAAATGTCACTATCAAGTGACCCATAAAAACAAGCTATGACTACATCCATAAGACGCTTATCAAGCTTTTATGAAGCTGCCAAACTAATAAGAAACCGAAAAGTGATGGCATCTATTACTGGAGAATAAGTTTCTTGGTAATCTATACCAGGTCTTTGTGAAAAACCTTGTGCAACGAGTTGAGATTTATGTCTAACAATTTCATTTTTATCGTTGCGCTTTCGTACGAATACCCATTTGTATCCGACGGCTTTTACATTTTCAGGAGTTTCAACAACTGGACCAAGAACTTTACGTTTTGCCAATAAGTTGAACTCTGCTTGGATTGCATTCCTCCACTTTGGCCAATATTTTCTACGTCGACATTCATCTACAAATTATGGTTCGGGATCATCAATATTTTCTATGACATCCAAAGCAACAGTGAAAACAAATTTACTATAAGGAATAATTGTATTCATATCCCAGTTTTGTTTTGTACCAACATAGTTTATAAAAATATCATTGTTTTGAGTATTGTGCCTCTTTAGGTGCAAATTTTTCATCAGTACTTGATTGATCAATCAGTGTTTCAGATAAAGTGGCTTTTTCTGGAATGCCAACTACTAATCTCTTTTTCCGCGGAACTGAATCTTTTGCACCAAGAGGTCTACTACGCTTTAAGCGTATCGTGGAATGATTTACATTATCATGATTTACATCTGGGATACTTACTCTCCCTGGAGTATTTACAATGCTTTGGAAATGTCATCCTTTGAACCTCAAGTTCACATTGTTTTATACGAGGATCAAAATAGGCTAATGATAGTGTATTCTATGAAATTTCACGGCGTTCCTCAAGCTTTAACTTTTTTCCACCTAATGATGGGAAATTTGACTCATCAAGTTGTCAATCATCAAATATTGCCTAAAGACATCTTCTGTTTGAGGCTCTAAATATCGAATTATAGATGGAGAGTCATAGCCAACATAAATGCCGAGTCTACGTTAAGGACCCATTTTAGCTCTATGAGGTGGAGTAAAGGGAACATACACTGCACATCCAAAAGTTTGAATATGGGAGATATTTGGTTGATGCCCATGTACAAGTTGTACAAGTGAGTAATTTTGATAGTTGGTTGGTCTTATATGGACCAGTGCTGCAGCATGTAATATAACATGACCCCATGCTGTAAATGGAAATTTATACCTTAAAATTAATAGCCGGAAAATCAATGACAACGCTTAATAAAAGATTCTGCTAGACCATTTTGAGTGTGCACATGAGCAAAGGGGTGTTCAACATCGATACCAATCGACATGAAATATTCATCAAATATTTTAGATATGAATTCACCAGCATTATCAAGATAAATAATTTTGATAGAAAAATCTGGAAACTGAGCTCGTAGTCTAATAATTTGTGGAAGAAGTCTTGCAAATACAACAATACGAGTCGAAAGTAGGCAGACATGACACCATCATGTGGAAACATCAATCATAACCATAAAATAACGAAATGGTCCATAAGAAGGGTGAATTGGACCACAAATATCACCTTGAATTCGTTGCAAGAAATTAGGTGATTAAATGCCAACTTTTATCAAAGATGGTCTAATGATTAATTTTCCTTGATAACAAGCGTTGCATGGACAATCTATAGTCCATAAGACTTTTAGATTCTTTATGGGATGCCCATGCGAGTTTTCTATAACTCGACACATCATTTTTGATCTCGGGTGACTTAATCGGTCATGCCAAAGTTTGAAAACATTGGGATCAGAAATCTTCGAATGATTCAAAAGATGTGATTCAATAAGGGTAGTATGATCTAACCCAGAAGACAAGGCATGAAGTTTTTCTATACATGTTTCTTTCCCGAGACAATAATAGTAGTATATGTTAGCCTCATTTTTGTCTCAATATGATACCCATTAAGACGAATGTCTTTAAAACTCACCAAGTATTTTTAGACCTTGGTGAAAATAAGACATCATGAATATGGATTTTGTACCATTAGGTAATATTAATAAGGCTTTTCCATAACCATCAATAAGATTAGAGATCCATGATATTGTACTAACAGTAGTCGTAGCTAAAGTAAATGGGAGAAAAATCGTTTATCACGAAGAATTGTATGTGTCGTGGCACTATCCATAAGACAAATAACTTCACCGTTTGTTGTAAACTTGCCGTTAGCAAAACCCATATTCCTTTAGAAAAAGAAAGATAATAATATAAGTTGAGAGAATAAAATTCTAAAAACTAAATCAAATTTCAAAACTAAAGAAAATTTCAACAAACTAACTGAATTGGAATACTTGATAAACAACTATCTAAAACAAGACAAATATTATCACTTATTGAAAGAAAATGCTACTCAATCTAGTGAAAAACTAATTAAGAATCAAAGAAACTCAGACATCTTTGAGAAAAGAATCAACATCTTCAAACTCATTGCCATTTCCATCAGACTTGAAATCATTAAGATCAAGATAGGCAAGATCCATTGGTACTTCATACTGGGAAAAGTTCGTTTCAGCATTATTTCCTTTTGCTTAAATGGAAGCCTTGTAAATATCAACAAGGTGGTTAGGCATATAACAAATATTTGTCCAATGCCCTGACGAACCACAACGATGACATACTGATTCATTGTGCTTTTTCGAATAACTTTCAAAGATTTTGCCTTTCTGTTTAGGAAATATATTATTTTTCTTCCCCTTATGATGATGAGAATTATGACCACCCTTCTTCTTATTATGGAAGTGTTTAGGACCTAACCAACCTCCATGCCTTTTCCTAAGGCCTTCAGAAATAGTAGCATTCACTTCAGGAGCAGGTGCTGATCCAGTATGATGATTTTGATGATTCCTTAACAACAATTCGTTGTTTTGTTCAGCAACCAATATGCAAAAGATAAGCTCAAAATACTTTGAGAAGCTTCTCTCTCGATACTGTCGTTGAAGCAATATATTTGATGCATGAAAAGTGGAATATGTTTTTTCCAGAAGGTCAAAATCTTTCACTGTTTCTCCGCATGACTTTAAACGAGAAACAATTTGAAAAAGTGTCGAATTGTATGCACTTACACTCTTAAAGTCTTGTATACGAAGGTGCATCCACTTATACCTTGCACGAGGGAGAATCACATTTTTCTGAAGATCAAAGCGATCTTTTAGCTCTGTCCACAGAGTGTACGGTTCTTTCACCGTAAGATACTGGGACTTCAAAGCCTCGTCAAGGGGATGACGAACAAATATCAAGGCCTTGGAGCGATCCTCAGGGGATTCTTTGTTGCCAAGCAAAATTGTGTTTCCCAAAGATTTGGCACTTAGGTGCACTTCAGCGTCAAAAATCCAGGACAAATAGTTCTTTCCAGTTATGTCTAGAGTTATAAAGTCGAACTTAGAGAGATTTGACATTGTCTGAGATTAATAAAAAAATTTTAATTAAACATATGGCATAACCAATTAATAAAGAAACATAAATATGTAAT
The DNA here is from genome assembly GCA_023531435.1 of Papaver californicum. NCBI lineage: Eukaryota > Viridiplantae > Streptophyta > Magnoliopsida > Ranunculales > Papaveraceae > Papaver > Papaver californicum. The sequence continues at coordinate 11,880,148 of JAJJMC010003761.1, read as the reverse complement.
AATTCTATTTTAAACAACCAAAATATTGCATCAACATATGTATTAATGATTGAGAAAAAAAAATACTTTCAAAACAGAAGGTACGTTCACTTTCACGGATTCCTAAATCGACTTGAATAAGAATTGACTGAACACGATATTCCTTATTGATTTCAAAAGGTACTGGTTTCAAAAGCTAATAACATAGGTATGTATACCTTACTTTTTACGGATTCCAAAAAAAAACATGTTTCACTGATTCGATAAAGAAAACAGGATAGGTATGTTAATGTATACCTAATCAGAATAACAATTAAAATATAAAATATAAAATAAAAATAAAGACTGGAACTGTCTTTTTAGGTATACAATAATAAAAATAGAAAACAAACAAAGTAAAGATTCTATTAAGGATCTCAATAAAAAAATAAGTTTAGAACTAGAAAACAAAGTAAAATTACTTTAGATAGAGAGAAGATATGTACTCTATATATAAAATTGACTGACGCATATTTTAACAATAAAATAATCTGGATATGAAATCAAAAGTGGAAATAAAACCTTAGGGTAGCAAAGCTTAACTGACACCGATATGTATTTTTTTACATCAAAAGTGAGAATGTCTAGAATGTACCTTACCCACCAAAGATAAAAAAATCAAACCTACCGATCACAAGAAAAATATAATTGATTGTATACTTCTCATGATCTTCGTGTTTTGTTAAAGGGAAAAAAAACTTAAATCCAAATGGTATTCTTTGTATATAATCTAGCTTTGTCTATTGAGAGAGACAAACCTAAACATATAGGATTTTTGCGAAAAACTATGATTACGAAAATAAAAAAATAATAATAAAAGTTAAAAATAGTTACCGCTTAATATTGGAGTTACGTGTTGATGATGTGTTGTGAAAGATAAAGAAATAGAAGAGTAGAGAGAGAGAAAAAGAGAATTCTTATTTCTGATATGACATTAAAAAGGAAATGTTCTCTATTTATAGGGAGAAGAAGATGATCATTTATAATTGAATTAAGGACATGGACCATTACTACCCATTACTACTAGTAGTGGTGGTTACAAAGTAGTAGGGGAAATGAAGAGGTGATGAAAAGATGATGGTGTAAGTGTGGTATAAATCCACCAAATACTTATTTCATAACAAGTTCCACTTTGTAAAATTGTAATAATCCCCATGGAACATGTTTATTAATTAGTAGCTTCAGTGTAAAACCCCATAATGTAACTACCCTTTTTTACCTAGCTAATTTTAGGCCTACCCGATTTATTCCAGGTCTATCCAATTTCGTTCCCACCTAATTGAGGGGATAAGAGGTGTCTAACAGAGGTGAAACTACTAAATTAGTAAATTATCCTCACTATTTAAAATTACATTTATTCCTTATCCTCAATACTTTAAATCTATTTCTATTTCCCTCAAAACCAATCAAAAATTAGAATATTTTTCTATTACAAATCAATTTTCATTTTATTTTTTTAAATTTTTTTAAATTTTTTGGGTTCAAGAACACACGGCTAATAAGGCACTCACATGATGACCGATTGTTCTTGATGTTCTTCGTTAATAAAGAACATCAACCAAAAAGCGGTGGATGTTCATGCCCTCGTAAGCCGATTCTAGGTTGATATTCTTCATTGATTAAGAACATGAGAAATCGGCGTATACGGGTGCTCATATCAATCGATTTTAAAAAATCACACTCTTGAATCGGTCGATATTGACATTCATATCGACCAATTGTTAAAAAAAGAACTCAAAAACGATAATTTTTTTTCCATAACTTTTTGCCCAGAATCGGTGGATAAGGTTCCTCACTTATGCCGATTCTAAAAAACTCAAATTCAAAAGTTTTTCTGGAATTTTTTTTGCCGAGAATCGGTGGATGTTCATGCACTTATCCGCCGATTATATACTTGACATTTTCTTCGACTGTTTTCCCCATAACTTCTTCGTCGGACGTCGGAATAACCTCATTCTTTATGCGTTGAACTCATATTTTCATCATATATAAGACAGAGCTAAGAATACATTGATTTTGACAAGTTCCATTTGATGTCTTACTCTATCCATCTTTACATGTAGTACAAGACATCCAAGGAAGTAAGACATTAAATATAAATTATCTAAATCAAAGAATTATTAGAGCTATATTATATATAATTAAAATACGATTTCAACGTAAAAAGAATGAGGTTATTTCGACGTCGGATGAAGAAGTTATCAGCAAACTAGTCGAAGAAAATGTCAACTTTAGAATCGGCGGATAAGAGCATGAACATCCATCGATTCTGGGATTTTTTTTTCTTTAGAAAAACTTTTAAATTGATTTTTTTAGAATCGGCACATGTGGGAAACTTTATCCATCGATTCTGGGCAAAAAGTTATGAAAAAAACTATCGTTTTTGAGTTTTTTTTATCAATCGGTTGATATGAATGTCAATATCGACCGATTCTAGAGTGTGATTTTTTAAAATCGGTTGATATGAGCACCGGTATATGTCGATTGTTCTTCGTCAATGAAGAACATCAACCTAGAATCGTCTTACGAGGGCATGAGTATCCACCGATTCTTGGTTGATGTTCTTACAATTTTTTTTTTCAAAATTTCTTAATTTTTAATGTTTGGACTATTCATTAACAACAATTAATTTCACAACTAACGCGATTAATTAATACTAATTAAGCATATTAGTCATTAATAAAAATAGTTGGATAAGGGGGTCTTGATTTCATTTGGTAATGACCTTATTTTAACTTTTAGTGGTAGGCCTGAAATAATATGGGTAAGCCTAATTTAGTCAGGTTTCTTTAGAAATAAACTCTTTATTTTAAAGTTGATCTTGGATTATTATGATTTACTGTGTCAATTGAGTCCCTAGATAGTAAAACTTTTAGTCACATTAGTTAATAAATTGATTAGTATTTACATCTAAAAGTTACCATCCACACTTGAATATCTAATTACTACCAAGGGGAAAGATGGAAATGTGGCTCCAAGCAACTTGATGATTCAGAACCTAATTTACACCACTGTGGATGACAGTGGCTTGGGTAGCAAGAGTTTGCAAGCCATGAAAAATGGTAAAAGTAACTTATAAGTAAATATTATGCATCGACCAAGATGTTGTGCCTCCTTTCCTGGTATTTTTGTTCTTCTTCGGCGTCCTTTGCTATAAATTTTAATCAATATTTCAAGGAAAGGATGAAAATTTTGGCTAGTTTCCATCTTTTTTCTTTTTTCGAAAACAAGGGATGAAACCTCATACTATGTATTGATATTGACGACTCTCGGAACTCTGATAGTCGTTGGCAGTTACAAAATTAATGCAATTTTTGTAAAATATAGATTGTTTAAAATGGGTAAAAGAACATTTCTTGTCCAAATATTCTTTATGACATATCGGTTACAAAAAAAGAGATATTTACTGCCTTCTGAATAATGTATCTAATTTTTTTTTAAAAAATCATTTACTTTAAAGTTAATACCAGAGCTAGTTTGATTTTCAAAATCATTACTAATGTTATATCTATGTTCTCCATCTTTGGCATATCTTCCCATCAACAGCTTTAGAGTCGGTGTCGAATCACTTTGGAATATGAATTTATATACATTGCATCCAGTTGTGCCCATTGGAAGGAAACATCCACTCCTTTTTCCTAAAGTTGTTATCTAGTTGTGCAGTCTGTATAGGACCCCATGGGTTCAATTTTTGTACATGTGTAGTCAATAAGAATAAGTCCAATTCCTGAAGTAGTTATATGATTATTCATTGATAGAGCTACATTTATTCTTAAGCTCATGAAGTTGATATCTTTGGTAGGTTGTCTATTTATAATATGTAGGCATCCTTCATAAGGTATAATAAAGGGTTTGCATGATGTTATATGTTGGACTGTTGACATGCATAGAGTTATTGATGAACTTTACTATTTGTCTAGCAGTATTTGTACCGTTTGGTTTGGATTTGTTTTTTGGAAAATAGCCTCACATCTTGCTTTCCATATATGTCAAGTAATTAAACTACAAAATTTTGGCTAACCCAAAGTGCATTTGTCTTTGTTTTACTCCTTGAACCAAGCATTTAGAAAATCATGAAAGGTGTTACAATTTTATCTAACATAATCCATATCATGATTTAAGTGCATCCATACCTGGGTTGTGAAGTCACTAGTGATAAATAAATGAGTTAATGATTCCTCACCATTATTGTATAAGCACATTTGGTACCATTCTTCGGAAGAATGACTTTCATTCTCATTTATGTTGGGAGAATAGAGTGTGTCTCTTTCCATATATATGAATATTTTGATAATTGGTGTTATGTTAAGATTCCATATCCTCCCAATCCAATGTGATATTATTGTTGTTATTCATTGAATCATCATGAATAAGAATGTTTATTTTTATTATCTTGTCTAGTGTCGTTTGGTCAAAACATACAATTAATCTATGTCCCATGTTTTATTTTTTGTGAATAAGTGACTTACCTTGCTTAAGTTAGATGTCCCAGTTGTCGGTTTTGTCATGGGAGCTGTGGTATCTGGTATCCACTGGTTCTCCCATATATCAATTAGTTTGCCATTTCCAATTTTCTAATTGCAGTTTGTTTATAACTGTTGAATTCCACTATGAATTCATTTCCAAAGCCAACTATCTCTTATGTTAGGTTTAGAGTTTATACGAGGAGTGTCATTGTTTGGGAAATACTTAACTTTTAGTATAGTTGCCCATAGAGAGTGTGGTTTTTTTTTTATCCTCCAACCCATCTTAGCTATCATGGCCAAGTTAAAATTTTCAATAGTTTCAAGACTGATATACAAGCTTTTAAATAGACACATTTATTACCCTTATCATTTTTACCTTTTTCACCTTTCCCCCACCAATAGGCTCTTTGTAGTTTAGTTAAGAATCTACGTATTTTTTGGAGGGGATTTTTAAAACAATTCATTTAGTAGACAACAAGTGAGGAAGTCACATATTACAGTTTTACCTGCAGTATTGAGATTATTTCCTCTCCAGTTTTGTAATTTGTTACTCATTTTTTGAACCAATGGTTCAAAACTTTGGACTTTTGATTTGTCAGTGAACAAAGGAGAACCTAGATATCTATTATTTACGGGGATATCGTTGACTCCTAATAATTTTTTTACTTCACTCATAGTTGTGGGGTCAGTTTTGGGGCAAAAGAAAACTCCTAACTTACTACGGTTTATTAGTTGACCTGATGCAGTTCCAATGTTTTTTAACATATCATCAAGATTACAACAGGTTTTAGCACTAGTCTTACAAAAAATTAGGCAGTCATATGTAAACAACATATGACTCAAAGAAGGCGCATGTCTAGAAATTTTAATTCCTTTAAACAAACAATTGTTTTCAGCATTTATTATTGTTTTAAACAATGAATCCATACAAAAGAGAAAACAATAAGGAGATAAAAAATCTCCATGTATTAATCCTCTCGAAGGTTTAAAGAAAATAGTTATGCACCGTTTAAAAAGAACATAGAGGGTTGTATTCGATTGACATTTGAAAAACTAAGTTGCACTATTTCTCAGAGAAACCTAGATTTAACATAATTGCTATTAGAAAATTCTATTAGACTCTATCAAAGTCTTTTGACATGTCGATTTTTAGACTTGTCAACCCTTTTTTTACTTTTAGATTTTCTTATTTTAATTATGAATGATTTCGTGAGCTATTACTATGTCGTTTGAAATCTGTCTTCCTGATATGAATGCAGATTGATAATGACTTATTATTTTGTGTAGCATTTCTTTCATCCTATTAGTTATCAATTTCGGTATAGGTTTATAGAAAGTATTATTAAGGGCTATAGGTCTAAATTCTGTAGTTGTGGTCGGATTAAGATTTTTAGTAATAAGGGAGATAAAAGAAGTACTAAGTTCCTTTGATAGGTACCTACTTCTAAAGAAGTTTTGAATCACCAGGACTACAAGATCATTTTCTATAATCGCCCAGTTTTGCTAGTAAAAATTGGGAGGGAATCCATCTGTGGCTTCATTGAGAACAACATATTTTTTATTTCATTACTGGTTAGTATTGAGCAAAGTAAAGAATTATCAATGTCATTTATGCATTTAGGTATGATATCTACCATTTTTTATCTATATTTGGGTTAATTGTGGTTACAATATTGCTGAAGTGGTTAGTTATGCTAGAAGCTATTTCATGTCTACTGTTTAGCCAGGTGCCATCATTATCCATAAGAGTTTCTATCCTATTTTGTATGTTTGTTTGTTTTTTGCTTTACTATGAACATTTTTGTGTTTCTGTCTCATAAGGCAAGAATTTGATCCATACTCTTATCTTTCCAAAAAAAATAATCTTTGATCGCATACCATTTTACCGATTGGGAATTTAGATAAGCAAGGTCAGAAGATTTATTTATGTAGTTGTTTCTACTATTAGTCAGATCAAGATCTTTTTAAAAAAATTCTATATTAGTTCTAATATGTCCGAAAACATTTTTATCCCGAAGTCTAAGGGTGTGTTTTACACTGGTAAGTTTTTTTTGTAAAATTATAGGACAGAGATCAATAAATTTGATTGTTCCAACAATTCTGAATTAGCCAACGCATTGGTCATGTTTCATCCATTCTCCAAAATACTTTAATGAAGTGGCTCCATCATTCCAAGTATTATGAGTGTTTAAGCGAATGGGAACATGAAATATGATCAGAGGAAAGGGGTCTCAAATGGAAAATGTTTGAATTAGGAAATTGAATGTTCAATTTGTTATTGACTAGGGAACGGTCTAATCCCTGTTCAATGAAATCATTTCCAGTTCTTCTATTATTCTGGGTATACGTATACCCATTGAAGCTTAAGTCCATAAGTCTACAGTTGTTGATGAGATTTTTAAAAATGTTAGCTTTCATACGATTAAAAGGGTGCCTATTTTTCTTTTCTTCTTCATGTAAAACTACACAATCTCCGATGATTACTCATGGTATATCTATTGTGCTAGGCATACTCTTCATAATGCCATAAGATTCAAGTTTTGGGTTATGGTTTGGGATCCCATAAAAGCAGGCTAGAAGCCGGTTGTTGTTGGTGTTGCTATTATGTATGCTAAAACTTATATGGTTATGCTCATAATCTAGAATAGTTAGTTTATGTTATTCTTCCAAATTAGACACAGACCACCAGCTATACCTCTAGGAGGTACTAGCCAGTATTTATAGATATTCACCTTTCTCATTATGTTGGACATCTTTTTGTTTTGTTATTTTGTTTCAGATAAGAATAAAATATACAAGTTTTTCTTATCTAACAAATCCTTGAGGCTATTAGTGGTTTCTAGATTCCCTAGGCCCTGACAATTCCAGGCTATGGTATTTACAAACTACCAAAAGTAAGAAATTACAGGATATTCAAATTTAATCAGATCATATGGTTCAAACAATATAATTGTTATCTCTACAGGATAGATATGCAGTTGTCTCATATTTTTCCTGATCATATGTACCATTTCATATAATGTATAAATTTTCGGCATTAACATGTGAACCATTTCATGTGTTTCCTAATCATGGTTGGATATTTTTCCTATCCTAGTTTCATATAAATTATTCCTAGTTATGTTTTTATGGTAATATCTAAACGCAAGTTTTAGGCTTACGTCTTTGTCAGCTTTTGATTCCATCATTTCAGTATTCTTCATTATTGTTTCATTTATCTCCTTTTTCTTAGACATCATCGGCTTAAAATTTCTTCTGAAAGGGTTTGCTAGTCTCACAATTTTCTTCACTAGTTCATTGTTTTCCATATTATTTGCAACCCAATTCATGACATCATATTTGGTTTTCTTTTGATTCAGAGTAACATCCATTTCCTTCTTCTTTTTTTATTTTTTCAAGTTTATGGTCAAAACTTTCCTCTGAAGTGGATTTTAGAGCATTGCTTTGATCATTTTTCCTGTTGTAACAATGATCTAGATTTTTTTCTTCTTTTTCTATCAATTTTTCCAAACTAGAACTTGGAAGTTGTTTTGCCTTATCAAGATCAAATAACTCTAAATCAGATCCAAAACCCAGAAATTTGATTTTGTTTGGATCAGAATAGAATGTAACTTGAAGAGGATCTATATGATAACGAGTTTCCAATAAAATGGTTGTCTTCTTCTAATTTCTCAATACACGAACACTGTGTCGGTCTGCATTCATTTAGACTTTACTTGATAGACGTTATGTATCCCTTATTATGTGTTCAATTTTCTTTTCTGAATTGGAGGAATGAAACACAAAATCATAATCCAACAGTTCCATAGCTTTGAAAGAGGGCAACTGTCGACTTGAGTTGTTGGCTTGACTATAGTTCATTAAGTCGGCTACCAAATTAAGGCTTAGTTTGGTATTAATATGAAAGTTGTAAAAGCGCTTTTCCGCAGTGTGTTGTTGTGTTGTGCTGTGATGTGTAAAAAAGACAGTTGAGCGTTTGGTAACTATAAACTTAAAGGTAATGATGATTAAAAAAGTCATCAAATTATGTTTAGTAAATATTAGGTTCAACTTGTTGTTGTGAAAAATTACGAGAACAAATATACTCTTATGATAGTTTAGTTTAATATATTGGGTTTAAAAATAATTTAAGTTTTAACTATAAGATATATATTTAATGTTTTTTTAAGTATATAAATATTATTTACTAATATCTACTATAATACTTCCTCTGTTTTTAGAAAAGTGTTACTATCACTTTTCTAGAAACAAAAATAGTATTAAATTTACCAACAATAATATTATTGTATAATGAATATCAAGAAAATATGAGTCATTTATGAATATAAGAAATAATTTTTTCGTTGAAATGAAATATAAAATAAAGTATGAAAATGAAAAAAATAATAATATGGAGAATAAAAAATTGATAGTGAATATTCAAGAGTAGTTCATAAAATACATTTGGGATAAAAAAATAAAATCATATGGAATAATCATTGTGGGTCTATAATTTTTTTCTTTTGGAGCTTTTAAAAGCTTCTTGTACCCAGCATTGAAAAGCTGGGGAATTTTGGAAGTGCTTTTGGTAGAAAGCGCTTCATAAATTTTTTATCAAACACCAATATGAAAATATGTTATCATATACTCTCTCTGTTGCATAAAAGTTGAGTTATTTCAAGTTTGCACAATTCTTTAAAAAAAAAAAAGAGGAATACTTGTATGTATTTTTCCAATTATATCCTTATGGATAACAAAATAGTAAAATTTAGAATACTTCTCAAACTATGACACTGATATTTGTAAAATTTATATTGTTGGAAATCATTCTAAAATACCTGCATAACAATAATCAATTAAAAGGATAGCCTTAAAATTTTACCTTGTTTAATGAAATAGCTCAACTTTTATGAAACAGATGGAGTGTATGTTTTTATAGTGCTTTTGAAAAGAAAAAAGCAATACCAAATCCACCCTAAATTCATTTCACCTTTTTAAATCAGTTGTGGGCCCATTTGAATTCTTTTGGGCGTAAAGAGAAATAGCGGCACAAAGGATCAGGGGATTATCTCTTAATTTACTTAACTTTTTCCACCACAGGATGAAGGGACACTTTTCTTCGGAGTTAGTGAAGTGATGGCCGTGAGTTCTATTGTGGTGCATAAAATGAGAAGATAAAAAAATTCCAACATGAATCATACGGTTAAGAAATTAATAACAAAAATAAATTTCTTTTATGAAACACTTTATAAATATTTAAAACAAACTTTTAAATAGAATAATAAAATGGAAATCTATTTGTATTATACATATACTTCCAACATAGAGTATTGAGATAAGTTCGACAACCAGAAAATATTAAGTGTTGAAATTCATTCCTTATATCTTGCTGAAAAAAGTTACCCTCGCCACTGATCACTAATTTGTGTTTTATGTTCCTTCTTTTTCCATTTTCCAAGGAGTGAAATTATCTTGTGTTATCATCACCCCCAGATAAAATATTTTGCATTTTCTCTTGAGAGTAGTTTTCTTTGACTGTCAATACTTATATCCTTTAGCTGCAACTTCCACTACACCCTGTTATAAAAGAGATTCTTGTTGAAGAGACCCATTTGTTTCTAACATATATATTCAGCTGATCAATTTTTGCAGTTAGTTGTGTTACACTCTAACATACTGCCATAAGTGTCTCTACTCCATCTCTTCAGGTAGAACTTCAAATTATGCAGTTTCTTAGACATGATTGAAGTTGACAACTTCATATTAGGTGTAAAAGAATGGTAAGAAATCCAAAAGGATTCAAATTGTTTTCGATCTTTACATCTAGATTCTACTTTTTTTTCTCAATCTTTGATTGAGAACAACCCATTATACCAACAATTATAGGTTTTGAGGACAAGATTTTCATAAAAATATATAGAGAAAGAAAGAAAAGTATGAGACATAGAAAAAAAGGAAAACGGAAAATAAGATAATATGCAAATAAAAAGGAGCCCAATTTCAACATCATTTCCTCTATATTCTATTAATCATTAATTAAAAATAATTAATCTTGACTAAATTTAATTCAAAAGATAATAATTGGAACACGAGCTATCACCAAATTAACTAGTAAAACAACCACTCTTTTTTTAGGGCCTATTTAGCCCTTAACATTCCAGCTAAGTGTATTTAGCTTTATCGAGCATTTTTCTTCACCTTATTCTTCACCTTACTCAACTGATACTTTCCACACTCAGTTGAGTCATACAATTCACAAACAAGTCATCTACATTATTGAAAAAACAATCATGTTCATTTGAAATTTCATGAAAGAGATACTCAATGTCGAAAGAAATTATCCCTTCATATTAATCAGAAGCAAATGTCGATTCATCTCCCAGATCCTGAATCTATATGGATCTTAGATTGGAGTTTGTTGCCTCTATAAAAAAACAACAAAATACCCTAAAAGTTCCTCCACTCTGTCAACATCTTCAATTTCTGAAATTCCTTTTTCATTGATTGGTAAAATGTGTTTTTTTATCAAAGTTATTTGGTTACAAGAGTGAACCACCAACCTCAAAAATGGTTGATGACCAAGTTCTTGTACTATACTCATTCGAAAACAATTACTATCCACAATCCTTTGAAAACCGCTGTCATCCTAATGATTATAAACAAAATGCACAAATGTTTTAAAAGAGTATGGAGATTATGGTGAGCTAATAAGGATGGTTGAAGAGAAAGAAAAAAAGTCCAAAAAAGGAAAGAAAATTAACATTAATAGCTTTAAGCTGGAGAAGTATTTCTCTATAACAACATGACGTGATTGTTTTAGCGGAATTTTGATTTCAGAAAAACACGAATCTCCCAAATTGGTAGCCTATAACAGGGATAGAGTTGAACTGATGATGGTAGTTTCACAACTACATATATAGTTGGGGAACAAATTCTACCACGATGAAAGTTGCTAATAATTAGTAAAAACAATATAAGTTTTGATATAGTATATCAAAGTGTAAGACGAATAAAAATACTTATCCAAAGTTGTATTTAAATATGTAATACTACTGAAAATTAAATAAACATTAGTATTTCCTAGGCACATTTTTATATTTTTAAAATATATCTTTAAAACACATTTTTAATACACATATTTTTTTTAAAGAATATATGTGTGTTTCTTAGGTGCATGTACAGTATATAATAATAATTGATATTATAAGAATAACAATATAAATTTTGCCATACACCAAAGTATAATATGAAGAAAAATACTTATCTAAAGTTGTATTATAATAACAACAATATAAATTTTACCACATACCAAAAACTTCATATTAGGTGAAAGAATGGTAAGATAGCTAAAAGGATTCAAATTTGTAAGGTGGTTTATACATAAAAGAAATATTGAAGACTGATTAGAGAGAGTATGGGTATTTTTCTGAGAGGAACCCTGAAGATTTTAAACCTGACTTTTGGGATTAAGTCTTCTGTTTATTTATGAGATGGCATGAGCATTGTTGAAAAAAAATGCCAAAACTGCAAAACTAGAATTCGCTTTAGCCATAAAATGCTTGTTGCCCCCAAAACCTTGCCCCCAAATCCCTTCCCACGACGTATCGTCATGTTAGTGGTACAATTCAATTGTAATGGACCCCTTGTTTGATCAAGGGGGATGGGAGGGGATAACACATAATGGGAAAGGGATTTGGGGGCACGATTTAGGGGTGTCAAGCAAAGTCGGTATTTGGACAACACCCTATTATCAGTCTAAAACTTATATGGTGAAATTGTTTTTAAGTTGGAGCCTTAATCTTGAACTCCACCTTACATGACTTAATTACTAATCTTTAGTGTTATAAACGTGATATAAGATTAGGTTAATATGTTTTCCAGGTTGGAAAAAAGTTGCTTTATAGAAAAAGGAATACTGTTTCGATGAGCATTATAAGCTGTTCAGATCCACTTCGGAGTCTTGACTTGAGTATGAAACTCCCAAAAGTTTTTTCTCTGTCCGGAAATCGCCTAGAGGGAAGAGAGGAGATGACCCGTGAAAACTTTGGTAAATTTTATTTACCAAAATCTTATCTTTCTAAGACGATTTCCAACCAGAGAATAACTTTTTCAATGAATATAAGCACTAAAATTTATTCCTTGAAAAGAATAACTTTTTCAATGAGCATATGATAAGTGCATATTTTACATATTTAGAGTATCAATTTCATGCTAGTATTTGCTAGATTTCTTGTGAATTATTGTATATTACGTTTGTTTTGTATTTTTTATCTTCTATTAGGTGAATCATCCAAAAAGGAGCTACAAAGTGTGAGAAAAGAAGTGCTACAAAGGAAGAAGATTCATAACCAAGGTTTATAGAACTATTTTTAGCAAGCTTTAGTCCAGACTTACCAAGCCCAGCTGACATAGTTTTTTCTTTATTATTACCATCTCATGTTCTGTTAACTAGCCCATATCTCTTTCTCTTTGTTCCAAAAGCACTTCTACCCTTTTAAACCCAATTTCTCAAGATTCTACTAGTTCTGCGATTCAACTACTTCGATACCAGAGGGGACTCTGACTCTTGGGACAGTAGATCGAGCTAGTGCACTTTACCTAAGATCTCCCGAATAAATCGAGGGCTATGCAGATCCTCGGACATATATGAAATGGAATAAAGATGGACTGAAATCTGGATAAATACCAATGTCTATTACTGTTCACAGGGTTCAACAAGCAATCGATATTTCACGATCAAAGGTGTAGTACTGCTTGTAGTACCGGTCCTTATATATCGTATTAACAATCGAAATATGTTCGAAAGAAAAAATCTCTATTTGATGGGGCTTCTTCCTATACCTATGAGTTCCATTGGACCCAAAAATGATACATCGGAAGAATCTTTTTGGTCTTCCAATATTAATAGGTTGATTATTTCGTTCCTCTATCTTCCAAAAGGGAAAAAGATCTCTGAGAGTTGTTTCATGGATCCAAAAGAGAGTACTTGGGTTCTCCCAATAACAAAAAAGTGTATCATGTCTGACTCTAACTGGGGTTCACGGTGGTGGAGGAACCGGATCGGAAAAAGGTGGAATTCTAGTTGTAAGATATCTAAGGAAACCGTAGCTGGAATTAAGATCTAATTTAAATATAAAGATATCAAATATCTGGAGTTTCCAGTGAATCACGAGACACGAGCGAAGACCTTTGATATTGTATGATATTCCCGGATCGAGTTATGACCCTCATCGAGCAGGAAATAAGAACAAAATCGGAAAAATAGATGTTAGCAGGGCATTTGTGAACAAGAGAGCATTCGTTTACAGCGGATTCTGGGCATTCATATGTAGTTGTTACTTTTAGAACAATTATTTTAAAAACCGGATATTCACTAAAAGAAAGAGCTTTCCCACTCTGCAAAGTGTAATCCCAGGAGGAATTTTATCAAGTATGGTATTTCTTTTCATCATCACGTGGAGAATGACGAAACAAATTCAACGCTGAAAGAATGAAGTCATTCCGACTTCATATGAAAAAGTTATAAGAAAAGTAAGTTCAGGATTTTCTCGATGGGTCAAGCCATCGAGAAACTCAATTTTCTCGATGGGTCAATCCGTCGAAAAAAGAAAATCCAGAAGAAAAATAAATTCTCGATGGGTCATCCAATCAAGAAAAGAAGAATTCTCGATGGGTCGAGCAATCGAGAAACTGAGCGTGAAAACCTATTTTTGGCATATTTTGGAGTTTTGGAAACCTATTTCAACCGAGATTTGAGCACGGGCACCTCTACAACTTGTAAAACCTATTTAAGAGACTCTTCTATTATTTTTTGGGGATAATCAATTCTTTTATCAAGCTTTTGGAGAGAAGAACACAAGTGGAAAAGCTAGGGTTTTTGAGCATTTTCATCACCATAACTATTTTTTTTTCTACTTTATCATATGTATACCATGAATTTTACTACATCCATGAGTATTTAAACTTCTTATTGATTGTGGATAAATTCTAAGTTCTAATACATGATTCAATTTAGCATATAAATCTATTCTTCTAATTATCACATGATTATCGTTTTTTTACTGATGTGAATGTTTATGCTTGATTGATAGATTGTTTAGGTGGCCAACTAATTCAATTTGTTAATTAATCCAAAGCTAAATAGAGAGTTGTGAGATACGTGTAATAATCGAACACCTCCTATACAAGTAGAGTATGCGAGACCTTACAAAAGGGATTCTATAGAACAATTGCGTGTAGAAACAACACTAGTAAGCAGACCGAGCTTATGTATTTGATGCTAGGATCAACCTAAATTCACAAGACCTAAAACATTAGATTGAATTACACCTGGAGAGCTTATTCTGGGTGACTCATACGAATAGAATCTGGTAGTCAAGTGCTTCCACATCCAGTGATACAAGGAATTTCGGGGATAACAGAGCTTATTGTTATCCTACGGTTGGTGATAATTGGTGATTAACAATGAATAGATGAGTATACTAATTTGATGAATGTTTAGTAACGAAAAAGGTTTCCTCGATCATATCTCTCTCCACTGCTTACAACTTAATCTTTTAATTGCTTTCTTGTTTACTTTCTTCAAAACCTAAAACAAAACCCCCCTTTGTGACATTTGACAACTTTAACACCTCGCTCCTCGTGGGAACGAACTTGAATTCCATTATATTATTCTTTAATTGAGTGGAAATAAGCTCACTAACTTGGTTGCACATACGACAAACATCAAATTTTGGCGTCGTTGCCGCGGAGCAGTTTGTTTTAGTTGTTATTTATTTTAGTTTTTAGGTTTATTTTTAGTTTTTAACTTTGTTTTAAGATATTTTTTTGTTTTAGGAACAATTTCTGTGGTGAATGGTTAAGGAGGGCAAACCAAGTCTCATTGGTATACGTCTTCGATCATGCACTTTACTAAAGAAAGACTTCGTTTGAGCAGTGAACACTCCACTTCCTCCTAGTTCTTCACCAAGTGAATTTTCAGATTCAGACAAAGAGGAAAATCACATAGAAGAGATGGGTTACCCTCAACCTCCGGAGAAGAAGCTACGAGAGTTGACATCTCTATGCTTAGATTCACAACCATTATGTATTACTCTAACTGACATAGTGGAGTTAAGTCGAATTTTATTCACCATTTGCCGAAGTTCAAAGGACTTCCAGGCGAAGATCCGAGCCTTCATTTTTAAGTATTTCAGCACAAGATGACAAGTCTTAGGCAAGGTACCGAAGACAATGATAAGGCTATACTGCAAGCTTTTCCATTTTCTTTAATAGATCTAGCCGAAAAGTGGTTGTATTATCTTCCTCCAGGGAGTGTCGCAACATGGACTGAGATGAAAAAGATATTTCTAGAAAAGTATTTTCCTGCTTCTAAGGCGGTCGTTGTTCGTAAAGAGATTACTAGCATTTTACATATTAATGGGGAGTCTCTTCATGAATACTGGGAGAGGTACAAAAGGTTATTGGAAAGTTTCCCTCACCATAGCATATCCTCAAAACTCATCATTCAATACTTCTATGAAGGATTACTTCAAGAACAAAGGAATTTGATTGATGCAGTTGCTGGTGGTTCACTTACTGAAAAGACAATCTCGCAGGAAACTAGTTTGATTGAGAGTATAGCTTCGAATGCACAACAATTTTATACAAGAAATGACTTGAATGTCAGAAGAGTTAGCGAGATAGGAGAGTCTTAATATACAGAGCATCGATTGACTACTTTTGAAAAGGCAATTCATCGTATAGCTTCTGTAGTTGCTCCACCATATGAAAAGGAGGCCGAGGTTAATGCTTTATTCCCTAATCTAAGGCCAAGGCATGATCCGTACTCTAATACTTACAATCCTGGTTGGAAAGATCACCCAAATTTCAGTTATGCGAACAAACAGGCTACAGCTCCTATGCCAGCTTATGGGCGGCAAAATGGTTTTCAACAACCACAATTCCAAACACAGTCTCATGATCAAGACTCTAAGCTTGATACTTTAATCTTCCTATTCCAACAAAGTCAACAGAAAGCTGATCAGAACCAGTTGAAAACCGACTCAACCATTAAAGATCTACAAATACAAATGGGTCAGTTGGCTACAACAGTGGGCAGATTAAAGGGACAGGCATCAACAAAGTTGCCATGTTGTGAACCCAAGAGAGCACATCAATGTTGTGATTCTAAGGAGTGAGAGGCACGTTGAGAATCCACAACAACAAAAAGAGGGTAGTGACAACGTAGTAAAGGAAGTAGAGGTAGAAATCGTACCAAAGGAAAATCCAACCTCAACCAGCAAACCTAAGGACACGGTTTCTACTTTTACCACACCACCTCCTTTTCCTAGCCGTTTTTCCAAATCCAAGAAAGAAGCTCAAGATAAGGAGATCATGGATATCTTCAAGAAGGTGCAAATCAACATCTCATTTATTGAAGTCATCAAAACTATGCTTAAATATGCCAAGTTTTTGAAGGATTTGTATACAAAGAAAGATAGGTTGATTCCTAATGAAGTCACTAACTAAAGTATGCGAAAGTGTTACGGCTATGTTGCTAAAGAAGATGCCTGCAAAGTGTATGGATCCTGGAGGCTTTACGGTGCCAATTACTATTGGTACTAAGAGGTTTGAGCGTATTTTACTTGATTTGGGAGCATATATAAGTGTTATGTCATCCGATATTTATGATTATTTAAATCTTGGACCTTAAAAGGAGATAGGGATTACCATTCGATTAGCAAAAAAGTCCAATATATACCCTAAGGGACTCATGGAGGACGTGTTAGTTCAAGTGAATGAGTTAATCTTTCAAGTCAATTTTTATATTGTGGATATGCAGAATGGAGAAAACAGTTCATCTACTTCGTTATTACTTGGGAGACTGTTTATGAAAAATGCAAAGTCGGAGATTGATGTTGATAGTGATACACTCACTATGGAATTTGATAAGGATATTATTCGCTACAACATATTTGAAGCTATGCGTTATCCTAGTGATGTTCACTCTGCTTTCTCTATTAATGTTATTGGTTCGCTAGGACAATAAATGTTTGATTTGAACAGTGAAGATGAACTTGAGGTCGTGTTGTAATAGCATTGAATTGGACGTTCATGGGCAGCCAAACTTGGACGTCGAATTATCCAAAAATTTAGTGGAGATGTGTGGTGCCTTGACGACATTACAAGAAGCTCAAACGGGTAATATTTTCTATATTTCTTTACCCGTAACTGATGAGGTTCCTTTACCTTATATTATGCAGGCACCTAAAATAGAATTGAAGCCTCTTCCGATCACATAAAGTATGCTTACTTGGGTGATAAAGAAGAGCTTCCGATAATCATTTTAAATAACCTTACTGACATACAAGAATAACGTCTACTTAGGGTTCTGAAAGAGCACAAAACGACCATTGGTTGGACATTTACTGAAATCATAGGCATTAGTCCATCCATGTGCATGCACAAAATCCTAATGGAAGACGATGCTAAGCCAGTACGTGATGCTCAACGTAGGCTTAACCCCCCAATGATGGAGGTCGTGAAAAAAAAGATCCTCATATTGCTAAGTGTGGGGGTAATTTACGTAATTTCTAACAAAAAATGGGTTAGTCCAATACAGGCGGTACCTAAGAATTCTGGCATTACTGTTGTCAGAAATCAAGATGACGAACTTGTTCCTACACGAGTTCAAACATGATGAAGAGTATGCATAGACTACATAAAGCTTAATTCTGCTACCCGAAAGGATCACTTTCCTTTGCCTTTCATTGATCATATGTTAGAGAGGTTTTGGGGACATTTACATTATTGCGTGTTAGATGGTTATTTGGGATACAATCAGATTTTTATTGCATCGGAGGATCAAGAGAAGACTACTTTTGCTTGTCCTTTTGGTACGTTTGCATATAGAAGGATGTCGTTTGGTCTTTGCAATGCGCCTGCCACTTTTAAGAGATGTATGATTAATATATTCTTTGACTATGTGGAATGCATCATTAAGGTATTTATGGATGAATTTAGTGTTTATGGCGATTCATTTGATAGTTGCTTAGAAAATCCTGAAAACTTGTGCTTAAAAGATGCATAGACACTAACTTTGTTCTTAACTGGGAGAAATGTCACTTTATGGTAAACCATGGTATAGTTCTCGGTCACATTGTGCCCTCTTGAGGGGTCGGAGTAGACAAAGCAAAGATAGACTTAGTAAGAAACTTATAATACTCTACTTCAGTGAGGGAGATTCACTTGTTTCTTAGTCATACAGGTTTTTACAAGAGGTTTATCAAGGATTTTTCCAAAATCTCAATGTCGATGTGCAAATTGTTGCAAAAAGAGGCTACCTTCAACTTCGACTAGGAGTGCAAGGATGCCTTTGACATACTGAAAGAGTTTTTGACAAATGCACCAATAATCAAGTCACCTGATTGGAGTTTACCGTTTGAGTTGATGTGTGATGCGAGTAACTATGCAGTGGAGCCGCTTTGGGTCAAAAGGTGGAAAAATTATCCCACGTGATTTACTATGTATCTAGGACCCTAAACGATGATCAAATCAACTATTCTACCATGGAGAAAGAGTTGTTGGCTATAGTTTTTGTACTAAAAAAATTTAGATCATACTTGGTGGGAACAAAAGTGATTGTATATTCTGATCACGCAACACTTCGGTACCTATTGAAGAAGAAGGAAGCTAAGACAAGATTAATACGATGGATTCTTTTGTTGCAAGAATTTAACATTGGAATTAGAGATAAGAAAGGTATTGAGAATACAATGGCAGATCATCTTGGCAGACTTGTTGTTTCCGAGAAAGAACTTCCTTTACAATCGTTTTCCAGACGAACAGCTGTTCTCAATTGAAGATTCAACACCTTGGTACACTGATATAGTAAAATACTTGGTTACGAGGCAAGTACCTAGTACGATGTCCACTTTCCCAAAGCTAAAGCTTAAGAAAATAGCCAAGCAGTATATGGGGATGAACCCTACTTGTGGAAATATGGTGCTGATCAAATTATCCACAGGTGCGTACCTAACTCTGAATTTCAATCCATTCTGAAATTTTGTCATTCTTATGCTTGTGGTGGGCATTTTGGTTCTAAACTTACCGCTCTCAAATTTCTTGAGAGTGGCTTTTATTGGCCCACCCTGTTTGAGGATGTATATGTTTTTTGCAAATCTTGTGATAGATGTCAACGAATGGGCAATCTAGGTGCTCGAAATCAAATACCACTCGCACCGATCCTCCCTGTAGAAATATTTGATGCGTGGGGAATTAATTTTATGGGCCCTTTTGTTAATTCATATGGAAAATTTTATATACTTCTTGATGTGGATTATGTTTCGAAATGGCTGGAAGCTAAAGCCACCCCTACTAATGATTCTCAAGTTGTTTGTGAGTTTGTGAAGGAAAATATTTTTACTAGACATGGCACACCATGTGTGGTTATTAGTGATGGAGGTTCACACTTTCGAAAATAATTCCATGCTCTCCTCAAGAAGTACAATATTACTCACAAGGTAGGTACGCCGTATCACCCACAAACTAGTGGGCAAGATGAAATTTTAAATCGTGAGATCAAATATATTCTAGAGAAAACCGTTAATACTATACGAACAAATTGGAGCTTGAGTCTCAACGATGCATTATGGGCGTACAGAACGGCATACAAGACAACGATTGGTATGTCTTCATATCGGTTGGTTTATTGAAAAGCTTGTCATCTCCCGGTTGAACTTGAGCATAAGGCATTATGGGCAATAAAGATGTGCAACATGGAGTATGATAAAGCTGGGAAACAAAGGAAACTACAAATTAATGAGCTAGAGGAGATACATAATGATGCTTATGAGAGCTCTCGTATATACAAGGAAAAGACGAAGTTTTTCCACGACAAGATGATTTCTCGAAAAAGTTTTGTTGTGGGGCAGAAAGTTCTTTTATTCAATTCTCGTCTTAAATTACTTCTTGGTAAACTAAGGTCCCGATGGGTGGGAACGTTTGTTATTACTAATGTCTTTCCTCATGGTGCAGTTGAAGTCTCTAGTCCCAAAATAGTGCAATTCAAAACTAATAACCAAATTAAAAAAATAGTATAATGGTCCCCCTATATTTGAAACAGAGAGGTCACGCAAACAGAGAGTTGCAGAACAAACCGGGTGCCATGATTCATCATTCTCAACGTATCCATGATTCTGGTGATGAGTAATATGACTAATTCTCCTTTAATATTAACATTTATGGTAAAATTAAATAACCAAACCACCATTAATGGTTGATGAACTTTTCAACCAGCCGTCATGACGGGACGGGGCTAATACCATCACACCAAATCAAAAATTCTAATTGAACTTGATCGGAAGGTAACTGTTATGAAAAGTTAAATATGTCTAGTGCGTAGCACGGGCACAAATCTAGTGAAGAAAAAAAGAATTATATGTCCAAAGTACCTTATGCTTCTGCGGTTGGGAGTCATGTACGCTATGTTGTGTAATAAACCTGACATAAGTTTTGCAGTGGGTATGGTAAGTCGTTACCAAAGTAACCCTGGACCGGATCACTGGAAAGCGGTCAAAAGGATATTTCGATATCTTAAAGGGACTACTGATCTTCCTCTCAATTACCATGGTGAAGATATTATACTTAAGGTTTTTAGCGATGTCGATTGGGGCAATGACAAAGATGGGTATAAGTCTACTTCAGGATATATTTTTAAACTTGGAGGTGGTGCAGTCACTTGGTGTAGTTAGAAGCAAAATTTCCTTTCTCTGTCTACTATAGAAGCAGAGTATATTGCACTTGCGGCAGCTGTCCAAGAAGATGTCTGGTTAAGGGGATTTCTAAAGAGACTTGGTGTCACTGAAAATGCAAAGGAGCCGGTGTTGCTTCATAAATATAGCACATCCGCTCTTGCATATGTGAAGGATCCCAAATACCATGGAAAAACCAAATATATTGGTAGACGATTCCGTTTCATACGTGATATAGTTGAACAAAGAAAGGTTGTTCTTATACATATATCCACAAATAAGATATTCGCTGACCCTTTGACCAAGCCAATGCCGAGAGTTGTTTTCCAATTCATGTAGAGAACACGTGATTGAGTAGGATTTGATATGTAGAACTTTTGATTTATGTTTGATAACATCATTATTATTTTAGAATGAATGGGTATTGATTGTTTTCTTGATCAAACGTGTTTTATAGAATTCATATATACTTTTAAGTGTATGATAGGCGCTTAATTCATACATTTTTACCGTTTAATATATATTTGTTAGTGCTCATTTTCATGCTAATACGTTGCTTTTGTAGTTTTATAGGCTATAACATAATTCCCGATGTTACAAATAAATTTGGCTAAATGGACCTACTTAGTCATTCTCTTATGGTCTCGGACTATACTTGGTCAGAGAAAGAAAGAAGGGCGAGAGTAAGAGGTGGTGGTCAGAATAGGTTAGAGTTCAGTCAGAACTGGGAGTGAGAAGGGAGTTGACGTCTACAGACGTGAAAATATATAGTTTCACGTGAGTGATAGAAAAGAATGTGGGATTGTTGGCTTTGAGGAGTAATGGAAGCACGTGGCAGAAGAGGGTTCGACGGAGCACATGGCATACTAGATGACGTGGATGAATGGTCTGTTAACTTTGTTGGAAGAACACGAGACTTTAGCTTTGAGTTTGTATTTGTTCACGTGAGCAAGAATAGAAGAGTAGGATGAAGCTTTTCTTGTTTCTGTTGGCTGAGCGTGAGAAAGGAAGAGAAAGATAGCACGTGGGCCGAGAGAGGAAGTAAAGAAGGTGGGGTCTAGCCTAGGTTCCGTTGAGTAGAGAAAGAGAAAGGGAACATGGTCTGAGTTCTTTTTAGTGGGACTTGGAAGATAGATTAGTTGATATGGCCAGGGCTAGCACGTGGGGATCAAACGGAAATTGAGAAAAGAAAGTATAAAAGCAGGACCAGGGCGTCAGACTTGGAAAAAGGTTTTTTTGGAGTTTTCTGTACAGTTTTTGGGAGGCATGGAGTAGGTTGGCGGCTGAAAGAGAAGGTGGGGGGACAAAGTCCGGAGGTGTACAGAAGAGAGCGGGGTTTGTATGGGGAGACTCTGACGGAAGGCTGGGAAGTGGAGGAGAGTTGGCGGATGGAATTGAAGGTGGGGGGCAGAACTGAAGCCAGAGAAAAGAGAAGTCAGAGTTGGTATGTTCAAGAGGAGGAGAGTGATTTTGGTTGTTGTGTTTGGCGCTGGTAGAGTTAGGGATGTTCATGGTAACGGGTTTCCATGGAAATCCGACAAAATCAAACCAAATAGCGCAAAAACGAAACGAACCGTTTGTTAATGGAACACTTATGGAAAAAATATAGAAACCGGTAGTCACGGTTTCGGTTTTGGTTTGGCCAAAAACCGAACCGTTATGCCATGGAAAACCGACTATTTAGGACCGTTGATCTATATTTTGATAGATCTAATCCAAACCCTCCATTACCCTTCATATATAAGCCTTCCTAACTCTCATACCCTAAATCCTCTTTCATTTTTTTCAGCAACTGACTCCCGACTCCTCCTCCGCCTCCACCTCCAGCCCTTCTGCAGTGTGACTCCTTCCCTGAATCACAAACAATTTGGGTGGTTGCAGTATTGTTTACCTCTTCTTCTTCTTCTCTTACTTCTTTATTGCTAATATTTTTGTGTTGTTTCTGTTTCAGTTCAATATCGCCAATCCAACCACTGCATGTCAAAAGAAGCTTGAAATCGATGATGATCAAAAGCTGTAAGTTCGTTTTCATTCAACAACTCTATTGTTATCGATCTAATACTTTTTGTAGAATCCTTTTGGTTAGGGTTTTTTGTTGTTTCTGTTTTTCTAGGTTTTAGAAATTAGGGGTTTCTTTTGTTCTAGTGGTTTCAATCTAATTTCTAAAGATCTTGGATTAGGGTTTCATATGTTTAAGTTGTATATTCAATTTCAAGAGGATCTTACAGGAAGTCAGTGGAGATGTTCTCGGTGATGTATCTTTGCTGGTGTTCTTCCTCAAATACCTGACCACTTGTTTCTATATCTTCAACTTTGTTGTGTAATACCCGAAGTATCTTTGTTTTGGTTGTTATCTATTCGATGGAGTTTGAACTGGTGTTATGTACTGCGGTTGTAAATCCAACCTAAGTAGCTATTAGGTTTTCTGAAACATCCTCTGAATATGACCTGAATATATTGTAGTATTTAGGTGTACAATCTTTTCCACACACTAGAATAGACAAATAGAGTGTCCAGGCCATATGCATCAGAAAATTTTGTGTTTTCATTCTAATCCACGTATTTTGATCCATCTCTGTGTTTGTGGCTGTTTACATTCTTATAATGGTGTTTACAAGTATTCAACACACATACGGATACACAATTGTGGATAAGTAATATTTTTGTATCCTTCTTGTTTGTTTCAGACAATGTCAACTTGGGAACAACTTGTGGACGATACTACTACCGTGTTTCATGCCTCAGTATCATTGATCCAAGTGAGATAGAAATATCATTTGTCTTCAGATCCATATGTGTACCGAATGTTCTTCTTTTGCTGACACTTCTTTTTTCATGTTCTGTTCTCCAAGTGATTCTGATATTATTGAAACCCTTCCTGGTGACCAGTAAGCCAAGAAAGCTAGTGGATCCAGTTACTTTTCAAATATTAACACAATGTTTCCACAGATTTCATCCATTTTCAAATATTATTTTGTGTCAATTTTAATTTCCATTTCAATGTGTTCCAATTCTTATATTGTTAAGTGTTTTTGTTGTGAAATTGTGTGATTAATTTTGAGCAATTTGCAGGTAATCAAACATACATACTGCATCTGCATAGAGTTTCTCTCTGTACTACATTGTTGAGATCTCTGTATAACTTAAGCTCATGAATCTCCAGAGGCGTTTCTGTTCCCATCTTGGCATGACCAACCAAGCCGTTAAAACTGCTCAAGAAGCAGTTCAAAAGTCAGAAGATCTTGACATAAAGTATTTTAGTTCTTTGTTTTTCGTTTGACTTAACTTTTCTTTTCATAAGGACCAACTATATCATTGTTGTGCTCCTGAACTAGTTATGGATATAAGAAAGTTATCGCTGTCTTGCAGGAGGAGCCCCATATCAGTTGCAGCTGCTGTCATTTACATGATAACCAGCTCTCTGTACTACATTGTTGAATCTGTAGACATAATGGAAGTGTCAGAGCTGTAACGGTTTTAGTATGAGCAAATTTAGAACATTCATCATTTGTATGAAAAGATAGAAAAATAAATGGAACTGTCAGTTTTTTTTTTTTTTTGATTTTTTAAAATTTTGCATTGTCGGTTTCACAAAACTGATACAATAAACCGGTTAACCGAAACCGGTTGGAAAAAACCGAAACCGAAAGAAAACCGAGTAAAACCGAGCCGACGGTAAATGGAACGGTTATGGAAAAATAAATGGAAAACCGACTATGCCGGTTTCGGTTTTGTTTGGCACAAAACCGAACCGAAACCGGCCACGAACAGCCCTAGGTAGAGTGGATTTCTGTTTATACTGGATTGTTGTTTGGTTTTATCTCTCACTCTTTCTTTTTTTTTGTTTTTTTTTTTGGGTTTTGAGAAACCCATAGTCATGCTTTGTTAAACCTTGTAGCTAGGGTTTTATGTTTGAAACCACTTGGAGTCTAAGGCTAATTAAATTGATTTATATAGCAAAAGACTATTATGATTTGAATATGATTAGTTCTTGATTTTGTCTATTGATTTAATGTTTATATGATTTGTTGCTTCACCGGTTCTGTACAATACAGTAACATTTGCATATAATTGTTAGGATCATAAATGTTTTTGTACTATTATTTGATATTTCATGCTTGGGTTAAATCCTTTGATGGGGTATGCTTAGAATTGCAAGTATTATTTGTTAACCTACATTTAGTTTCATATAATTATATCGCTAACACAATTTGATGGTTTATGCTGAGACTTAGAGATTTTGATGCGCCATGCTTAGGGTGCCTCGGTGATATTTGCGACTGTAATACACATAATAGGTGATGTCGATAGAACGGACAATAGATAAATATTCAGGAGTTATGTCTAATTTCAGTAATTGAATATAAATAGTGGTGGATACTAAAAACCCTGGTTACCAACTTTCCCATCGTATTTATTTTACCAGTTTAGTTCAATTTATTTGTTTCATTCTTAATTCTAAAAATCCAAAAACATCTTTTTTGATTAGTTGTTAGAGATATTTTGGTTGCAGTATTTCCCCGCTCCCTGTGGTTTCGACCCGTATTTGCCGTTTTTACATTGTAGACGCAGTGGGATTGCGGTTAATTATAAATAGGGTCTTCCAAAATCCTATCAATTTTTGCAAAAACTTGATGGTAATTTTAATTGATTGCCACAAGTGCACGACTGTCGATGAGACAATATGCAAGTACGAGTCGTTCCACAGAGACTAAAAATGTTATCTAAAATTTCCAATTAAATTATTATATTAAACAAATAATATTGGATTGAGAAATATTAATTAAAAATAATTAAACAAATAAACAAATAAGAAGAAAAACTTAGGGTTTAGATTTCACCACTATAATGCATATTAAATAATTAAAACTATTTTAAATAATATTCTCTTAAAAACTACTCAAGACGATTTAGGACACAATGAACGACTTGGAAAATATAACTTTATAAGTAATTGATTCTCAAAATACTAACAACTCTCATTACTTAAAAATGTTGATCTCTAAACAAGAACATAAATTTTTTTTAAGAAAGCACGAGGACACGTAAAAATAATTGTTATCATGATAAACAAGAGTAAGGACTAAAGAGAATTATTATTAAAATAAATTAGAACTCTCTAATACACATCATAGGGCTTCATCTGTAGCCCTAGTGGATAGATTACTCCATTACAAAAGAAAATAAAATAAAGTAAAGAAAAAGAAAAAGAAAAAGAAAAACTAAAACTACTTGCTCAACTAACTCCCAAAATATCACCCCATTTTTCCTTGTATCCACAATGTATATATAGCTTTCAAAGGAAACCACTTTCCTTTTCCATTTCTACTACCACATCATCATCCAATGAGAACATGCCACATGTCAGGATAATACAAAATCCTCCAATAAAAATACGCCACGCGTCAAATAATATCTCAGTAATTATTAGGAAAATATATTTAATTCCTCTTAATTAATTCACATGCATGCATGTTACTGTTATACTCAAGATCTTCTCATTTTATTCTCATAATCAATGGGTGTTTCACACATTATACACACCCCGTGGCATGTTTCCTCTCATAATCATTTCGTTTCCTTCATCTTACGAGACAAATTCCGCATTTTAGTCCATCGAGCTTTATTTTCTAAAAACTGCAGAACTCAACAAAAACCATCAAATATGTAAAAAATAGAGAACTAATAATTATAAATTGAGATGTAATTTATGTAGTGTTTACACACTCATCAAATACCTCCAAACCTACATTTTGCTAGTCCTCGAGCAAAACTAAAATGAAATAAAAAATCCTAACTCACTTTCGTAGGAATCACGACTACACTTAGAACGTGCAGCAAGCCGTTAAACTCCTAGGTGACCCTAGCAGACGAGTGTTGTCTCATGCGGGTTTACAAGAGGTATGCCCATAAAAACTTAACTCCAAAACCTAGCTACTTGTTAATCAATTGAGGATAGACACTAAACATGCTATTTATTTGGATACTAAATTCTTCGGCTATGGGAATCATTACCCTATATTAATCCAATTGATATACACGAGTCTGCACTCAAGCATACTAAAATTCATATAAAAGAAAACAAAACTCTACTCAGATAGTCGTACAATGGACCACGATACTCAGAATCTAACAAACCACAATCACATGAATAGATTAAGAAGATGAATATGGAGATAGAAGTGTGTATATGTTGACTAAGGTGAACAGTGTTTCCAAGAATATCTGTATGAACATCATGCTAAGATGAACCCTAATGGATTGAGATACACATCCATTGGTCTGAATCCTAATTCTAGTATCAACTCAGCTGGTATATACAAGGGCCCCAGCGGTCGATTTATTGAATATATACAAAAAAAAATTAAATATATATTTTTTTGTCGACAACATGATTAGATCTTTTTGAATCTAAGCGCATGCTCCTTGTCAGCAGATTACATGATAGTTCACATGAATCCTGTGTTCACTGCTTGCTTAGGCGACGGAGACAGAGAGAACACACACATATTGATATCCAAGTGTCATTTTTTTATTGGTAAAGTTTAATTAAATAATAAGGTTTGATCTCAATCATTCTACTTCATCTTAGCGGAGACAACAAGGCGATACTAGTGCCCCACCAAATCACTTAGAGAAACACATAAAGTTGCAAAAATAAAAACAGAACGTGATATGGTGACAACTATCATGTTATTTCTAACACCTGAGCTCTGTCCATTTATAAATAGACCATTTAGCTCGCACACCAACTCCTATGACAAGAATTTTGTTTCCATCTACCTAGATTGGTTAGTGTCATCCTGAATTGTTCACAAGTTTATAGATTTTGGAGTTTTTAACATAACTAAATTTTTAAAAAAATTCTCCCTTACCCCCAAAGTTAAATTGAACATAGTCCTCGATAGTAATTTAATTGGAAATCTTAGAAAACAATTGTTTAGTCCTTGTGGAACGACTCGTACTTGCATACTGTCTCATTGATAGCCGTGCATTTGCGGCAATCAATTAAACTTACCAACAAGTTTTTGGCGCCACTGCCGAGGACTAAAATATTATTATTTTTAGTTTCTATTAAATTTTGTAAATAATAGATTAGTTTAGATTTTATTTTATTTTTATTATTAGATTTTATTTTATTCTAGATTTTACTCTTTGGGTATCTTTCTAATTTTGGTGCGCAAGTTTATTTTGGCGTTTAAGGTGGAGATAAAATTTGCGTACCAAAAAAGTACGTATCCAATATTTTTTTTATTTTAGATCTTAATTTATTTTTGTAAGTAATTATATTAGGTAATATTTTATTATTTAGATTTTATTTTATTTTTAATTAATCAGATTAGGATTTTCTTTTATATTTAGTTAGATTTTTAATTTTATCAATTTTATTTTTGTATATAAAAAAAATATGTGCACACACCAATTGCATCGTCAGACTACCGAGTTTAGGAAAACCCATGGAAAAGTAAGCTGAACCCGTGCCTTGGACCTGATGGGAGTTACCTGCTGAAATTCCACAAGCCTTAGCATCGTACCTTTGACCAGTCTTTGTTGTAGGTATATTTTGCTAAGGTAACCTGAGTTTACCTATTTTAGTCAACCTTGCATTTGCATGTGCACCAAAAAAAAAGAAAAAAAAGAAATGTCGAACTGGTATTATGAGGACCAATATAATGAATATCGATCTGAATTTCAACATGGGCATTATCCGTACTATGACCATAGTGTGGATAGTGCTTGGGACCACTACCAACCTTCTGAAGGTTATGGTTCACACCACGGTGATCCCAATTACTATTCGCACGCTCACCAGTCGTACAAACGGGTAAATGAGAAATATTACAACGATTATAACGTGTGTTCTCCGTCTTTGGAGGATTTAATTAAACCGTTGATACCTAACACTTCTTACGATGCTAGTATATCTTTAGAAAATTCACACAAGCAGTTGACTGAAAATTCACGTAGGAGAGACATAGTGTGGGAAAAATTCATGAGACATTTAGAGAAATGGAAGAAGAACGGTCAACTGCTAATATTGCTCCAAGTGAACTTAATTGTCAATATAGTCTTTCCAATTTTACCCTTGATAATACTGATAAATACTTACCTAATATAGAGGACGAGGTTAGAATAAGAGACACTACTTGTCTAAATAATTTTGTCCAAAATGAAATTCAGGTGTTAGAAACCCACCATATTGTTGATGTGGTTTACCCGGACCATAATACCGTAATATATTTTGTTTTCCCACCAAACATTGTTTTACCAAATGTGGGAACAGCTAAACTTCAAATGTGTCAATTCTTAAACTTTAGATTTAAACCTAATTATTTTAAGAATTTAGAATCGTCACATTTTTCAAAGAATGACCACCACTCCTATATACTCATTGTGGTCAACTTTGTGAGTCAAATACGATTGACTTTAAGGATCCGAAAATTAATTCTATTATTGTGATATGATTCGTAAGTTGTGACTAATCCTTTTTTGGTTTGGCTGAAAACTTTAAACTTAGCGCTCTATGGGAGAAATAAACATTTGGAAAAAATTGGTTGAAAAAGTTATAAAGGCACCCACTAAATTATTAAAGGCACCCAAAATGTCAAAGGCACCCTCAAGATTTATAAGGGCACCCACCTCTTTTGAATTCAAAAATGGCGAAAAAAATTATGTTTGAATCTGTGAAGATTTGCGTGAATTTCTGAGCGAGTAAGGCAACATTTTCTTGCCTTATTATAGGAGTTTATCTAAATCAGGGAACATGAAAGGAAGTCGTTGCATTAAAAAGAAAAAAAAAATTATTCCCGGGATTTTATTTGATCTTTGTAATAAAGGAGTTGTTATTTCCTTACGATTGGGATATATCGAGTAAGGAAACATAATCTTCTTAGCGAGATAAAAGAGAAACAAACACCAAAGAAAATCTGGTGGGGAGTAAATAAAAATATTGCCGAGAATATTTTTGATTTTGTTTCGAAAATTCGAGGGGAGATTTGAGTGTTGGATCGGTGCAGTATAAATAGGAGAGGGTACAAGAGTTTGAGGGGGGCTGGCTCTGCCAGAAAATAAAGAAATCAAAAAAATCAGAAAATCTGCTCGTGATGAAGAAGATGAAGAAACTATCGCCTAAAGGTTGAAGGAACTGTCGCTAAAACGTTTAAGTTTTACAACGTTTATCTTCAGTTTACAACGTTTATCTTCAGTTTGTAACACTTGGTTTGTAACAGCGAGTCTGTAACGTCCATACACCGTTGCAAACTCGTTGCTTTTATTATTTTCTCTTCTTTTCACCTTTGTAAACACTTTTTGAGCTATGTACCTATCTTTTGTGAGTGTTTTGAGCATGATGAGCTAAACCCCAACACTAGGACAATGGAGGAAGCTATTTTTCACAATTGTTTGGTAACTATATTCGATTCTCTATGACTTTTTGTACTTATTTTTATTGATTTATGATTTTTACTAATTATTTGTTATTTTGTTTGATGGTGTATGCTTAGTCTTAGAACTTTTGATGCACCATGTTTATGATTTACATCTAATGTTTTAGAAATCTACTTTTGGCAAATAAAAAGAGTCCATAAAAGAGCTTAAATGTTTAAGCATCAATATTTGAACCACATGAATGTGAAAATCGGTGGAATTCTGAGTCCTAGTCTTTAATAATATTGCTACCATCTTTTTTATATATTTTCTAGTTTAGTGTTTTAAATTAGAAATTAAATCTAAAATCAATCTTCACAAGTCCGAGTGAACGAATCTTTTTCTTACCACTATCAAAATCACATCAGTGTACATCTTTATTGAAGTTGTCTACAGGCAAGAATCGGCCTACTCACACAGGTGATTCGCCTTGGCGCTTGGTATAGAGAGCAAGATCAGACAAAAGAAAAGAAGTTTTTTTCGGAATATATGTTTCAAAAATGACCTATTTTTGTAACAGTCTTTAATTCTTTTCTAAACTGTATAAGTCGCCTTAGTATGTCTAAGATGAGATCTCAAAGAGATCAATCATTAAGTTTGACCACCACTTAATGAAGCCTGTTATAAATCCAGATGTGATTTTCTGAACAGTCGCTATGAGAGTGGCTGGATTAGAAATTCAGGTTAGGCGCTTTGTAATGACTAGACTAATATATGTATGGCGTAGGTTTTTTTAAAACATAGGACATGCCCATTTGAGTGGGAGAAACGCCATAGCATACACATATTGTATGTGCTTAGTCGACCGTATATGAGAGCAATGAATGGTTCCATGCTTCATTGTTGCGTGAGCCACTAGATTAACATCCAATTCTTTTACCCCTTTGACTTGGGTTTATGTCATGAATATGATACTTAATGATGCAACTTTATCATGTTTTCTTATACGATGCAAACTTTTGTGATATGACACATGTCTAGGAAAGTTGTTAAGTTGAACTGGACTGATATGAATTTCTTGGAAGACAATTTGATGATATACCATGACAATTTGGCCATCGTTTTTCGTATATCGAAAATCATGAATACAATTTATAAGTGTGAGTGCAATGTTGCTTCTTAGATGGATTAAGAGTATTGCATCAGGCGTAGTCAAATTATCTGAGGTAAAAACGAGAATTTATTAAGTGATGTACTTTGGTTAGTTTGATAAAAACTTAATCATTGTATTCCTTAAAATTGTGTAATACTCGTGAGGTCGCACACCCTATATCTAGTATGAAGAGTTTGGTAATATGACACAGAGAGTATTATAGCATATGCGTGCAAGTGAGAGATTTTAGTATTTGGTCAGTTGGTGGGTCAACTTAGGTATCTTGACCCATGACAAAATCTACTTATATGCCCGCATATATTGGGAATGACTACCTCCGCTTCCTCCACTTCCCTGAGTAGTATACGAATAACTACCTCCACTTCCTCCACTTCCCTATACCATATATAAGAGTTTAAGTAATTCTTATAAGGGTTATGGGAATGCAACACAAGGTTTACACAAAAACTATTTTCTATTCCATTACTTATCTAGGAGATTAGGGTGTGAACAAGAAGTATAATCTCTAGTAAATTATATTCAAGGCTTCACAGTAATTGAAGAAAGATGAAGGATTCTTGAAGAGGCCTGAAACAACGATCAATCGATCCTGAAGATTTTGGGTTTTCCGCAGGTAAGTAACCTACCCGAATCCATTGTTTTGAATCATGTTTTTGTATCACTACTCAAACTACTACTTACCTTGTGATAAGGTGGTTTCCTTAACTTCCGAACATGATGCATTGATTAATCTGAAGCGAAAGGTTAATCCTCGGTCTGATATGCGCAAGAGGAGTCGTGGTGTTAAGCCTAGTTTGGTTAGTA
>JAJJMC010003761.1:11815082-11847508 GCA_023531435.1 Papaver californicum | reverse complement strand
TCTGCTCACAATTGATGTGGTTGTAAGTGGTAAGAATGGGTTTCAAACTCTCGAACTTGTGAAGATTGATTTTAGATTTAAAAACTAATTTTAAACTAGAAAATACACCAAAAATATAAAAATTATGGATTTCATCATTAACAAATTAAAGTGATTCAATCTAATCAATATTCATGCAATTCTTTACGGTTAAAGTGATTCTAATATGTTGCGAAAATAGACTTTCAAAGTAACAATTTGTAAATCGAAAGTATAGAACATCAAAAACCCTAGCTAAGCATGCTCTATCAAAAGAAATCACAACTTACTTTCGCAAGCATCGCGATTGCACTTAGCGTGTGCAACAAGCCTTTAAACCCCTAGGTGTCACTAGTGGACGAGTTTTGTCTCGTGAGGTTTACAAGAGGTATACCCACAAAACCTTTACTCCAAACCATATCTACTTGTGAACGATTGAGGGTAGACATTAAACATGCTATTTAGTTGGCTTGGCTATGGGAATCATTACCCTTTATGAGTCCAATTGTTGTACACGAGTTTGCACTCAAGCATACTAAAATTCATATATAAGAAAACAAAGATCTACTTTGATAGTCGTTCAACCACGATACTCAGAATCTATCTAAGTTCAATCACATGAAAAGATTTAGAAGATGGATATCGACAAAATGAAGTTTGCGCGTGTTGACTAAGGTGAATGGTGTTTCCCATATCTGTCTGAAGGTCAGTGCCAGGATGAATCCTACTGGATTAAGATACCCTCCCACTAGTCTTAATCCTTATACTAATATCGACTCAGCTAGTATATACAAGGGCCCTATCGGTCGATTTATTAAAAATAAAACAATTATCTTTATACTATTAAATATACTGACAACATGATTGGATCAAATTGAATCCAAGTGCATGACCCTTATCACCATCTTACATGATAGTTCTTATGGATCTTGCGTTCCACGCTTTCTTAGGCGACGGGGTAAGGGAGAACACACATATATTGCTATCAAAGTGTCAATACTCGATTTTTTATGTTTTTTTAATAATTGTCTAAATAATACAATAATGGGGCTTGATCTCAAACACTCTACTTCATCCTGGCGGTGATAACAATTCGATATTGGTGCACACCAAATCACTTAGAGAAACACAAATTGTAAACATAAAAACAGAAGGTGATATGGTCGAGATAGACTCCGAGATATGGTGACAACTATCGTGTTATTTCTAACACCTGAGCTAGGCATCCTTTTATGAATAGACCATTTAGCTGGGTACACCAACTCTATAGAAAAGGAGCTAAGTTTCCATCTACCTAGAATGGTTATTGTCATCTTGAATTGTTTACAAGTTTCTAGACTTTGGAGTTTCATATTTCACTAAAAGTTTCTCCGTTAACCCAAAACTTAAATCTAACATTGTCCTCAATGTTCTAAAGATATATGATTAAAAACATGAACAAGGAGAAACTGTTACCAATCGAAGGAAAGGAGTTAAGGAAAGATACTACCGTGTCGCATGAGCATCAGCCACACTAAGAAAGAATTAGTCACCTCATAAAATCATATAACAATAGTCGGAACAACTGTGGGTCATCTGAATAAAATAATGATATCCAAAATAAAAGGAAACTGCAGCAGTCCCAGAAAGTGAACAAACAGAGTACAACTTTATCCCTATCTAGTGTCTTGTTTAAGACAACTACATCTAGTTGAGGTTCAGGTTCGGGCTCTATAAAGGGTCTTAATAAATCTGTTTAGGTTGAATTTCCTCATAGGCAGGATCCGGAGGATCAGGTTGTAAAGTCTGGAAAAACTCAACTAATAAATTTAAGGAACATAATAATAATCTGAATAATTGTGGATCCTCAAAGTCAATCAAATTTGACCTATACATTTGACTACTATGAAAATAGTAGTCATTTTTAAACAAAATGTGTTGATTCTAATTTCCTAAAGTAATTAGGCTTAGTCTCAAAACCTAATAACTGACACATTTGAAATTCAAACGTTCCCACAATTGGAAGAAAACCTTTTGGTTGGAAAACAAAGTCAATCTTGGTATTATCGCCTGAGTAGACCTCATCAACCATAGGATGGGTCTCTAACAACAGAACTTCTTTCTGAACATCAATAGGCTCAGAGAATCTAGTTTGAAGATGATCTTGTAAAATGGTAGAGATGAAAATGTCAATCCCCAAGTGAGGGACTTTAAGTAGGGATACTTTACAATCACAAGAATCATCAGTACCCCCAAACTTAGGGTGGATATTACTCCAGATGGACTAAAAACTGTTGGTTGGATTCTAGGGTCCTTAAGGTCAGAACTGCACTCAGCTTCCTCTATAGAAGGAAATAAGTTAGACTTATAAACTTGTATAAGTTCAAACTTAGATTTCCATATATTATAAGTGTCCATCAAAGTTGGAGAATCTAACAAAGTATTCACCTCATTAATAACACTATCATCGTCAACATTAAACTCAAAGTGGGCTTAGGCATTTCTCTAATGGATCTTCTAACAAAGTTTTTTGCAAAGATTTCTAAACTGAAGTACTAGTTATGTTCATTTTTTCTATAATATCACAAGAAGGTTGTTTACTCATACTAAATATATTCAGTTCAATAGTCATGTTACCAAAAGAAAAATTAATTATTCAATTTCCATAATTGATGACGATATTATATATAGCTAAAAAGGCACGATCTAAGATCACTGGTATTCGAGCCTATGGGACCTGAAAAGGTTGGGTTTCAAGGACAAAAAAATCCACTAGGGAAACTATTCTATCAACCTGAATCAAATCATATTCTATCACATTAAAATTCTCTATGAGTTTATCATCTTCGTCAGAGACTATTGACTTCGAATCGTTAGACTCTAAATCACTAAACTCGTTCCTCTAAACCATTATCGGTTTCAAAACAAGAAAATTCTACATTGTCTAAAACAGTGGTATCTCTAGTCAAATCCTCTTCCTTTTGAATAGGTGAATAATCATTAAAAATTATTTGGATTTGAACTAAATATAACGCTATCATCATGAAACACAATTCGAGTGACAATTTTTTGATCACTCTACCTGTATAATTAAAGTTCTTCTTCGATACTATCTTCATAATAATAATAATATAAAGATGTTTGAACCTCGTCTAAATGAGTAGTGTTACCAATTTTATCCTCGTCCTCTTGACTAGGTGAATAATTATCAAGGGGTAGCACTATATTGGCAATTAAGATCATTTTGAGCAATATTATTCTTTGCAAGACTTTAATTCACACTTAATGCGAACCTATTTGTATTCTCAGTTAACTGCTTGAGGGATTCCTCTAGAAAAATAAATGGATCATAAGAAGTACTAGATCGGAACTGCTCGTGTGATTCTTCTAGAGAAAGAGTTGGACTACTATTTGTTCCTCTCACACTTAATTCAAACCTTTTTGTATTCTCAGTCAACTCCTTAAGGGAATTCTCTAGAGAAACAAATGGATCATAAGGAGTACTAGATCGCAACTGATGTGTGATTCTTTTAGAGAAAGAGTTGGACTACAATTTGTTCCTCTCACACTTAATTCAAACATATGTGTCATCTAAGATAACTTCTTGAGTAATTCTTCTAGAGGCATAATAGGTTCATGATGACTATTAGATCATAACTGCTTCAATGATTCTTCTAGAGGCATAATAGGTTCATTATAAGTACTAGATTGCACATGCTTTAGGGCATCCCTCCAAGACAAAGAACTCGAATTTTGCTCATTTTCATGTTCATATGACGGGTGTGTATATGAATAGTAATTGGGATCACCCTGGTATGAGCAATAACCTCCAAAAGCTTGGTGGTGGTTCTGACTACTATCCACACCATCTTGATAGTACGGATAATGTCTATTTTGACATTCAGTCGGGTATTCATTGTATTGGTCCTCATAATACCAGCTCGACATTTTCTGATAAAAACTTCCTAATATATTTACAAAATAAACTCTATAAATAAATCCTATTGGAAGGGGTTCTAAACAAACACAAATAAGGCCGACTCAACCAAATCAAACCTACTGAATCTAGCAAACAAAAAGCATGATGGCTCCACTTATATTGTTTCTAAACCATCTTTTATTCTTCCAAAAGGAAACTAGTTACAGTTTTAGCAAATCTCTTAGAATGATCTGAATTAGATTAAGTCGAATAGAAACAGGATAAGCTCTAAGGAGCTTTGATAACCCTGCCTCTTTGGCAACGTTTCCTTAGGTTACAAGGCGACTCGAATCTACTTAAAATAATCTTCTTGAACTTTGAGTTAGGCTAACAGATAACCAATACAGTCCTTTTGAATGACTTTCTAATAAGTTCGTTACGCTATAGGTCTATTTCTAGTCAAATTTTAGGCTTAGGTTCGCGTAGGTAACGTGTTCCTAAGTCGGGAAGAAAGGATACGGTGATGAAATCTGAACCCTCATCTTATATGGCCAGTTTCTTCCCTTTACTAGAAAAGTAAATTCCGTATTCAAGTCCTCAACATATATGCATTACGAAGGAATACAAAAAACTCACTAACAGGATTCGTGGGTAGTTAGAGTCTTACCTCCCGTTCCAGACGGGCGATGAACCGTTAAAGTCGACTCAGGCCACCGACTCTTATGTCAGTGTACGAACCCGAGAGGCAAAGACAATATCGTCATTGTTTTCCTTCCTTGTGCAGTTTATATTTAATTACCCTTCCATAGGGTTTAAAAATGAAAATAATGTCCAAAAATGTCCCAAGGTAAAGTCCAAAAATAAAGTCCAAAAATTAAAAAAAATACAAAAAATAAAAGATTTCCTAATACAATTTTCTAAAAACAAAAATAAATAAAACCCTAAAAATTAAAAAAAAAAATGTCTTCTTTTTCTGTTATTTTCGATTTATCTTTGACTCCAAGTCTTTAATCAATCAATATAATCTTTGGCTCCAATTCCTATTTGATCCAAAACTTTTAATTCAAAGAAAAATACCCAAAAACGTAAGATATAACAAATAAAAATCTAACTAAATTAACTAACCTAAAAAAAAATAAAAACAAATCAAAAAATAAGTCCGCGTCGGCGATGCCAAAAATTGATGTGGTTGTAGATGGTAAGAATGGGTTTCAAACTCTCGAACTTGTGAAGATTGATTTTAGATTTAAACACTAATTTTACACTAGAAAATATACACAAAATATGAAAATAATATTCACAAATACTGAGGTTATGGATTTCACCATTAACCAATTAAAGTGATTCAATCTAATCAATATTCATGCAATTCTTTACATTTAAAGTGATTCTAATATGTTGCAAAAATAGATTTTCAAAGTAACAATTGTAAATCGAAAGTATAGAACATCAAAAACCCTAGCTAAGCATGCTCTATCAAAAGAAATCACAACTTCTTAATAAAAATCCTTAAATCATTTTTTAATAAAAGCAAATAATCATAAAAGAAATTATAAATATCAATTAAAATAGAAATATACCACTTTTCTTGGAACAATAGCTTCCTCCGTCACCACAACAAAGGGGTTTAGCTCCTCATATTAATCAATTGCTAAAAATAATGATTCATGGCTAAAAAGTGTTTACAAAGGTGAAAAGAAAGGAAATATTAAAAGCAGCGAGTTTGCAACGGTGTATTAGCGTTAAAGACTCGTTGTTACAAGGTAGGTGTTGCAAACTGAAGATAAATGTTGCAAAGTTAAAAGCTTTAGCAATAAAATCTTTAACTCTTTGGACACGAAAGCTTCAACCTTTTAGCAACAATTTCTTCATCACGATCATGAACTGATTTTCTGATTTTTTATTTCTTTCATTCTGGCCAGAGCCATCCCCCCCCCCCCCCCCCTAACTCTTCAATAGACTATGTATTTATCGTACAAGAATCTCTAACCCAAATAACTTCTCCAAATCTTCGAGAACCATCATAATAATTAATGAAAAATTCTCACGGGATTATGTTCTCCACGAATATGATTTCTCTTTTTTGGCAGAGATACTCGGTGATGATGTTATCCTTCTCAATGAATAAGATATATATTGTTTCCAAACTCAGATTCTCATTGAACTGTATGTTTAAGTTACTGGATTTTTTTCTCCGAGAATACAAATAATTTTTTCGTGATTCTGTTTTATCTTTTCGAGTCCCAAAATCTTATACAATCTCTTACAAATATGGTAAGAAGGTATTCTTTGTCTTAAACTCCAAGAAAAATCTTCTCAAAATCTTGTAATAAATTCACACAGATGGGAAATCAAATTCTCCCACCAATTTTCATTTTCAAACAAAGGGGAAGGGGTGCCTTTAACGAGATTGTAGATGTCTTTAGTAATTTGGGTGCCCTTATCCAAATGAGGGGTGCCTTTATAACTTTTTGAGCCAATTTTTCCCAAATGTTTATTTCTCCAAAAATACCTACATACACATTAAACACCATAATTAGTACAAAATTGAACACTAACAACACAGAAAATTGAGAACAATTTAGACACAAAAACGTGTCTATCAACAATTTTAAGCTGAATTACAGCAACCTATGTCCACCCATTACCTATCTTGTCAATTACCTCTTCTTAACAACCAATCTTAAACATTTCCAATCACCATCTTGTTAACCCATATGAGGATGAGAGGCTTCTGACCATATTTCCTCGGCTAATCATGGTTTATGCAATAATGCTTCTCGTGAGGCTACGTCTTTAGATGTGAATGCTTTTTAGAATACTAATAATAGTGGTGAATAGGCCATCTCCCAACGTAATGATAGTGTTGAATCTACCAAATGTAACCCACCTTTCAATAACTCTCTTCTCTATGGTGTTGGTAATCTCATAAATGATGATCCTTCTCCTTTATTTCTTATTAATAATATGACTATACTTTGTTGGAATGTGCTAGGTCTAGGAAGAAAACTGCTAATAAGGAACTTAGTCTCGTCCTTAGAAATATTAATCCTGACATAGTGTTTCTTAGTGAATCTAAAATGAAAAACAATAATGATGCTAGGAAATTGAATAGTATAGGCTTTTCTTGTGCTTTTGATGTACCTTGTATTGGCATAAGTGAAGGCTTGGTTTTAGTTTGGAAAGCAAAAATTGATCTTCAAAGGCGTCTATGTTACTACTAATGACATCATACACTCTAAACTTTTTCATTTTCATTTGGTATATGGCGAACCCAACCAAACACTTAGTAATGATTTTTGCTCTGGTCAATGTCAATTGCCTCTAGCTTCTGCTGGGGATCCTGTTTTTATATATGATATTTCAATTCTCTCCTAGGTCCTAAGGGTAAAAATGGTGGTCTAGTGCTGGATATAATGATTTTAGAAACCTCATAACCTTGTGTGATACTTTTGATTTGCATGATCAGGACTTCTCTGGGCCCGTTTTGCTTGGTCTAACATGCAAACATGGTCTAACTTAATTCTTGAAAGACTTGATAGATGTTTTAAGAATCTTAATGCTGCTTTTCTCTCTCCTAAATTTTGTGTCAATAATTTTCCTAGAGACTCTTCTGACCATTGGCTTATGCATATTGATTTTAATTTTGATGAAATTTGTATGCCTAAACCTTTTAGTTTTATGGCCATGTGGATTGCTTGTAGAGATATTATTGCAAATTCTTGGTCCGCCAATATTGTTGGTTCTCCTGCTCACAAATTGAAAACCAGTTTATCTAATACCAAAAGATACCTTAGACAAATGAAACAAATCCACCTTTGGTAATATCATACCAATAAAATAATTACTAGGACTACCATGTCTGACATTCAGTCTTCTGATCCTAGTAATCACGTTGCTATTACTAGACTAAATGCTAGGCTTGGATTTTTATACAATTTGGAAGAAATTTATTGGAAGGATAAGTCTATAGAGGTTTGGTTTACTGAAGGAGATTGATAGGATTTTTGAAAACCCTATTTATAATAACCGCAAACGCACGGTGTCTAACTAGTAGACAATGGAAAATACAGGTCGAACCCACAGGCAGCAGGAAAATAATGCAACCAATATCTCTAATGAACTAACCAGAAATGATTTTTTGGATTTTCGGAATAAAGTTAAAACCATAAAAATAAACTAAACTAATAAAACAACTAAACAGAGAGAGTCGGTAACCAGAAATTGTAGCATCCATCACTATTTCTATTTAATTTCTAAAGTGAAACGTAACTCTGAATATTTTTCTATTGTTCGTTCAATCGACATCACCTATTATATATATTAGAGTCGCAAATATTACTGGGATACCCTAAGCATGGCGCATCAAAAGACTAAATCCAAACATACACCATCAAATTACATTAGCGAGAAAGTTGTACGAAACTAAATGTAGGTTTACAAATATAGTTAATTGGTTCAATAACTCATAGTTTAGTTTTTATGGGTGTATAAGACTTTAAAAATAAAATACTTTTGTAATACCCATACTTTCTAATTATACTTTTGAAATATCCTTTTTGGGAATTCTACCCAGATTTTATACCCCACAATAAATCAAAGTAACTAAAATACGCATACAACTTTGGGTTTATAAAGCAATTTTTTAAATCAACCCATTAAACTTTTTGTTCACCCGACGTCCTCTTTCTCAACTTCTTTTCTTCAACTTCTTTTCCTGGTTTTGAAACGAAAAAGGGGATTAAAAGTCTGAGTTGATCAACACTTGAAATCGTTTCAAAACAAGCTATGAAGTCGAAGATTACTGTATAAGCACTTCCCAAATCTGATTTACACTTCAAATCAGTAAGTTTTCATATTCAATTCATCTGATTTTGATTCAATTTGTTTTATGTTTGATATTAAGATGAACACACATCGTTTATTCACTATGATTTTGATTCATCTTATTTTGATTCATATATGCAATCTGTTTGTGTTTGATATTAAAATGAACACACAGGGTTTCTGTCTGTGATGTTTCTAGGGTTAGTAATAATCTGATTTTTATGATTAAAAACTTCAAAAAAAAAAAAAAATCTCAATTCATTAGGAAATGGGAACCAGTTAATTGTTCATATAAAACCAATTTCATGATTAACTTATTTCTATGTGATTTGATTTTAATTTTCCCTATATAACTCATCATTTTTTATGTTTTTGATCTGTTTTTGTATTCAATTTGATGAGCATTCAAATTGTAGTGTTTTTTTTTAACTAATTTCAACTGATTTCGATTGATGTCTTTGAACAGATTTTTGTTTCATTATTTAAAGCAGGATTAATCCAGTTTCATCCTGCTTTAATCATCCTGTGTTTGTTATCCTGTTTTGCTTTTTAGAAAATCTGTTGAATACTGTTGTCATTGAGAAAATATTATTGTTAATATGTTTGTTGTAGATGGATCCGGATTACCAAATTGTTTGTGTTGTTATGTACTCTACGGACTCTTGTTCATACAAGGTTAGTATGACGTCAACGATCAATGAATTGAAGTTGTATGTGTGTTCCTATTGGAAAAAGATGTCACCAGCATCAATTCAATTTATATTTTATGGTGGTGAGGGACGGAAAATGGTTGTTGATAATGATTTTAAGCTTCAATCGGTGATTTCATTTTGTTATGTTAAGAGTTTGAGTTTGTTGGAGTTTGAACTTGGGTTTGTCCGTTAAGAACCTTTGATGATGGAGTTGTTGTTAGCTGAAGAAGCAAGCCAACAACTGTCCATTATTCCTACTTCTCATCATAGTTGTTGTCCCAACAACAAGCGTGCATTTAATGGAAAACTTGTGGTCAGAAAAACTTGTAAAGGGGATGAATGGGAATTCATTATAAAAGGTGTCGGCCAAGAGTTTTTGGGAGGACAAGAAGAAGCTCGGGTTGTTGTTCAAAAGTATAACCATTATTTTGGTCGCAAAATTAAGGTTCTTAAGAGTGATGTTACACGATATACGGTTGAGTGCTTTTATAAGGAGGAATTCCAATGCAAATGGAGGTTTCATGCATCGACGAAGACTTCAAGTTTGAAGAAGCACTTTATCCTTCGGGACTATAATAGATACCATACGTGTTGTGCTGGTTATAAAGATGAAACCAATAGTGTTCCCATTACATGCGAGTTAGTTAAGAATTTGGTAATTGACCAACTCAAAAAAAATCCAAACAAAAAACCCCGTGATATTATGGCTGATTTCAAGAGTGATTATGGGTTAACATTGAGCTACGATCAAGCGCATGCCGAAAAAGAAGTATGTTTGAAAGAGTTATACGGTGATGATACCAAGGGATATACTGATTGTGTATGGTGGTGTGATGCTGTGAAGAGAACAACTGAAGGAATTTGAGCTGATTTAGTTTTGGAAGGAAACCAATTCAAGAGTTTGTTCTTAGCTTTTGAGTCTTGCATATTTCGCTACGGATTTTGTCGTCCGGTGTTGTTCTTATATGGAACTTTTTTGACGGGAAAGTTTAGGGGATGCCTTATGGCGGCTACTGGGAAAAATGCAAATAATGGTATGTATTCTCTTATAGATATATTTGATAAAAATTTATTTTATTATTGAAATCAGATTGTATCCTCACAAATTGCATTTTTTCTGTCAGTTTCTGTCAGTATTTTTCACAGGAAGCAACCAGTTACATCATGTGTATATAACTCTGTTTTATTAAATTTTTACAGTATGCAACTAGTTACATCTTCTGTTTATCACCCTGAATTTTTTTGCTTAATGATTTTTTTTTGTGTGTGTGTTTTGTTTTGTTTTTGTAGGAATCTTCCCTTTAGTATACGATATTGTTTCAAGCGAGGATGTTCGACAACTGGCGTTGGTTCTTGGAGAAGCTAGAGTCTATTTTGGGTCATCTCCCATTAACTTTCATTTCGGATCGTCACGATGGTTTGGTCTTTGGTATTCCCACTGTATTTCCTACTTCTCATCATGGTTACTGTTATTATCACTTGAAAAACAATGTTCGTATACTCAGATCAAGAAGAAGAAAGAAGAATATGGTATTGCAATGGACTTGTTTACTCAATATTTTTATTCGTCAACTCTTGAAGGTTTTCATGATGGTATGAATAAGTTGAAGGAAATGGGATGCGAAGGTCTCCACCGCTACTTGAGCGCTCTTCCCGTGGAGAATTGGTCCACAACACATTTTAAAGGATGTCGATACGAAGACATGTGTTCAAATGTCGCAAAATTCTTTAATACTTGGATTAGGGAGGCAAAAAGTATGCCTATTGCAACATTAGTCGACCACATTCGAGTCAAGATAATGGTGCGGATGAGTTCAAGGAAGGTTGAAGGGTCAAAGTATTTTGGATATTTGTGTCCCAATCTTGAGAAAGAAGTTGAGAAGTCAATTCGTGCCGGCAGTACTTGGAGAATAAGCAAGTCCGGTGAACTTGAGTTTGAAGTACACTCCTCCGATCATACTCATGTTGTTAATCTTAGCAAGTGGTACTGCAGCTGTAAGCGTTGGTTTACTGATCAGTTCCCTTGTGCTCACGCTATTGTGTGTATGGCTTCAGCAAATCTTTGCGTCTATGATTTCATTAATCCTTTTTTCAGTATTGGGTTCTTCCAGGCTGCATATGATCATTCAATCAAACCAATTCCAAATCATGACAATCCTTTAACTGTTGTTGAAGAAAAACTTATCCACCCACCAGATGTTGCTGGAAAAGTATGAAGACCAAACAAAAAGAGGATTCCCAACATCGGTTCGGGTTTCACGAGATCTATTACGTGCGGTAATTGTCATACAAAAACAAGGCATAACAAGACGACCTGTCCTCATCCTTCCGCCAAAAAGCAGCGCCTTATTCTCTCTCCTTAATAGCATCTTCTTCCACTGATTCTTCTAGACAATTTATGAGTTTTGGTCTTATTCATTCTCTGCAACTTCTTGTTGCATATTAGATTCATTTTTTTTCACAATTAGTATTTGTTTGGACAAATCTATTTTTATCATTATTTTGGGATTTTTATATTTTGTTTGAACAATTACAGTGTCTAGTTTATCTTAGTATCTTTTTTGCGTTGTTCAATTGTAGATGATCTTCAATTCAGGTACAACATAGATTAAACCTTGGATGAATTCATGAAAAACACATATTAAACCTAGATTAAACAGGTTTCATCCTGCATAATCTTAAAAAAAAATAGATTTTTTGCTTGGATGAAACTGGTTTCATCCTGCATATTCTGACAGAAAAACCCTGCGCTTTACAAAAATATTATATTGCTTGGACGAAACCAGTTCATTCCTGCATAGTCTAACAAAAATACTTAAAATTATCAACAAATAACAATTCAAGTAAAAGTTTTCATATTAATTGAACTGCAATTAGGATATATACATTCATATATGAAATTCAAGGTTCATATTAATTCATCTGCAACTAAACTACATTAATAGCACTTTAAATGAAAAA
Source organism: Papaver californicum (assembly GCA_023531435.1). Lineage (NCBI taxonomy): Eukaryota > Viridiplantae > Streptophyta > Magnoliopsida > Ranunculales > Papaveraceae > Papaver > Papaver californicum. The sequence continues at coordinate 11,835,112 of JAJJMC010003761.1, read as the reverse complement.
CTTAAACTTAAACTTCTTTACAGTCTTTAGACGAAACCAGATTCTTTACAAAACCATCTTAGTTCTCTTCCAACTTCCAACAACTTCTTTCATCACTGAGTATTTCATATACGAGGTCTACTCGCCTTGTGCTCATCTTTTCCCTAAGAGTTTGTTCGTCTTCAAAAGTGAAACCATCTTTCATCGCCCACTCCATGAAGTAGATAACATACATTCCAGAGTCAGGACTACAAAAACAAGTCTTTCATTTAGTTTTGTGTTTAATAAATGAAAAAAATATACAATAAAAAATGCCACGGTGTGAATGACCTACCTTTTGCCCTGTTGTGGACAGTTCTCTACGGTAGTGAATTCGGTATCATCCATGTTTTTATCATAGAGTTTGCTAAGAACTTGGTTCACTCTTCTTATCATTACTTTTACATCTTCCAGACAACCATTTTTTGTAGTATCGAGAAGAGAATTGTCGTATGTCCAAGAAACGTCATGGAAGTCAAATTGAAGCAAGTTAAACTTCGATGCAACTTCACTGTGGTGGTTCATAGGGATCAACAAGTAATGGAAATCATTGATGTTAGCATTCTTCAATTTATACAATTCATCATCTATCAACTTTGTAGCCATTTTTTCATCTTCCATGGAGACATAAAACTGAAAACAAATTAAGTACACTATTTAATTCAATCATTTTTACCAAAAAATAATGAAAAATAATAAAGAAAAGGAATGAAATGTTTTTGTGTGTTACCCATGTCAGTTTGCTCAGAAATACGGTCTTAATGAATCCATCGCACTTGTTGTGAGGTTGAAACAGTTCCCTCCATTTCATAATCTTGAACTCGATAATAAAGTTCGGCACGGAATGATTTAACATCATTTCTTGGATGTATTCACCCATAATAGAGATTGCAAACTCACCACCTCTATTGTAATTCCAAATACAGTCTCTGCATTATTGATCATTCATATAGTTATAACATTTAAAATACATGATGAAACAAACAGGTATAAACTAGGATCAAATTGGTTTCATCCAAGTTAAAAGTTTTGGTATAAACAGGATGAAACCAGTTTCATCCAGGCATAAACAAAAACCATACTAAAATGAATCCAGTTTCATCCTAAACAATAATGCAAAAACAAATTATCAAAACAAAAAACAGTTGCGCGTACCTTAAATTTCCAGATTTGTAGAACTCTTTGATTAACTTTTCTTCGGTTGCTTTGATTTCACTCAAGTAATTTTTCCATAACTTGTTATTCTTATCTAACTTCTTCAACTTATCACTCGTTTTCTTCTTTTCATCATTCCTAACATAATTCAAGCCAAGGTTTTTCATCTTCCTTGTATACTGATACACATTCTTCACGTTTCTCTCAATCGACCCAAGTTCGGTCATAAATGCTAGAGGTTGTGCTTCAATAACTGGTTCAATAATTGGTTCTTCGGGAATTTTATTGGGTGCATCAACGTTTTGAGGAACATCACCTTCTACATCTTTGTTCATCTATTGAGTGATTTTAAGATTGAATAAATCTGGAGGTGGTGTATGAACAATAATCTGAAGAGAAGGTAAAGCTTGTGGAGTTTCTGATTGCGACTTGTGTTGTCCTTTCAATACTTCCACTTCATTTCGCAAGTCTAAGATTATCTTATCATTAGCCTCTAATTCAACCTTCAAGTTAGAGATAATCTTATCTTTCTCTTCTAATTCATTCTTCAAGTTGGAGATGTTTTCTTAATGGTTGTTTTCTGCCTCATTAAACAAACATGATTGTTTTTCCTCTTCAGTCCAACTACCAACAAAGTCAATCATCTGCAACCATGTAAACAACATGTTTTCATTTTCCAGATTCAATATCCATCTTGTTTCATCCAGTACTTACACATGACGGAACTAGTTTCATCTAGTGATTACAGAAATATTACACAAGATATAACTAGTTTCATCTAGTGATTACACAAATATTACACAAGATGTAACTAGTTTCATCTAGTGATTACAGAAATATTATGGCTTTATATTATATATTTACCTGATATTTTGAAAGATTTTTCAGCATTGACTCGACATCAGAAGACACTTGATACATGTTCCATCTTGCAAACCTAGGTAAGTTATCACTTTTGTCTTTCTTTTCAATACATTTAATATGTTCAAACATCCAATACTGCAACAACAAAAAAGAAGATGATGAATTTGTTTAGTTTTATGCTTGTTGTATTGAAGATAACGAATGTTCAAAAATAAAATAAAAAATCATAGAAATTCACCAACAGATAGAAGCTACAACCATTTACAGAGTAAGGTGTCTTATGTACTTCCGCAACGCTTTCCATTAGATGCTCATGGATGAGATCCGTCCATGAGATTCTATTGATGATATTAATTGACTTCACACAGTTTAAGTACTTGTAATTGATATACATACCACCAGTGATTGTGAAGAAAATGTACAAAACATGTACAACAACAAAAGTATCACCAACTCTTCTTCTTTGCCTTCTTCTTTGATAACAGCCTTGATTCCTTAAACAATATCTTTTTTCTCCAATTTGTCTCCACTTTTCTTTGCATCCTCCTTCTTGAAGTACTTTATGTAAAATTCAAAAGTTTTCAAACTAGGTTCCTTATTTGGCCCATAAAGTTCCTTATCTTCTTCACTCATACATATCCTCTTCATTGCAAAGGTAACATCAAGTGAGTTAGGATCTGTCTTCAGAATTCGATCACCAATCTTGAATGAGTTGTTTGATTCATAACTCATTATGATGTATTCTATGCCTTTGGAGCTTTGCTAAATTCAACCTTGCCAATTTTTCCTTCTTTGATCACATTCATAAAACTCCAAAACTCAATCTTTCTTAATTCATCCTCTTGTTTCTTTGTGATTTCCAATGAACCCATTAAATCCACCATTGGTTTCATACTTAACCGAAAGGTTTTCTTCCCTTCCTTTCTCTCCAAATGATCTTCTTCATTACTTTCACCAACCACATTTACATCATGCTTTTTCTTGGTTCTTAATTCACCTTTACTCTTGTTTTTGCTTCCTACAAGAAGATGAAACCAGTTACATCTAGGGCTGCACAGGAACCGACCGGAACCGAAGAACCGGACCGGAACCGACGAAACCGTACCACAAAAGAAGCGAACCGAGGGTACAAGGTACAGGGTACGGGTACAAAAAATGGGAACCGAGTAAAACCGGGTGCAAGGTACAGGTACTACCCCTGTACCTGTACCTCCCCATGATCTTTTACAAAGTTGGTTACTAAAACCTATTGTTCTTGATCTTTTATATGATTATATACTAGATGATAACTCTAATATTGAGGAAGGTAATGTGATTTTTTTTTCTTCTTTTTTTTTATTTTCTTTATTAGTTATCAATTCAATCTTTAACATAATATTCATTTCTTAATGGATGTTGCAGAGTTATTGGGTCCTATGCCAGCGCTAGAATCTTTTGATCCTTGAAGTTCATTAGATTCATTTCATCGAAATATTTATTTTCTTGAATCTCATTATGAAACCCTTAAAACCTTTACATTCTAACTCTATATTGGTTATTCTTCTTTTTTGTGTTTATTTGATGGAAGTTAATACTGTATACATTTCGTAATGAGATTGGAATGATAGCAACACTTAAACTTTCTATCTCTTTTACTTCAACAATTTACATTTATATTTAAATTTTAGATGTAAAAAAAAAAACAAAAAAAAACAGGGTACAGGGTACGTACCCGGAACCGAACCCAGGGTACATGGTATAAGACAGGAACCGAACCCAGGGTACAGGGTACAGGGTACAGGTACAAAATTTGAGAACCGACCATGGGGAGGTACAAGTACAGGGTTTCACCAAGAACCGAACCGAACCGACCTTTGTGCACCCCTAGTTACATCCTATCAAAAATAAATTTATATCTAATATTAAACCTGGATGAAACTAGTTTCATCCTAGGTTAAACGTGCTGAAACTGCAGATTAAACCTGGATGAAACCAGCTTCATCCTAGTTTATCCTAACAGTTGTTCACCATCATTAACTCAACACAGATGATCAATAACAATTTAAACAAAAAGAAATCAAAAAATGGTACATTTAGTTGAGGGGGCCATTGTGTCCTACCAATTTAGCAAAACTGTTAAAACCAAAAAAAACAACTAGTTGTTTGTTCAAGTTATAATCAATTAAGAGGATGCAACTGTGTTACATATCTAGAACATAAACAAGAAAAAATATAGTAAACCAGTTACATATCTACCACAGCATCTTAAATTCATTACAATCACATCTGCAGATTCAGAGGTGGTTACATTCTCTCTGAACTGCACACTATGGTTATTGAAAGCAGTTTCATCCTACTTTAAACCTGCTGAATCTGCATATAAAACAATTTACACTAACATTCTCCAATATCTACTCAACAATCACAGCATAAACACCAACTTCACAGCAACAACAACAGATACATCTCAACAGAAATAACTGTATGAACCTGGTTTCACCAATATCTACTCTACACAACTTACACACCAATTTCACATTTACAAAACTTTGCCCAGATTTTGATTAAACCTAGGTGGATGATTCCAGTTTCGTCCAAGTTTAAATGGGTAATTTATAAAATTTCCCTAAAATTGAGCATGTGATAACATTAGGGAGCATCAAATAAAACATAAAATCAAAGAAGCAGATGAAACCAATTTCAATCATTACAAAAAAAAAATCAAAGAAAATCTAAAAATAGTAGATAGAATTAGTAATTACCTTCTTTGTAGTGGTGATTAAGATTAGGGTTTTTGTTGGAGATGAAACTGACTCTTTATAGTGGTGACTAAGAGTAGGGTTTTTGTTGGAGATGGAATTGACTAGGGTTTTTGGTGGTGTTGTGGTGCTGCTGGTGGTAAATGTTGATCGAACAGAGATTTGATAGCATCTGGTGGTGGTGGTGGTTGTTGTGAAGAAACTAGGATGGGAAATTTCTGGTGAATGTAATGGGAACAGAGATTATGAGATTTTTATGTTTATGTCGGAGGAGGTGGAGAAGATCAGAGAAGGTGGAGAGGGAGGAGGAGGTGGAGAAGAGAAGGTGGAGAAGATGGGGGAAGAAGGTGGAGATTTTTTTTGTTTCTGTTTCTGTAGGAGGAATTTATTGTTTCTGTTTCTAACGGATGGAGGTGGAGAAATGGGAGAAAGAAGGTGGGTCGGAAAAGATGGAAACTGATTATGTCGGGTGAAACTGATTTTGTGTGGTGGGGGTATAAATGATTTTGTTGGGTGGGGGTATAATTGATTTTGTGGGGTGGGGTGATACTAACTTTTGGGGGGTATAAATGCTAAAAGGGTATTATAGTCAATTTTTTTGGAAACTTATGTCCGTCCATTTCACTCGGAGTAGTATTTTACCCGTCCGTTTCAACCAGATTTTAGGGAATCTTGGGCAATAGACTCATTTTCCCTTACAAATAATACCTGATTATTCTAAGCATACCCCATCAAATGAATTAACCCAAGCATAAAATATCAGAAAATGAGACAAATATATTTGTGATTCTAATTACGCACAGAGGTTATTGTATTGTACAGAACCAGTGAAGCAACACATGTGATCATTAAATCAATAAACAGTAATCAGGAATTAATCATACTCAAATCATAATAGTCTTTTGCTATGTAAATCAATTCAATTAGCCTAAAACTCAAAGTGGTTCCAACAACAAAACCCTAGCTACAGAAAATCAGCAAGACATGGCTATGGATTTCTCAAAACCCATAAAAATAAATACAAGAGTAAAATAGAGAGGGAAAGATTAAACCCTTTTTGTGCCTCTTCAACTCCTGGTTTTGTTCTTTTCTTCATGTCTCGTTTTCCGCTCCAGGATAAAGAAAATCAAAACCACCACCTGCTTCCCCCTCCTCGGTCCTTTCTTCCTTCCTTTTTTTCTTTCTTTCCGCCTCCAGACCAATCTCGACTTTCAGAACCCCATATGATCTTGACCCCGCCCCCCTACTCTTTTTTATTGTCTCCCCCTTCAGAAACACACGCTACCAACCCTCTTCAACTCCACCTCGGTAATCTCCCCCCCTTCAAAAACAACCTCCAACAACCTCCCTTTGTTAATCACTTTTTTTTTCTGACTTTTATACTCAGCCAACTCACCTCTCTCTCACGTGCTTCTTCTATCTCTCTCAGTTTTTTACACGCAAACAGCCAAAACAGAATACTACTTCAGTAGAAACCCAACTCCAAGTCTAGCCAAGATCGGTCCCCACCTTCACTCTTTCACCCCATTCTCTGTTTTGCGGCTGACACCAACAATAAAATATGTCATACTTTGTATGTACCCTAGATCCTCTTTTATCACTTCTTTCACTGCCTAGACAAGTCCAATGTCCGACGCCTCCTTTTATTTTTGTTATGTTCAATAAAAGAAGTCCACTTTTTGTTCCTTATCTCTACATCAGACAACACAAACTCACATCAACAACCAGCCAACCATTTACTCCCTCTACCTTCTATCTTTTATTGCGCCAATCAGATGAGACGTTTCAATCCCTTTTCTTTGGTCTCTTATTTATATTTATTGCATATCATTCTAGGTTGTATGGTTTGAAACATTGAGGAAAATTTCAAATTTAGGTTTGGGGGTGGATTTTCCGAAAATTGATGCCAATAAGAACTCCAAAATTTAGAAACTTGTGAACTATTCAGGATGACACTAACCATTCTAGGTAGATGGAAACGTAGCTCTATTTATAGGAATTGATGTGCCCATCTAAATGGTCTATTCATAGAAGGATGCACTCAGGAGTTAGAAATAACATGATAATCATTGAACATGTATATCTCAGCGTACTAAATTATTTGGCTATAAGAATCATTACCCTATATGAGTTCAATTGTTGTACACGAGTTTGTACTCAGCGTACTAAAATTCATATAAGAATGCAAAACTCTACTCAAATAACCATCAAACGTTCCAAAACTGGATGGAAATTATCAACATTCACATTGCTCGAAATCAATCAAATTCAAACACATGGATAGATTAGAAGATGGATATCGAAGTAATAAACGGTGCATATGTGACTAAGGTCACCGCCAGGTTGAATCCTAATGGATTGAGATACGCTCCCACTGGTCTTAATCCTTATACTAATATCAACTCATCTGGTATATACAAGGGCCCCAACGGTCGATTTATTGAAAATAAATAACTAATCACTTTTTTTTTCATCATTCATCATTTTTTCTCTTTTTTTATTTTTTTTTGGGTGTCAATTAAATACAATAATGGGGCTTGATCTCAATCACTCTACTCCATCCCAACGGCGATAACAAGTAGATACTAGTGCCCCATCCAATCGCTTAGAGAAATATAAAATTATAAAAATAAAAACAGAAGGTGATATGGTTATGATGATTTCGAGATATGCGTGTTCAATGATTATCATGTTATTTCTAACACCTGAGTGCATCCTTCTATGAATAGACCATTTAGCTGCGCACACCAATTCCTATAGATAAGAGTTATGTTTCCATCTACCTAGAATGGTTAGTGTCATCCTGAATAGTTCACAAGTTTCTAAATTTTGGAGTTCTTATTGGCATTAACTTTCGGAAACTCCACTCCTAAATCTAAATTTAACATTGTTCTCAATGTTTCAAACCGTGCAACCTAGAACGGTATACAATAAATATAAATAAGAGAGACAAGTATAAATCAAATAAAAGTGATTGGAACGTCTCACCTGATTGACGCAAGAAAAGCAGTATTCTCTGTAACACACATCAAACGATAGTAATAACAAAGAACACTGAAAAAAAAAGAAAAAAAAAGCCTAAAAATAAAATAAAAAACATAAAGATAAGAATTTACCTACTAGATATGTACAAAAAGGATCTCCATAAATTAACAACCTGGAAATTTGGGGATCAACCCAAAAACAATATATACAACCAATGATAGCCTCAAACTCTCGCAGTAGCAACGTAAAGATGATGAGACTATCAAAAGAAAAGAGCTACCCCCAAACCAGGTTTTTGCAAAGGTTATATCATTGTGAACAAAAATAACTGAGTCAAAGGGTTCGTTAGGGATGGGAATTGAAACTATTTGGGAGACATGCACAGGTAAAGAGAAGTCACGAGAAACAAGTTCACCTGGAGCAATACTAGAAGCTGACCGTTTTTCTTCAATTTCTATAAAGGTCTCATGAATTTATTTCCACACTAAGTCTTTCCTACGTGAATTTTCATTCAACTGATTGAGTGAATCTTCTAAAGAAAGACTTACATCATAAGAAGTATTGGGTATCAATTGTTTAATTAAATCCTCCAAATACGAAGAAAACACATTATACTCATTAAAATATTGCTTATTTGCCGGTTCATGAAAATATGAATCTCTACAAGCATATTCTTCAATAGTTTCAGTAAATAACTCCTTTTTTAACTCTTCTCTCTGGAACTTTTTGGATGAGTTCTAGAATGCTAAAAAGGATGTCATGTCACCAGACTCCATATATACAAAGAAAATAAAAAGAAAAAATTATACAAAAGAAAAGAAAAATTTGTTCTTACCCTTATAATTGGAACGGAAGAGTTCAAAGAACTCAACTAAGCATTTTCCCACTTCTAAAAGAAGTACTAGTACCTCGTATCAACATTCACAATTTAGGATAACGAGTGTCCAACCTGTCCAAATCGTTCAATATATAACTCACAAGCAAGAAACTCGTGAGTATTTTACAGATGGCGAATATTGTTGAGCTAGACGACCAGGAACAACCCCCAAAGTATCTGAAACAAAATTCTAAGACACAAAACTAGTTAAAAAGAACTAAAAATCCTAAAGATAAAATAAAAATAAAAATATTGTACAAAATAAAAAAATAAATATAATAAAAACCTAAATTACGATTAGAAAATCAAAAATACTAATTACAATATCCCACAACCACTCCCCGACAGCGGCGCCAAAAATTGATAGGATTTTTGAAGACCTTATTTATAATAACCGCAATCGCACGGTGTCTAAATAGTAGACAATGGAAAATACAGGTCGAACCCACAAGGAGCGGGAAAATACTGCAACCAATATCTCTAATTAACTAACAAGAAATGATGCTTTTGGGTTTTCGGAATAAAGTTAAAACCAGAAAAATAAACTAAACTAATAAAACAACTAAACAGAGAGAGTCGGTAACTGATACGGACATAATTCATACATTTTTACCGCCTAATTTATATTTTCTAGTACTTTAAATTTGTATTAATATTATCGTTTTAGTGTTTTTATAGGTGGACCAGTAAAATACTAGTTACAAGGAAAACATGGCTAAATCAACTCATATGGCGTATCTTTTTCGCATCAGCTATTGTGCATGTTGTTGTCTGTTCTGCAATAGATTGGTACAAGAGTGGAAAATGTGTGCATTTGGTTCGGGCATCTTTACAACAGGGATGTGTAGGAAGCCTGGTGGCTGGTGGGACAGACACAACAGAGAATTGAAAAAGAGGCGTGCACTTTTCTTTGGTGGAGAGTTGATCTCGGAGCTGGTGGACGTATGGCTAACCAAATAGTTTGGTCCGTGTCAAAGAAAAGAAGGTTGTTGGCTAGACAAGGGACCACGTGATTACACAGAGTGAATGGAGTAGAGTTGGCTTAGGTGTTGGGTGACACTGATGGAGGATAGTCTAGGTTTTTGAGGCTAAAAAGAAAAGAAAGAAGTATGGACACGTTGAGGGTGTAGGCTAGGATTTATGAGTTGATTGGTGAGTGACTAGACCTAGATAGATTAGGAGAGGGACATACCCACATGGGTTTGTTATAAAAGGAGAAAGCATAGAGAGGCGGACGACAACTTTTCTTTTGGTCTTTGATTTCCAGGTTTTAGGGGGGATAGAACACGGTTGGGAGTGGCGGTTGGAAAGAATATACAAGAGCTTTCCTTTTCTATGGAGGAAGCTCTGTGTTGGGAAGGCGGAGATAGAGGGCTGATTAATGTACATGAGAAAGAAAGACAGAACACGAAAAGAGGTGGTGTGCGGTTAGAGCGGAAAGAGTATACAAGAGCAGTCACGGGTTTAATATTTTCACTCTTTTCTTTTCTTAATTTTTTTTATGGGTTTTAAGAAACCCATTTTCATGTTTTGCTGATTTTGATAACTAGGGTTTAATGTTGAAACCACTTAAAGTTTTAGATCAATTAAATCGATTTATTTGATACAGACCATTATGATTTGAATAGATTAATTCCATGATTTTGTTTATTGATTTAAATCTAAATTAGTTGTCGTTTCACCGATTCTGTACAATACAGTAACATATGCGCAGAATCAATAGGATAATAAATATGTTTGTCTACTTTTTTAGATATTCCATGTTTTTGTTAAATCTTTAGACGGGGTATGCTTTTTAGAGCCGGATATTATTTGTGAACCTACAATTAGCTTCGTATTGTTTTCTCCCTAACGCAATTAGATGGTGTATGCTTCAGACTAGGGCTTTTGATGTGCCATGCTTAGGACGTCCCAGTGATATTTGCGACTCTAATACATATAATAGGTGATGTCGATAGAACAAACAATAAATGAATATTCATGAGTTATGTTTCATTTCAGTAATTAAATAGAAATAGTGGTGGATACTGAAAAACTCTGGTTACCGACTCTCCCATTAGATTTATTTTTATTAGTTTAGTCCGTTTTATTATTTTATTATTTTATCTAAAAATCCAAAAATATTGTTTCTGGTTAGGTTATTGGAGATATTAATTGCAGTATTTCCCCGCTCTCTGTGGGTTCGACCCGTACTTGTCGTTGTCTACCAGTTAGACGCCGTGCGATTGCGGTTATTTATATTGGGTAATCCCAAATCCCATCAGTAACCAGGGTTTTTAGCATCCACCAATATTTTTATTTAATTTCTGAAGTGAAACATAACTCTCGTTATTTGTCTATTGTCCATTTTATCGACATCACCTATTATATGTATTAGAGTCGCAAATATCACTGGGATACCCTAAGCATGGCGCATCAAAAGACTAAATTCAAGCATACACCGTCAAATTGTATTAGCGTGAAAGTTATACGAAACTAAATGTAGGTTCACAAATAATACCTGACTATTCTAAGCATACCCCATCAAAAGAATTAACCCAAGCATGAAATATCATAAAATAAGACAAATATATTTGTGATCCTAATTACGCACAGAGGTTATTTTTGTATAGAACCGGTGAAGCAACAACTCATGTGATCATTAAATCAATAAACAGTAATCAAGAATTAATCATATTCAAATCATAATAGTCTTTTGCTATGTAAATCAATTTAATTATCCTTAAACTCAAAGTAGTTTCAATAACAAAACCCTAGCTACAAAAATAAGCAAGACATGGCTATGGATTTCTCAAAACCCATAAAAATAAATAGAAGAGTAAAATAGAGAGGGAAAGATTAAACCTTTTTGTGCATCTTCAACTCTTGGTTCTGTTCTTTTCTTCATGTATCGTTTTCCGCTCCAAGCTAAAGAAAATCAAAACCACCACCTGCTTCCACCTCCTCGGTCCTCTCTTCCTTCCTTTATTCTTTCTTTCCTCCTCCAGACCAATCTCCACTTTCAGAACCCCAAATGATTTTCTCCCCCCCCCCCCCCCCACACACACACCCACCCCCATTCTTTTCTCTTGTTTCCCCCTTCAGAAACAACCGCCACCAACCCTCTTCAACTCCACTTTGGTAATCTCTCCCCCCTTCAGAAACAGCAGCCACCAACATCCCTTTGTTAATCATTTTTTCTTCTGACTTTTATACTCATCCAACTCACCTCTCTCTCACGTGCTTCTTCTATCTCTCCCATTTTTTTACACGCAAACAACCAAAACAGAATACTACTCCAGTAGAAACCCAACTCCAAGTCTAGCCAAGATTGGTCCCCACCTTCACTCTTTCACCTTATTCTCTGTTTTGCGGATGACACCAACAATAAATCATGTCATACTTTTTCTGTACCCTAGCTCCTCTTATATCACTTCTTTCACTGCCTAGACAAGTCCAACGTTTGATGCCTCCTTTTGTTTTCGTTCTATTTAATAAAAGAAGTCAACCATTTGTTCCTTATCTGTACGTTATCCAACACAAACTCACATCAACAACCAGCCAACCATTCACTCCCTCTACCTTCTCTCTTTTCTAAGAACAAAATTCACTCATTTTTTTTGACACGCTCAGCATATTTATTTCCTGTCACTCTACCAAGCCCAGACCGAACTCCAAGAGATAGCTAATTGAAAGTTATGTAGCAACACTAATAAGGGTCATTTGTCATGTTTTATTTGTAGTTTGGGGTTTTACCATACAACCTAAAAATACATAAAATTAATATAAAAATAAGTTCCGACAAATATAAATAAGGTGGTAAAAATGTATGAACTATACGTTTATCAGAGATAAAATATTCCTTATTTTCATAGAATTACCCTTTTCAAAAGAAAGAGAAATTCTATCAGTTGGATCAAGAATAGTATTGGTGTTACTCTAACTGATAGGGATAGTATTGACTATTTCAAAACCTTTATTCCTCCCACCATGATTTTTAGACTCGTACGTGTCACTTTAATTTTATTTCAAAATGATGCGACTTTCAAATATAAATCATTTTCTTAAGAATCGGTGAATATGAAATTCGAATTGTTGATTCGACCCAAATATACGAGTAACTTTTTTTTCTCAGATGTCTTTCTGGTTAATCACTTTGATGCGCTGATTTAACATGTGAAGATGATTTTACTAGATCTTTATCTTCATAGATATTTTGAATATAAAAATATTATTAAGGGAAGAAGTAAGAGAGTCAGAGGCAGGGGAAAAGGCGGAGAAATTGAGTATATGAAAATTAGTTTGGACATTTAGGATTTTAATCTTTTCCCTTTGAAATAAAAGTATTAACACACTTCCCTTGGACCCATGGTGGGCATTAGGCATGTATTGTTTTACTTGGCCTCAAATTGAACGTCTATAAACAAATATGAAGTCTAATGTAACAACTAACAACCGGTTAATCTCATTCTTGTATAGATGTACATGTAGTACAATTTTGAATTGGCCAAACATTCAAGATGGTTAAATAGTGAAAATATCATTTTGGTTTGTTAATACTTGTTTTACACTTCTCTAGTGCCATATAAGATATCAAAATTCCAAAAATCCATGTATCAAAAGGAATTTACAGTGAATCTTTGATTCACGATTTAATATACGATCTGATTCTCAAAAATTACAAACGAGTCATTTCGTGATTCACGTTTTCATAACCTTGCCTTCCACCCTCAGTAATTCCAGTATGAGATACTTGAAGACCTCCGTTCTAAGTTCTCTATTGGTCACAACAATGCACTTAATATTCCCCTCACTCCTGAGGAAATAAGAAATATAAATGAGAGAAAAAAGGCCCCAGGTCTCGATGGATTTACTAGTCTTTTTTACCAAAAACGTTGGGATATTATGGGAAAGTATGTTATTCAGATGATTCAAACCTTTTTAAATTTCTTAATCATACTAACATATCCCTCATGCCTAAAGTGCCTATAGCAAAGTTGGTCTCTCAATTTAGACCTATTGGCCTTTGTAATTTTTCTTATAAAGTCATATCTAAAACCTTTGCAAATATACTTAAACCCTTTATGGATAATCTTATTTCCCAGAATGAGAGTGTTTTTGTCCCAAAAAGAAGTATCTCTGATAACATCCTTATAGCTAATGAGGTTATCTACATTGTTCACTACTTTAAGAGAAAGTTTTTAAAAAATTAGGCATCTGATAGCATTGAATTTACCTAATAAATCAATGTCTTTCCATTATGTCTTATTATGTTTTATTGAATGGTGTTCCTACTGGCATGATCAAACCTGATAGAGGTTTCAGGAAAGGTGATCATATTTCTCCCTAGCTTTATATTCTCTGCTCTAATGCTTTGTCTGCCTATATTGATAAACTTACTAGAACACACCTCATTTAAGGTATTAGGATTTGTAGAAATACCCCCGATGATACCTATTTGTTATTCTTTGATGATTGTCTTCTTTTTTCTAAGGCTACTGGGGATGTTTTTAAAAGTATTAAAGATCATTTATAAAATTATTGTTTGACTTCTGGACAGTAGATCAACTTTGATAAGTCTGGTATATTGTTCAGTAAGGAAAGCCCATATCATAAGATGAATCAGTTGTCTTCTATACTGACTATTCATACTCGTGTTCTTGGGGAGAAGTACCTTGATACTCCTATTACTTTAAAAAATCGAAAATCAAGACCTATATGAGTATGTTACAGTTTGTAGATGTTAGAATTACCTCGAGTATCATAAGTTCTTATCTCAGGTTGCTAGAACTTCTCTTGTTAAGTATGTTGGCCAAGACACTCCCATCTACCAGATGGCTGCTTTCTTCATCCAAAAGAACCTATATTGAAAGACGGATTCTCACCTTTGTAAATTTTGGTGGGGAGAGACTCTAGATCAAGAAGATAAAAAACTTCATCTTCTTGGATGGGATATCCGTTGTTCCCCTAAGTCTGAAGGAGGTCTAGGCTTTAGAAATTCTAAATTAAACATCTTGATATGCTTGTTAGAAATGGTTGGAAGTTGGTGAAATTACCTAACTTTTTTCTAGGTTGTGTCATAAAAGCTAAATACTTTCCCAATTCTGATTTTCTTAATGTTAAGTGTCCTAAACTTTGTTCATAGACTTGGAGATGTCTTCACACCATAATTAAAGAAACTCGTTAAACCTTTTTTTTCCTAGATTGTAGGGATGAACTGTTTATTGATCCTTAGCGTGATAAGTGGATCCTAACTCTAGGATCTGCCACTTCTAATCCTCAGGTCCCTCTAAATCCAGACCTTAGGGTCTCTTACTTCATTAACCAATATTCCAGATCTTATAATATTACTAGATTATAAACTCACTTTGATAATGCTTCCGTTGAGAAGATTGTTATCATTCCCTTAAGCCAGATACATACTACTGACATGAGGGCTTGGAAGCTTTCAAAGAATGGAATATTTAGTTCTAAATCTTCTTATTTGGGTCTCAGAGGTCTTCGACCTTCCCAACGTATGAACCTTTGAAAGTTTATTTGGAAACTTAGAGTTCCACACCATATTCAGATATTTTTATGGAAGGCTTCCAGGATTGTTGTTCCTGCTAGATTGGTTAATTTTACAGTCTAGAATACCAATTGGATCTACTATTTGTCTTAGGCGTTCTCTTGATTATGAATCTGTTATGCATGCTCTTGTTCATTGTCCTTTCGTGGGTCAAATTTGGCATAATTCATCTTTTTGTATCCGTACTCATGATTTATCTAGCAGTTCTTTATTTGAGTGGCTTAATTTTTGATTCCTGGATCTTGTTTCCTCTTTATCTAGAGAGTCTAGTCCTTATTTTTCGGTCATTTTCTGGTTCATTTGGGGTAGTAGGAATAACTTACTTTTTGGGGAAAAAAAAGGAAAGTTCTGGTGTTGTCTTGGCTAGAGGCTAGAGCTAGAGATGAGGCCATGATTGTTTATGGAACCCCTAATATCATCCCAAACCCTTTACTGATGTTATTAGTATTGATAAATAAATGCCCCTATTTCTGGATGGATTAAATATAATACTAATGGTGTTTTTTCGATCTGTCTTATATGGCTAATGGTGCTGGATATGTGATGTAAAACTATACTAGCAAGGCCTTCTTTTGTGGTGTCGGGACTTTTGGAGTTCCATCCCCAGCTGAAGTAGAACTCTTGTCATTTGGGATGTGAAAAAGTAAGTAGAAGTAAGGCTCACTCATGTCATAGTTGAGAGTGATGCAAAGACTTCTGTTGATCAATTTGCTGCTGGAGATTCTGTTAGTGATCAACTTATGGATGTTCTCTTTGAAGATATTTCTTATTTATGTTCTAGCCTTGTGGATTGTAAATTTACTTTCAAACCTAGGATTTGTAATGATGTTGCTTGTGCCTTGGCTCATTATGTTAAGGTTAATTCTGCTATAATATTTTAGTCTGGACCTCCAGTTTGGCTTCTATTAAATGTTGAGGTAGATCGATAGCCTTCTTCAACGTCTTTGCTTAAAAAAAAAAAAATCATATACATAATGTCTAATTTCTTTAATATTATCGTAAATATTTGGTTGGATCACTACTACCCAAGCTTGCATTACGTTTGTTGCATTAAGAAACATATCATATACTGAATTTCAAACTATATATCGTAGACTGACTTGCATCACTACCAAGTTGGACACAAGAACAGATTTAGATGTTACCCACCGGACTTAGATACTTTTATAAAGCTTACTAATTCAAAAAATATGATTAGTGAGTAATCAAAGGAAAATGGAGAAGACAAGACATCAACGTGGTTCGGCCAATTTGACCTATATCCACGGACAAAACTATGTAGGATGAAATATATTAGAGATCTCTAGAACTCACCGGGACAGATTTATATAATATCTGTTTATAGATTAATAGGATAATAAATAAACTTAGAAATCGAAAAGATAACAATCACTTATCTTGACTAGTTAAAACATATCTAGCTAAGATACACAAGATCTAATAGCTAGATTACAAAGACTTGGTCTATCAAGCATGTGTATAATTTTTTAAAATTTTAACTAAATTCAAAAAATTTATTAATTAAAAAGAGGACTACATAGGTCTACATTTATTTGGGACTGAAGGGAGAAGGATCTGTCCATCTCTTTCCCACCCCATCTAAACGAGCGAAATTAGCTATGGAGTTTGCTATCTTGTTTTTTTCTCTTCCAATAAAAGTTAAATTACAGAAACTAATTAAATTTAAATTATTTTTTTGCAATCTACTATTAGAGCATGATAGGACCAAGGGCTCGAAATCGTTATGCCATTGACGTCATCGATGATCGTCTTTGCATCCCCTCGAAGCAGAATATAACTCCAGCCTTTCTCTTTAACCCACAGGATTATTTCTCTCATTGCCATAATTTCCGCCTGATGACTAGACCCTACTCTAGCTACACCCGAAAATCCTACATGTGTATAAATTAACTTATTCTCGGCCACCCCGATCTTCTCGGTGGCTAGCATTCCGCATATTCAAATACACCCGCCGCCCCACCCCTCCCCCTAAATTTGAACACGTAAAGAATTGTAGTGTATAACTTGAACAATCTTTAGAAGAGGATGACAAAAAGGGTCATGGAGGGATAACAAATACGTAATTAATGATGTTGGTGTGGCACTCTTCAACATCAATCCCGTATGGCTTGGACTGTAACACCAAAAGCAAATTAATAACAGTTGATGAAGCACCAGAAATGGTCTTCACTTGAGCTTAAATTTTAACCCAAAGACAAAGCAATAAACACCGTGGGGTGAAATCGAATTACTGAAAAAACTGCAGTACCGACTAGGTGAATAGATGTATATGGGTTTTGATTGAATTTCAACGGAATGTAGGTTTTGGGATAGATTACATGACGGAGGGAGACCACTGGACTTGATCACCAGTTAAAGCAAACCCAAAAAAAAATTCACTTTAACAACAGTAAACAATTGTGGGGATAGACATAAACCTAGTTTCCATATTAAAGGAAATGAAGAAATTGAAAAGCATATCAAACAAATACATAACCATTGGAAAGATCGTAAGGGTTTATGAGAAAACTTTGATTTGTTTTCAGGGATTTTGAGGGATTAAAATGAAAAAATTGATTGAAACTTATGAATGTGTGAAAGAATGAATCAGATGTTCAATTAAGAGATTGAATTTGATTAAAGAACTGATTTGAAATCAATCAGTTTGACAATTAGATATTAAAAATTTGTTGTTGCGAATGAATCGGAAGAGTCATCTGATATGGGAAAAATACTAAACTAATATTCTTATCGGAGTTTAGTAATATTCAGAGGTGATAAAATGTAGGATAAAGAAAAAAAGTATAGTTGTGGAAGCAATGATGCTAGAGAAAACAGTAGCTAATAAACTTGGTTCGATAATGATCATCGAAAAAAGAAACCATAATGAAAACGAATGTGGAAGTAATGGATCTTTTTTTGCTCTAATACCATCATAAAATATAATTAGTAAGTAGTCAGATGAAAATGAAGAAGACAAGATATTAATATGATTCGGTCAATTCGATCCACATCCACGAACAAAATTCCGTAGGATAAAATATATTAGAGATCTCTAAAATTTAATAAGATAGATTTTTATTTTTATAATCTTTTTATTTATAAATTAATAGGATAATAAATAAACTTAAAAACCTAAAAAATAATAATTACTGGGTAAAACATATCTATTAAAATATGCAATATCTACTACCTAGATTACAAGGACTTGGTCTTCTTAAACACGTGTATAAACTAATTTATTCACGACCACCTTGGTCTTTTCGATGGCTAGCATGCCGTATGTGTAATGTCTTTGTTAGTACCAAAAAGCTGCTCTAACACGTGGCAGCAACGTCAGCGTAGCTCAGCATTTCCGCTACCCACAGTGTCCCGATACACCAGTCCGAAGTGCAACTAGTCCGAACCACGGACCACACTCCAAGTCCGAAGCCCGACGAGAAAGCCCAGGCCATGCAAGAAAGACAAGCCTAGCGCTCCGATGTCCCGACCTCATCAGTGACGTCATCATCGATGTCATCGTCCCGATCCCGATATGAAGCAACGTCATCAATGACGTCATCATCATCCCGGTCCCGAAGTACCGTCCCGAACTGAAGTAACGTCATCAATGACGTCATCATCATCACGTCCGGTCCCGTTCCAGCTGGTGCCCATCCATGCCGTCCCGACCATGCTGTCCCGAACGTGCTGTCCCGATCCGGTCAATCCCGAAAGACTTGGGCTAAACACATTGAAGCATTAGAGAGTGAGAGAGTAGACAGGTGGTCACACAAGGAGTTGCCATATCACCAATGCCTTTGACACGTGGAATCATCTTCACCTGACACCTCAAATGAGACTTTGGTTTAAAGGGAAAGGAGGAAAGAGAGAGGAGGGATCGGCCGGGGGACGGGAGAGAAAAAAACTCAGACTGTAAATTCAGAGCTCCAATGGAGTTTTCTGAGATTTTGTAACCTCAAACTCATGAATAAGAACCTCTCAATTTCAGTACCCGTGGAGGTAGGCTATTCAAAGCCGAACCACGTTAAATCGGTGTTCATTTCCCTTCTTTTTGTTCATTTTAGATGATTGAATTAGGTTGTTTTGGGTTGGAGAATTTCTGCCCAAACAATTTGGCGCTAGAAACAGGGAGCGAGTAAAAGGATTCATCCTACCTGATCTATAAAATGGATTGAAGCTTCAGAGAATTGGAGGAGGAGGAAGTCGGATGGAAACATCACCAACAGTGAAAAGAAGAAACCCTCTTCTGGGTTCTTTGTTTTATTTTTAATCTCAGACTTGGAATTTTAAAACAAAATTATTGGAAATCTTCTTCTTAAACTTTCAGCTTGCAATTTTTGTCTTGCAACTTTGATTTTAAAACTTGTTCGGAAACTTATTTTGGAATTTTCATCTCCAAATACGTTTTGATTACAGATTTGAAACAGGTAACTCATGTTTTACAAACTCTTCTAATTGGTTTTTAAAAACTTTAAGCCCTAAAATTCTAAATTGATTTGGGAATTTCTTTGATAACTTCCATTTAAACCCAATTTTAATTTCAGATAAATGATTACCTACCTTTGTTTTAGGAACCCATTTAACGAATTTTGAAATTCTAAATCGTATTTCATTGATCAATTTATGTGTGTTCACTAATTAGTTTCTTGTTAAAGTTTTTAGCAGCGGATTTGTTGCTGATTTATCCATGTAATTGGTCCTCAAATTCTCACTCCCATCATGAAGAAACAGAGCTGCACAAGAACTTCAAAAATTCAAGGAAGAGAAGCAGTGCAAGCGTGAACTTATAGCATCCAAAGCATATTTTTCTCAATACAAAGAGATGAAGAAACTGAAAGATTGG